>CM034244.1:17229669-17542845 GCA_019916065.1 Vitellaria paradoxa | reverse complement strand
ATGGTCGCTGCATCAACATAAGTTCAAATGGAAGCGACCAATCTAGAGGTTTGAAGAATAGGAGCTGACGTTAGATAACCCTGAGTTTTTCAAAAGCATTTTGACACTGGGGGGTCCATTCGAATGGAGTATCATGTGTCAAGAGCTGACACAAAGTTTTGAAATCTCGCTAAAAGACTGTAGAACCTTCTATAGAACCCGGCGTGCCCTAAAAATGACCTTATAATCCTTAACAGTTTGAGGAGTAGGAAGCTTCTGAATCAACTCTATCTTAGCTTGGTCAACCTGAATGCCTTCTTTTGATACTATATGACCGATGCACTATCCCTTGTGTCACCATAAAATGACACTTCTCCCAGTTAAGAACTAAATTCTTCTCTTCACACCGTGTGAGCACTAGATCAAGGTGTTTCAAACACTGCTCAAATGAATCTCCGTAAACAGAGAAATCGTCCATGAATACTTCGACAATTTCTTCCACCATTTCACTGAATATACCAATCATGCAGCATTGAAAAGTAGCAGGGGCATTGCACAGACCAAACGGCATTCGTTTATAAGCGAAGGTGCCAAAGGGACATGTGATGTCGTCTTGGACTGATCCTCTAAGGCTACCTCTATTTGGTTATAACCTGAATAACCATCTAGGAAACAATAGTAAGCATGCCCAGCTATTCTTTCTAAAACCTGATCTAAAAATGGAAGAGGAAAGTGGTCTTTCCTGGTTACCGCATTGAGCTTTCTGTAATCAATGCAAACCCTCCAGCCAGTTTGCACTCTAGTTGGGACTAGCTCGTTCTTCTCATTCCGAACTACAGTAATACCTGACTTCTTGGGAACTACTTGTGTAGGACTTACCCACTGAGAGTCAGAGATTGGGTAAATAATTCCTACATCAAGCAACTTTAAAACTTCAGCACGTACTACTTCCTTCATGTTCGGATTGAGTCTTCGTTGCATTTGTCGTACTGGTCTGGCTGATTCCTTTAAATAGATGTGATGTGTGCAAAGAAGAGGGCTTATACCCGTTAAATCTGCCACTGACCATCCTAATTGCCTTCTTATGAGTTTTCAAGAGTTCTACTAAGGTGCGTTCCTGGTTAGTAGTCAATTCAGAAGAAATCACCACGGGATATGTTTCTCCTTCACCTAGAAAGCATATTTCAAACTAGAGGGTAATGGTTTTCTATCAGGACTAGGGGCTTTCACGTTTGAAGATTGAGCGTGGTTCAGCAATGGCCCTAGACTTTCAAACATTGGTATCCAATTTCCCACGGACATTAAGGGACATGCTTCTAACCAAACATATATTGAATCACCCATTTCGCATAACTCCAAGGTATCCCCTTTTTCTTTATTACAGCACAAAGCTCGTTCTAAAGGATCTTCAAAGAATTCACAATCGACGTAGTTTTGGACTATAGTCTCTTACTAAGTCCGCTTCCTGTACCATAGACACCTCTTGTGGTTGTTTGGCAACATGAAAAATATTCAGTCTCAAATTCGATATTGCCAAACGACATCTTCATGGACCCATTCCTATAGTTTATTAAAGCATTGGAAGTTGCTAAGAATGGCCGTCCAAGAATTACAGGTGTCTGATCAGGTGCTGATAAACTGGTGAGTGGTTGTGTATCAAGATTATAAAATCCACAAGAAAGTAGAAATTCTCCACTTGCACCAATACATCTTCCACTATACCTCGTGGACTTTGATAGATCTATCTGCAAGTTGCAGAGTCACACGGGTATGTTTGATTTCTCCCAGGCCCAATTGCTCATACACTGAATAGGGAAGTAAATTCACACTAGCCCCTAAATCAAGAAGTGCTCTGCTGATAAAGAACTCCCCAATGTAACATGAAATAGTCGGGCATCCGGGGTCCTTATATTTCGGGGGTGTGCGACATTGAAGTATGGCACTGGCTTGTTCCGTGAGGAAAGCTTTCTCCTTTACATTCAATCCCCTCTTTACAGTGCAAAGTTCTTTTAGGAATTTGGCATATACTGGGATTTGCTTAATTGCATCTAACAGAGGTATATTGATTTTGACTTGTTTGAAAACCTCTAGCAATTCAGCTGCCTGAGCTTCTTTCTTAGCCTTCAGAAATCTTTGGGGAAAAGGTGGTTTCGGAACATATTCTTTAGGAATGACTATAGACTCTCCATCTTTTCCCTTTTCCTTTCTCTTCCTTCTCTTCTTCATCATCTTCATCTTAGACTCTTCATCATTCCTCAATATTGGTTGTTTTCCCTTCCCTTCTAGTATCTTCCGACATCCGCTTAGGTTCCAACTCTTTCCTAATTTCAACCATCTTAGGGTGAGTGGTTTTATCTATAACTTTACCACTCCTAAGCATCATGATGTTCTGTACCTGCTCAATGTTGACAGGTGTATTGGAAGACCCTTCAACATTCTTCACTTGGGCTGTTGGATTTGGACGTGGTTGAGCAGGGAATTGACCTTTAGGCTGTGCATGTCAAAGTTTGCGTCAAATGAGTCAATTGTCCCTTGATATCATCCAAAGTTCGATTATTCTGAGCCCAGAGTGTGGCTTGATTATTCATGAACTATTGAGGCGTTTCTTCTATGGACCTTCTATTTGGAGGAATGTATGGTCCTGCATTCTGAGGCAATCCTGGGTTAGTGACTGGAACTTGAGGTATTGGGGGAGATGGTGCGTGATAGGGATTTGGCATTTGGGCTCCCTCATTCCTCCAACTAAAATTTGGGTGGTTCCTCACAGCCGGATTATATGTTTCCGAACACGGATTCCCTCCAAAATTCTGTCCACGATATGGGTGGTGTGACTGGTTGATGGCATGGATGGGAAGTTCACTAGGTAATTGGCCTTGGGCAACCTCTCTACACATTGGGAGATTAGGACAATCATTTATTCCATGAGAGCGATTTTCACATATAGCACAATAGACATTTGCCACTAGCTCTCTCATGGGTTGTGGGTCCTTTTTAACTTTCAACGCCTCTATTTCTCGAGTAAGTACTGCTAATTTCGCCTTAAGATCATCTGTTTCACTTAACTGATGCATACCTCTAACTGGAGTAGAATTTAAAGTTTAAGAGTTTCGTGTTCCTCCAGTGATGTCCCAGGTTTGTGCATTCTCAGCCAAGAATTCAAAATATTCAAAGGCTTCTTCGGGCGTTTTATCGTAAAAATGCCCGTTGCACATTGTTTCCACAAATTGTTTTAAGTCTGATGTTAATGAGCTATAGAAGATGCTAGCTAGACGCCAAACTTCAAATCCATGGTGAGGGCAAGAGTGTAGGAGAGTTTTAAATCTCTCCCAACTTTGATAGAAAGTTTCACCATGTTGTGGAGCAAAGTTCAGTATTTGATGTTGTATAGCATCAGTTCTATTGGGTGGAAAGAATTTCTTAAGGAACTTGGTTTGCATTTCGTCCCATGTTCGAATGGAATTTGGAGCCAGAAATTCAAACCATCTAGCAGCCTTATCTTGTAAAGAGAACGGAAAAAGCTTTAGAAACACTAGATTTATAGGATAACCCTGATCATTGATGGTAAGACAAATGTTCCTAAATCGGGTCAGATGATCATATGGGTTTTCAGAATCCAGACTATAAAAGGAAGGCAACAATTGCACCATGCCATTTTTAAAGTGAAAAGGTCTTTGATTCTCTGGCCAAACTATACACGACTCAGCTGTGTGCCTGTTTGGTTGTAAGATGTCTCGCATGGATTGCCTAGGTGCAACAGCTTGTTCCTAGCCATCTCTAAAGGTGGAATAGGAAGTCTAGGATTTGGAATTTCTCCTAAGAAGACTTCTAATTCAAATGAAGAATCACAAGTTTCAGAACGCTCCAATCTTCCGTCTTCACCTCGAATCCAATTGTTCATAAACTAGGGACTCGTCTCTAAAAAGAAACAAGTGCCTGAACCAAAATGAAAAAGTTTGAGAGAAGTTTAATTTTTCAAGAAACATTTTCAGATTTTTGAAGTTTTTTTTTTTTTTTAGAAATTCTAAAACTACTCTAAAACTCTAATAACCTGAAAACTGAAATTAGATTCCCCGGCAACGGCGCCAAAAACTTGACCGCTATTAGAAAGTGCGTCTAAACTAACCCCCAAGTGTAAGGGTGTGCGGTGTAGTTTTAATCTCGGTGAGTCCGAGGTCGAATCCACAGGGAAACTGAATTTTAAGATTCTAAGCTATCAAAGCTGTCCTAAAAATTCAAGGAAAGGAAGTTCAAGGTTTCCTAAACTATGTTTGCCAAAAATTTATGAAATTGACTTACCTAATCCTATCAAGAATTAAATGACAAATTTCAGTGAACGAAAACTATTCTAATGTTATTTGCAAGATTGAAAACAAAAATTCAAGAACTTAAAGAATTATTCTAAACTAATCAAGATTTGCAAGAAAATATAACAAGGAAGATTCAGTAGCAAAAAAATAAAAAAAAACTGAAATTTTCAAGATTTAAAAGGAGTTCTCGATTCAACTTCACAAGTCCGGGTAACTCTTTACTTCGCCAAGGGGTGTATTATATCACAAATAAGAATTGAAGTTCATAAGAAAAATAGCCCATACACAGTTTTAAAATCACGTTTCATTATGGATAATAAAACCGGAAAGATTTTCTATGAAAATAATTGGGATCAAACCTAGATCAAGATTGGTTCAAAATTGTTTAGAAAGTTTGAATCAAAAGTTCTTTTCAGTGATTTCAGAGAATATGAACAAGAACTTTTGTTTTCGAAGGTTTTCAAACAACCAAGATCAGATTTGTTTTGAAATCAAATTTAATTTTGCCCAAAGTTATGAGAAAGTTTTAATCGAAAACCCTTACCAGTGATTACAGAGAATGTAGTCAAAGGTTTTCGTTTTCGAAGGTGTTTGAAGCAAAAATAAAAAGATTCCTAAAAGCGTAGATCACTACGCCTAGGTTTTTCAACCCATGCGTAAGATCTACTTACATCCCTTAGTTCATAAAGAATCACCCTTCCTTGATTCGTTGAATCAAGAACTAGGGTTTTATGCTAGATCCATAACACCAACTAAATCAAACTCTAAATCAATCATACAAGAAACGAATAAATAAACAAGAGTGAATAAAGAAGAACAAAACAGAAATCTGAAGCTATTCTAACCAATCAAATATCTAATGAAACGAATGTAAGAAACATCCAAACAAAGCAAGCATTAAGCAATAAAGATGAGAAGAATCGAAGATGAAGTATCAAGAACAAGATTTAAAAAGAATATTATTAATCTACTAATCCAAATACCATTCACCGAAGACTGTATTAAGTGCAAAAGAAAGAGAAATCTGGAATTTACAGCAGCATAAATGAATCCAATCTCCAAACTTCTTGTAAAACAAATAGAAAAACTCTCTAAAAACTCCGAAAAAAAACTGTATCTAAAACCCTAGAGGCGGCTCTCATTCCCGTACATAACAGGTGTATATATAGGCCATGGAAACCCTAGACAGCGGAAGCGCACTGGAATCTGGCGATACCACACCGGTCGACCGCCAGGGAGCAGTGTGCTCTTCTTCTATTCTTCTGCTCCTTCTTTGGTTCTGCCCTTCTGTGCATAGCTTGCTTCTTCATTCCTTGCTGAATCACTCTCCATTTTAAGCTTTTAATACTGTCTTCCAGCTCCTCCATGTCTTCAATATAATCTCTAGCTCTTTTCTTTTTGTTTGCCTTCTTTTGCTGCATAAAAGAAAATCATAAGTAAAACTCACAAAAAGTTATTAGCTATAAAGAATTGACATTAAACATTTATTAATAGCAATAAGAAATGGAGAAATTAATTACACTTTTCAAGTGTAATCAGGAGGACACCCATCAAGACATGTTGAAGGATATCAAGGTCATTTTTATAGCCCTTCGAATGGCTAGACTTTACTTTATTCTTGTGGTCCCACCATATCTTTCGGCACTTGCCGTAGCAAACGTCCCATCACTTTAAAGAAACCCCAATCACATTAGCCTGAAAAGAACAAAATTACAAAATATTTTTAATATGTGCTGCAAACTAATGCATCGTATGGTATAAACCAAACTAAGATTTATGAAAACATATTTAGTTACTAGAATCTTAGTCTAGAGTCCCTCGAATGCATCGAGCAGGAAGGCTCCCAATTGAGGGTGGTCAGCAGGAATCTAATCAGATTATAGAATACATGTCTGATCTGGGAGATGAGTGTCCCTTCGATCTTCCCAACCAAGTGGGGTGTCCTATCAAACTGCATAGTCATCTACTATACCTATAGTTCTGCGGCGACAATGCCTTCGATGGCACTCTCCTTGACCTAGAGGGCCTATTCAGAGTGGTAAAATCTGTTGCATATAAAATAATTTGTTTAATGAACCAAATGACAAAATTTTAGGGGCAAAAAAAATGTCTTAATATAAAGATTTATGCCAGGCGATGCATGGTTAGACCCTAAAGGTGCCATCTTTCGAGGACCAGATCTCCTCCTAGAGCATTCAAACATATCTATTTACATGTTCAAAAAATAAATTTATTTAAATTTCAAATAAATAAATATTTAAAATAAATTTTGTTAGGATAAAAAGTGCACAACCCTTCATTGGTCATGTATGTCAACAGTATCTTCTTCAATGGCCTCTCTAACCCAATTAACGTCTTCCTTACGTTGGACAATTGCATCCTGGTCAAGAACATGTTAGCTGAATGCATCAATATTTGGCTCATTACATTCGATTAGATACACGCATCAATTTGCCAGTTAGGGTTTGTTGGATCTCAGACATAATAAACTTGTTCTGCCATCAACTCTAGTATGTAGGGTTTGTAACTTATTCGCTCATCCTGGTATAACAAATTGTTTAAGTTTACTAAAGTAAACTAGTACTTATCATTTTTAGCCCCACGGATTGGATCGGCCCAATCACACTTAAACAATAGAAATCTCAACCCACGATTATATACTACTTCAACAATGTCATGTAATCAACCATAGTAGTAACCAGCAATGATAGAAGAACAGCCGATGCCACTGTTTTATGTCACCCACTTATCATTGACCTACTTGAAGCGAAATCAGAATCCATTAACGTCGCAAGTTATGTAATGTCGAGTGACTGTATAGGGACCATTAGCTAACTGATTTCATCGATTAAAGCAAGATTGTTGGTTCTTTGTAAATTGCACACCTACAAAGTTCACGCAATAAATGAATACAACTATATGAAAGTAATATGACAAGAATATATAAAAGTATATGTAAACATTAAACATGTACGTAATTCTTAAACCAGTGGTGAAACAATTGATAATGGGACTGCCAAATTTGGCTATCTGTTATGCAAAGCATGTCCCATTAAGCTCATTGATATGTCTTCTGCAACATAGATCAAATTGTGTTCCTAGCAAGTATGATAATTTAGATAGAAAATGAACAATTTATTCTCTCTAATGAGGAATTACTTATTGAGTCAATGCCATAACTAATGGAATTTTGAAGAGCACAAACCAATGAACTTGGATCCACTCGATGTGGTTGAAATCAAATAACATGCCCTACCTAACTAGACCTTCATTAATCTACTCTGGCCTAGTTAATTTTATTTAAACATCGTCATTAAGATATGTAGCAAAAAAATTGGTGCACTCATCCATCAAATAACCCTTGGCAATGGATGCCTTCGGACAAGCATTGTTACGCACATACCTTTTCAATGTATTTATGTATCTCTCAATCGAATACATCCACCTAAACTGGATAGGGCCACTAAATAGAGCTTTATAGTTAAGTGTATGGTCATGTCACGCCCTGAATTTCACAACCCGAGTACGTGAACCAAAGAACGCACATTGCACCATTTAATAACATTCCCTTGTCCCACATCAGAGCCATAAACACACACTATAGAGCAATGAATATAAAAATAAATAAAACTATACTTTAAATTTAAATAAATGCCTTGGTCAAAATCAACTAGGTAATAAGCTCCAAAAGCTAAGCCCAAATATTCTTCCAAAGCTAAATAAAATAATTAATAATAACCTCACAAACAGAGGCTTAATAAAATCCGTTAAAAAAAAATTTCCTAGAGTCTAAAATAATTACATAAAAATAATAAATAAAACTTTAATTCCTATGCTCATAAGATCCAGCACGTGACTCAAATTCATTACCTGCATCACAAACTGTAAGGGGTTTAGCACTAATACCACGTGTGCTCGGAACCCTAATAATAATAATATAAATGCAGTATGCCCTAGCATGCTACTAAGTGAAACAATTATGCACAAGTAGCAATTTCAAACAAGAACTTCAATTTATTTATCAATTTATCTTTTCATTACCATTAATTGCCTTGTAGCACTACATAACACATCAAAGAAAACAAATTGATTTCTACGGTACTGCTGCTTGGTTGTCACGTAGAAACAGGACCCAACCAATATACATCATCCTTCGATGTCTGCTTGGTTGTCTCGTAGAAACAAGACCCAACCAATATATACCATCCTTCGGTGTTTGCTTCCTAGACCGAAGTCTTAGGAATATGATATGCCACCCTTAGGCATCTGTTCGTTCGTAGGTTACTAGCCTACTGGAATCGATAACCAACCCCATGCGGGTTTTGAGACTTTCGACCCTTGGGTACGTATACCCGATATTTTCAGTATCCTAAATCCAAACAAAACGCATCAACTTTCATTTTAAACAAACATCAAATAAATTCTTTAGTTAAATTCATTATTTATTAAATCCTTATGAATTCATCATAATATTTTAAATAATCCGTAAACCTCAACACATAAATAATAATAACCATAATTACCGAAGAATCACAGCACAACAAATTACCAAATATGTTTCTTACAATTAATGCAAAAGCTTTCAAAACAAACTAACATGTAAAGACAAAATTCACAAAAAGACAAACTATCATATAAGGACAAAAGTCAAAGTTTCTTTGCTTTATTCATTTAATGGCTTTGCTGGACACCTAATTTCCACACATTTAACATATATATGTATATAAAGTAATAATATGTATACCATCCAATCGTGGAAGACTTCAAATATATATAATAGAAATTTTTTGTCTTCTAGTAGCCAAGCAAATCTGGGAACTCAATACCAACTAAAAAAAATATAAATAAATAAATAAGTAAATAAATAACAAGTGAACCTCGTATTCCATTCAATCACGTCATGTGTTTAAAGGAAAAAAAAAATCTAGTCAATCATATGTTCACAACAATAAAAATCTGACGAGTCTAATATATATATTTACATATATATATATATATATATATATCATTATATTCATATCACCGAATTGTATGAGGACTAATCAATTAATACACATATATGTATTGTTAATTACAATACAGACTCACAGGTCATTCGCCCAGAAAATAAATAATATTTATACATATATATAAGCATCACTTTTAAAAGTTTCGCCCCTTACTTCAAATTAAATCTGCAGAAAGAACACCCAAGTCGAAACGAAACCCAAAACTCAATCAGCAGATCAAACTAAGATCACTGCGGCCATCAAGAAGTTGGTAATCTCCACAGCATTCACATTATATTTTTTTTCTCCTCTGCCGCCACTACCTCTTATCTTTTCTTCTTCTCTCTCTCTCTCTCTCTCTCTCTCTCTTTAACCTTTAACTTTACTGCCGAAGAACGTATGTTATATATATATACACGTATACCTAGACTAGCTATTAGTTGGTAGAATCTTAATGGAAAAAGGATTAGAATTCAAATTAAACTAGACTTCCAACTCCATATACTCGCTATTAGTTGGTAGAATCCTAATGGAAAAAGGATTAGAATTCAAATTAGACTAGACTTCCAATTTTATGCATCCACAATAAAAATTGAATTTAATTTATGTCTCCAAAAATTTAAATCAATAAAAATTTTATTTTTACCAAGTTAAATATTAATTAACAATTAATCAAAGCATTAAAATTCTGAGTCATCACAGGTCAAGTGAACCATTACATCGAAAAACACTAATGGAAAATTTTTCTCCAGATGGCAAAGTGTCAAAGCAACCATTTCCTACAGTCCTTTCAAATCATTTGTACGATGAATTCTATAACATAGCTGTCTAAAGAAGTTATTGACCTTAATCAGTAGCTCCACCATATTCTTAGGACAAACAATTCCTTACCATAATGACAATAACTGTGGAATGAGAACATGATTGTCATGACTCTTCAACCCCTACAACATACTTTCTTTTATGTTCACTCGCTTTGAAATATTCAAACAATATCCATCAAATACCTTGACATCCTTCAAGATAGATAGGAAAGCATCCTTTTCTTTTTTACTCATCATGTACTGTGCTAGTGGCATGTATGCCTTGTTGGACTCATTCTTCTACAAGTGCAACAGGATTCTCTGCCCCATCTTTTCCTATCCTTCTCTTTTTTATTCATCATGTACTGTGCTAGTGGCATGTATGCCTTGTTGGACTCCTTCTTCTACAGGTGCAACAGGATTCTCAGCCCCATCTTTTGCAAATCATATCGACCATTGGCATTGTCTTTTGATTTCCCCTTAACATCAAGGATAGTCCATAATATATTATCGTAAACATTATTCTCGATGTGCATAATATCTAGGTTATGTCTCAGTATGTTGTCTTTCTAGTATGGTAGCTCATAGAAAATACTCTTCTTGTTCTAATTATGATTTTAGTTCCTGTTTACACCTAGAAGAGACATTGGCGGGGGTCCAACGAATCTTAGAAATCATACACTATTCGTATTTACTTATGCTCAATCTTGGCTAATAAATCAACCCCAGTTATTGTTCATGGTGTCAGACCATACTCCTGAGTGCCATCGAACGATACTCTGTCCCTCATGAACCTATGAAATGGAGGTAGGAAGCTTTGTGACCTATGTACACCCACTTGCTGCAGTGCATTTGTGTATGCACCTGAAGAACATCAAGAAGTTAGTCGAAACTCTATCAGTTGTTAAAGACAAGAAGGATAGTTGCATTCTTAAACTGTCTGAATTGGACAATTTAAGAATTGCATACGCCAATCCTTGCATGTTCATCACAAGAACGATGAACCTAGTTAAAGACTTAATCTGTCACATAAGGATGACCAAACGGTTGACGTACACGATTCTCGAATGGGTCTAAATTTCACTAATGCATGCAAAAGAATAAAGTAAAGCTATTCTAAGTTTCTCTTTGTTTCCTAACTTGTTTCTAATTTAATTTCTTTCATTTGTTAATTGACTATCTAACTAACAAAACAGACACTAAATCAAACCTAAGTCATAGATACAAACTAGATTGGATTATTATTAAATTATTTGGATTGAATTTGAATTTTGATTATTTAAACTGGGCCCAAGTCATATATTTGGATGGGCCCAATCATATGTTAGAGATTGGATTGGGTTGGGTTTAATTAATATATTGGATTAGATCCAATCAATAGGGGTTTGTATCGTATTATTATTTGAATTTTTGATAGTAATAATATTATTAATTTAAATAAATCAATTTAACTAATTTAATATTATTATAATATTAACTAATTTATTTAATTTTATAATATTTTAAATATTGATAATATTTGTATTAATTTAACTCATTTAATGTTATTATTAACTAATTAGTTTAACTTATTCAATAGTAATATGCTAATTTAACTATATTAATTATATTATTAATATTACTAATTTATTTAATTATTATAATATTATAATCTCTTATTTAATATTTTAAATAATAATAATATAATGTAACATTGTTATTAACCAATTAACTAACTAATTTAACTAATTTATTATTAATATTACAATTTAACTAATTTAATTATATTATAACATAATATTACTATTACTATTATAATATTGACTATTTTATTTAATTATTACAATATTATATTTAATAATAAATTTTTTTAATGCTAGAAATATTATAATAGTAATTAAATAATATTTATTTTCTTTCCCTCCCATTTTGGGGGGGAGGTAAGATAAATTTTATTTACAAGAAAAATAATAATAATAAAATAAGATTTACAATATAGGTCAGGACACAGCCCAAAGGGCAACACATACCCCAACCTAAGTTAGGGAACTCACTAACCTAATCCACTAAGAAACTAAATAACCATTTACAACCCAAGTGAATAGGATAATCAAAACAAAAGAACCAACTTCTCCATCATCTCTTGTTCTTCTTCTTTGAGCTACCCGATCCAAGATATGGAGGAACTTCCTTAAGGAAGGTATGACAAGGAAGGGCTTGACCCTCAACCGACTTCAATTTATGAAGTTTACTCAATAATAGCTTCTTGTTCCTCGTACAAGAATGCAAATACTCCATTTGCTTATTATAGTGCGTATCATCTCCACGAACATGCTCCTCCGTAGGAACATCTAAGAGCAAATTATTCGCTCCATCATCTTCCTGACACAAAGAAAGAGCTTCAAACACACCTCCACAATCACTTCATATGGATCACCGTATCCCTTGTTGAGTTTGAAAGAATTGGGGATCGCCTTATTCACAAACTCTAACAAAAGTCAGCCTACTTAATAGGAATACCAACCACACAAGCTATATAACTAAAGCCCTTCTCCGTCCACAATTCAAGGGGAACATTATAAAAATTCACCCAAATAGGAGTAGAAGAGAACTCATCCTTCGTCAAACGCATGCCGAGTTTCCAGCGTTTCAAAATGAACAAACGGCCACCACAATTATAGGGCCCCCCATCAAGAATCTTCAACAAGCCCTCCTCATTTTGAAATTTAAAAAAGAAAAAACCATTATCAAGTGAGACCACCTCAATGGCTTCACCCTTCCATGAATTCTCAGCCCAACTTTTAACAAAATGGAAAGAAGACCTTTTATCAATGAAAGAACCAATTAATGCATGTTCCCACTTGCAAATACCCAGATTTAGAGACTTCCAAGGGAACATGCAGCACATTACTCTCCAATCCCACATTGAAATGTGTAAGAGCATTCGAAGCATTAGGATTAGACTTCTTATTAAATAGACCAGCCCAAGAGGAAAAAGTTTTACCTATTTTGGGCACTTCGCCAACTCCAACATTAATCGGCCTAGAATTACCATTAATGGTCTCTCCATCATTAATTGGGCAAGAATAATAATTCCCAGCAAAAGAGTTATTAGTAGGCCCCAGAATTACTGTGTCCATTAAGGTTCCCATGCAGATTTGAATTTGAAATTGAAGGAGCAGGAAAACCAGCCACCGGAGAGGTGGCATGCAGATCCGCCTCTTCAGCTTCTCCACCTTCCTCCGTCACAGCAACACCCTCCTCTTCTAGAACCCTAGCAATGGAAGATTCAGCCATCATTTCACCTCCAAGCTGCGCAGCAACCGGCCTAAAATCTTCCTCCTCTTGCTGCAAAAACTTCATGGCAGCAATATCTTGACGAAGTTGGGTAAGAGATCTACCAGGATGTTTCCTTACAACCTCATCCATAGAACGAGATCCTCCTTGCTGCAACTCTGCACGCTGCACCTCTTTCATGGCAGAAATATCATCTTGAAGGAGCTTATAAGTTATATAACTTTTTTTTTTCTTTTCTTTTGCATATATGATTTGCTTTAATAAAAATTTGAATAATATATACACTGAAATTGATGGTATGTTATATTATATACTGCTTTTGAATAATATATATACTGTTTTTTTTTCATTTCTTTTTTATGTCAATTTTTTTAAATCCGAATTGGATCCAATTTCTGAAAAAAAATCGAATCTCACAGCCCATTCGACTCGAGTAATGGATTAGATTTGAACGTGTCAGCCAAGATGGCCATTCCTAAATGACTTTTAGGCTTGCTTTATTTGATATAATTTTTTATTTTTTGAAAAAATATTACTTTTACTCAACGTTTTTTTTCTTTTTTTTTTTTTTGGAGATATGAGTAAAAATTAAGTTTTCTAAAAACAATATTTTACAATAAAATAAATGAAGCGTTAAATTTTGCTGATATTTCTAAAAAATTATGTGAGACATCACTCATTTGTACATGAAATGCATTCTCAATTTCAAGGCAATGATGTGTCTGATGAGCGAATAGTAACAAACAATTTTGTTTCGAACAATTGGAATCAGAATGATAGTAACATGGCAAAACAAGAATGAGAATGAAAATAAGAACGAGAATATTGAAACAAAATCTTTGATGTCATTTGTCAAATGATGTTCACCTGCTTTCAAACATGGGAAAAAAAAAAAAAAAAAAAAAAAAAAGATCTTAAGGCTCATGCTCGAGGACAATAGTTTCACGAATACTTGACCAATTGGACACATTGAATCAATGCCATCTAGCTCAAATTTTGTCAAACTTTCCACTTCATCTCATCATTAACCAAAGCGACAGGAGTTCTTTTACTGCGTGTGACCACCGACCACTGCCTTCATTGCCAACAACTATGGTAACTAATTATTAGCACTAATAGTCATTAGTTATTACACATACTTATAATTTTATTCACGACCTGTATAACATCTATGGATCCCATGTGTCATTTATTTACTTTGATGAGCCGTATAGTTTTTCCTATTCACAAATTCATATGTGTTTGTGCTTCTAAGATGATGTTTTTACGAAGGTTGAAGTGATCAAGCAAAGACTAAAACTGGAGACTGAACAAGCCAAGAAAGGAAGCGAATGTATCATTTAAAAGGTTAGGGTCACAGCTGCTATTATCATATGTTAGTTCAATGAGTTGAATTGGGAACGAGATTAAATTACCGTTATTATATTGAATTGTTAACAACTTGAGAAACTTTTATTTACTATATGTACTAAAAAATACAAATAATAATTATATACACACACAATTAGATTACACACTTTTACTGCTAACTTTTCTGTTTATTAAAAATAGCTAGTGCTTGCTTAGCATATATCTTGCCAACATTCAATCAAGTCTTCTCAATATGTACTCTACTTTAACCTCCTCTATGAAAGGAACTGATCCAATCTCCACATATAGAATGCCCACACGTTCTAGCTGATGGATTGGAGGGAAGATTTCCTAGGGACAAAGTTATAGATGTGGTGGTCTTATGGCTTCTAGATTAAATAAGTCACGTACTCAGATAATAAATAAATTAATATAAAGATATATATATATGTAACAAAAATTGACCTTTGGTTTTACTCTTAAAAAAACTAAGAAGAAGATGAAGAAAGAAAAAAAGAAAGAAGGAACCCTAGCCTGGTTGAGGCATTTTTGGTGTAAACAACTTATCAACTATATGTTGAGAGAATCTATCTGAGAATCTATCCCCAAAGTCAACATGCCCTAGTTAGGTTCTTCTTCTTCTTCTTCAAGCCCTCGTCACTTCTCTTTCTTCACCTCTTCATCTGTGAAAACCTCCACGACTACCTGAATACACAGAAGACTAAGTTTTTGAAACCCTCTTGACGATTCTTGATAAGGTTAGGGTTGAGCTAATGCTCTTTATAGACTAGTGGTGGTGGTCTTTCTACGGGCAAAAATAGTTGCGCTTTCCATCGTTTATAAATATGTTTCAAATTAAATTCATTAAAGTCCAATGCTTAATTGACATGTGTATTTTTTTTTTAATTTCAAAAACTAGCCTTACTATGAGAATGTGTTCGGGAGGTGACCACGGAAGCAACTACTCTTATACAATGAGAGGCGAAGAAGAAGTACAGAATGGTGAAAAGGACGACACCGGCAAGTATATGTGACTTCGGCTATGAATTCTTCTCAAGATAAAATAAATGGCATATCAGAATTGATTCTTTTGGGTAGATGATTATCTCTTAAATAAATTATAGAGAAGTATTATAATTCCTCATGTTCATGAACTATCTTAATATATATACACATCTATTTCAATTTGACGAATAAGATCTAAAGTGATCTTTGTATGTGTTCTTCAGATTTACAAAACTATTTAAGGGTTTAGATTTGTTATTTATTTTTTCAGTTATATATTTCATTATTTTTATTGAATATATATACATCATTGTTTTAATTTTTTGTTGATGCATGAATCTAGATGATCGATTAGGGCCTCACTTGGACTACTGCAAAGGTCTAATTGTTGGGCTTTGGCTTTCCTTCCCACATGGAGAAAAGCCTAAGTTGTTTTAAAGTCTTTTTGTGGTTTATCTAGCTCATTAACAAGAGATATAAAAGGAGATATGTCTAACGCAACATATAAAAGTAAGAAAAGAAGAAAAATTGTAGCCGTCAAAAGAGAGAAGTAGATTTGAGAGGAAGTTGTGATGTTTTGATTAAGCTAACAATTAGGATTTTGTATATGGTCTGATCATGCCGAATTTTGGTGTATAAGTGAAAGATGCCTTGTTCTTCGATCTATGCAGTTGGTTTTAATGAGATCTCTATAGCTCTTAGATTTGGGACTGGAATAGAGGAAGTTATATTATAATTTTTTGGGTAGAGTGCTTGTTGTGCAAGTTTGATCACTCTAGCGATCGGAAGGTTATTTGTGGCCTAATTGGGCTGATTTTTGGTTAGTAGGTAGAGGACTGCAGTATATTCAATTTGTGTAGTAGGATTATCATGTGGTGCTCTAAAACTTCTAGTTTTTACTTCAGTTCGGAGGGTTCTGTTTATGGTGATGTTTTCTCATATGTAATGTTGTTGAATCAGTTTTAGTCTTTTACTATTGCGTGACTAATTGTATTTTAAAAAGAACAATCATAGTTCTTAAATTGAGGATTGATAGGTGAATTGACCCATTAAATGGAGGAAATATGAATTTTCTTGCAGTAATGAAAATTATATGTGCTTTACAGATAATTGAGCATAAAATGACAGAAATAAGATATAGAATGAGCAAATTTAGAAACATGGTCCGAACGTAGGTTCAAACCATGTTTTGTTCTAATACTGGTCCTAACCACAAAAGGCACAACAGAGAAGAGAGCAAGAAATTCACCAAGTGTTAGCATTGGTTCGAACAAGGCCTCGTCCAAACACAAGTCCAAACCACAGAAGCAGAGCAAGAAGAATGGGAAGAAAAGAAATTCTAAGGAAATTCTATTCGAACACATCTTCAAACCAAGTCTTGTTCTAACATTGGTTCTAACGACAAGGGGTCAGGGATAATTTTAAAGCAAGAATGTTTCTAAGTATGAAGACTTTGTTTGAACAGACATCTGTTATAACATTCGTTTAAGGCAAAGAAAAAGCTAAGTGTGGAAATAAAGTTTGAACCTATGTTCGAATCACAACTTGTTCGAGCACATGTTTTAACCGCAAGCGGGGTGCCAAAGTTCAAATAAAGGAAATTGACTGTCTTAGAAAATGGTTCAAACGAGCCTTTTTCGAACACATGTTCAAACCAACCTACATTTTAGAAAGTTTTGTAATTTTGTTATGATTTAGAAGGATAATTTGGTACTTTTGATCTTCACTATAAATATGCAAGAGGGAGCTTGTTTTACAGAGCTCATTCATACATAAAATTTATTTTATATAGAATTTCAATTTAAAGAGTCAATTGCAAAGAGAGAAAGTAGATCTAGGAATCGTTTTCCAACGAAATTTTACTTCAGAATTTGAGATTCATGGCTAGAATTTTACATTAATTTGTTTATTTCATTGCAATTATGAGTGAGTAATTCTATTTCCTAGACTCAAAGCAAGGATTATAGATAGATTGTATGGATTTAAAGGTAACTGTGCTTCATAGGGCTCATCTTTCTTACTTCTACCTTACCAAAAAAAAATCTTTCTTGCTTCCAAAGTTCATTTGATGATTGAAGTTGAATTTCTAATTGATTGAAAAGTTGAATTCTCTGTTAACTGTCGAGTTGTATGATTTATGATTGATATGTATGGATTACTAATTAGAATCGGCATGCACGCTTCTAAGACTTGTACGTCGATTGCTAAATTTAGAATCCATATGAATGAATTATGGAAAATGTACATTAGGTGTTTGATTTGAGTTTTCAAATAGATATTGTACTTAAATTCAATTCAATTTTGTTATTGATCGACCTTAAAATGTGTTCGGGTTCTAACTCTCAAGTGCAAGAGGGTGGTCGTAGTTTTATTCAGTGAAAACTGAGGTCATCTCCACATGGAGAGTTTTGTTAAAAATTCTAGACTAGTTCTCTTAGTTAGTAGGTGAACCTAAGTTACTCTAAACTAACTTTGGATTTATAAGATGCTTAATATGGTTAGGTTGAGAATGATAGAGTGAAAGAATTGTGATATTAAATTAAAATGCAAATATTGAAAATAAAATAACTAAAATAATCTTGGCTTCAAACCAAATCTAGTAGTGGGTAGTGGTTTACTCAAAAGCATTTGTAGCTCAACCTAACAAGCACACATGCATTGCTAGGTCAAATTATATTTCATTAAAACCTATTTTATAGAACTCAAGGTAAGCGGAGGATTTTGGAATTAGTTTCAGACTCATCGGAACATTGAATAGAACACCTAGTGTGCACGAGCATCAACTCATAACTCGGCTTCGATTGTAACATGGGTGAATCGATTTGTTAAGAAAGCCTTATGTTATAGTTTTAAGAAAATAAGTTCTAAATCTCTGGGCCATTGAATCAAACACTTGGTATGCACGAGTGACCAATCGTAACCAAGCTATGGTTATAACACGAGTGATTTGATTTCGTAAGAAAACCTAATATGGGTTTTAGAAAATATGTTTGTAACTCAGTGGGACATTGAACCAAATGCTTGGTGTGCACAAGTGAAAACTTGTAACCAAGTCATGGTTGTAACATGGGTGAGTTGATTTTGAAAGAACCCTAGCTTACTCGGAGATTCTAATTAGAAATCAAAAGATGTTTCATTTAAAAATATTCTTTTATGCTTTAGTTCACCAAACTATCACACCACCTTCAATGGCTTGAAGCTGAGAACAAACCCTAGCCTAATATATTTGAATTTCGAAGAGGAAAATATATTTGCAAATCATTCATTAATGTAAAATGAAAAGCAAAAGTGAAAGAAGATATTAAAAATTAAAGAAGTGAAAACAAATATGAAACAAATCTGAACTTAAAGCATGGAATTGAAATAATTAAATGTGAAGTAACTTACATGCATAAACCATAGAAAACTTCAACTTAACCAAATGCTTGAATCCAAATCTTCAAATCAAACATAATAAAAACTTAAAGAAAAGTATCAAAAAAATAACCCTAAAACTCTGTTAAGTCTAAACAAAAACTTGTATTTATAGGCTACAAAATGTTGAGGGTAAAATAGTAACTTAATAAATATAACAAAAAATACGGATTCAGCTTCGTCACGCAGAGGGGTGCTCGAGGTCCAAGGTGGGGCACCCGACTGAACTCCTGGAGCATTTGGAGAATTTCAGCTCTTTGGGGGCACCCGAGGTGGAAGTTGGGGCGCTCCACTATGCTTGCTTCAGCTAATGGGGCTTCTTGCATCCTTTCTTCTCAGTTCTTTGATTTTCTCTTCTTATTCGATGCTTAAAACATCCTCAACTCCATCAATTGATGATCAAACACCTACAAAACCCCACAAAAACATGCATGTCGGGACTTATGGCTCATACGAAGAGAAACCAAGTGCTAGGAAGGACTCGGATTCAATGCGTAGTGGGCTGGGCCGTAGGCCTGAAGGTTTGGGGGGTGCCGGGGGGCAACGCCCCTCGCGGTACGGTACGGTACAGTATAATTAAGGGTATTTTGGGAATCAAACTATGTAATCCTATTAGGGTTAGGAATAGACCATGTAATCCTATTAGGGTTAGGAATAGAGATGGCTATAAATATTTTCTATGTAACCCTGTAATCAATAAGAAAGAACTCTCGCTCTCGCTCCCGTGGACGTACCCAGATTTTGGGGAACCACTGTAAATTTGTGTGTTGATCTTTTACTGTTTTTCTTCCATATATCGTGTGTGTGTGTGTGTAAATTGATCCTACAAACTGGTATCAGAGCTAGGTTGAATCACACGAAGAACGATGGTGGAAAGTTCGTCTGTTACAAAGTTCGATGTAGAAAAGTTCGACGGGACTGGAAATTTCGGACTATGGCAACAGCGGGTAAAAGATCTGTTAATACAGTAGGGTTTGGTGAAGGCGTTGAATGGGGCTAAAAAGAAACTAGAGGTGATGTCGAACGATGACTGGGTAGAACTGCAGATGAAGCAGTGAGTACGATTCGTCTGTGTCTTGCAGACGAAGTTATATATCACGTCATTGGTGATGACTAGTCTGCTAGTGTTTGGGCTAAACTGGAGAGCAAGTATATGTCAAAGTATTTGACAAATAAACTGTTTTTAAAACAGAAGTTATTTGGATTGAAGAAGGCCGAGGGTTCTGATCTAATTCAGCATATTCATACGTTCAATCAACTTGTTAGCAATCTGCTAAGGATTGCGAAGGATTGACGTGAAATTCGAAGAGGAAGACCAGGCTCTGATGTTGCTGTCCTCGTTATCATTTTCTCTCGACACGCTCGTTACAACTCTACTTTGGGGGAAAGAAACCCTAGAACTAGATGAGGTCACTGCAGCGCTTTTGGCGTATAACCAACGCAAACAACAGGCTGATTTATCTCAAGGTGAGGACTGGTGGCAAAGGGGTACGAGAATCGTGAAAGAAAGAAGGAGAGGGGTAAAGCAGGTGGAGGCCATGGGAGATCTCAGTCGAGAGGGCAGTCCAGTAAAGGGTTTGCGCACAAGTGTTACAAGTGCCATGAACTGGGACACATGAAGAAAGACTGCCCTAAAGAGGGCACAAACTGGAAGAAGAAATAGGGAAGGGCGAAGGAGAAGAAAGATGGACCGTCGAATTCTGCGAATGTCGTATAGCAAGATTTGGAAGAAGATGGTGATATGCTTTTAGTATCAGTTCATGCTCTTATCACATGTCTCCTAACAGAGAATGGCTTAACACCTACAGGTCAGTGAATTGTGGTACTGTTCTTATGGGCAGTAATGCATCTTGCAAAGTCATGGGAATAGGGACAATTAAAATCAAAATGTTTGATGGTATTGTGAGAACCTTGGATGATGTTAGGCATGTTCCAGATTTGAGAAAAAACTTAATTTCAATGGGAACCTTAGACTCTATAGGCTACGGATACAAAACAGAAGGTGGAGTAATGAAGGTAACGAAAGGTGCTATGGTGATCTTGAAGGGTTTGAAAGGTCCTGGAAATATTTATAAACTGTTAGGGAGTACAGTTGTAGGTGGAGCCGCTGCCACTGTAACTGAAGATGCTGATGATACTATGCTTTGGCATATGCGTCTGGGGCATATGGGGAAACGTGGGATATTGGAGCTACATAAGAAGAATCTGCTGAAATGGGTGAAATTGTGCAAGGTTGGATTCTGCAAGTTCTGTGTTCTAGGGAAATAGTGTAAGGTGCAATTTAAATATGCTACTCATAGAACGAATGGAATAATTGACTACATACATTCAGATGTTTGGGGGCCAGTGAGTGTAGCTTCGAAAAGAAGATCTTTGTATTTCGTGACCTTTATCGATGATTTTTCGAGGAAAGTTTGGGTGTACTTCATGAAACACAAATCTGAAGTTTTTGATAAATTCAAGGTGTGGAAAGCTGAAGTGGAAAACTAAACAGGGAAGCGAATTAAGTGCCTCAGGACAGATAATGGGAAAGAGTACAAGAATGGGCTTTTCTGAAGTTTTGTGAGAAACACAGGATTCAGCGACACTTTACAGTTCGTAAGACACCTCAGCAGAATGGGGTGGCAGAAAGGATGAATAGAACTATAACAGAGAAAACACGGTGTATCAAATTGAATGCAGGACTTCCTAAGATTTTCTGGGCAGAAGCAGTGAATATGGCATGTTTTATTATAAATAGGTCACCGAGTATTGCTCCGGATGGAAAGGTAGCGAAAGAAGTGTGGACAGGGAGAGATGTAGATTATTCAGTTCTTCGAGTTTTTGGATGTCCAGCCTATGTTCATGTTCCCGAGGATGAGAGGTCAAAGCTTGATGCGAAATCCAAACAGTGTATCTTCATTGGGTATGAAAAATGAGTAAAATGGTACAAGCTTTGGGATCCAGAAACAAAGAAGGTAGTGATCAGCAGAGATGTGATATTTGATGAAGCTTCTATGGTCAAGACACATCAGAAATTCGAGTTAGCGGATGGTAACAAGTAGCAGGGTATACAAGTTGAGCTGAATGGTTCTGACACACGTGGTTCTGAGTCAGAAGAACAACAGAAACATCAGCAGCAAGAAAGCATAGCCACGGTAAGACCCAGACGTACTATCAAAGCACCTAAAAGGTATGGATTTGAGGATATGGTTTCTTTTGCTTTGACTACTACTGGTGGAGATCCGTCTACTTTTCAAGAGGCTATCAGTAGTTCTGAAAATGATAGATGGATGGAAGCCATGATGGAGGAAATGGAATCATTGCACAAGAACCAGACTTGGGAATTGATGGAACTGCCCAAGGGAAAGAAGACAATGGGTTGCAAATGGGTGTATAAAAGGAAAGAAGCTGTGCCAGAAAAAGAAAAAGAGAAGTTCAAGGCTCGGTTAGTAGCAAAAGGGTACTCACAGAGAAAGGGAATTGATTATGATGAAGTCTTTTCTCCAGTTGTGAGGCATACTTCGATCAGAATTATCTTGGCATTGGTGGCTTGCTATGATTTGGAGTTAGAGCAGCTGGATGTGAAAACGGCTTTTCTCTATAGCGATTTGGAGGAAGTTATTTACATGGAGTAGCCTGAGGGGTTCAAGCAGCCAGGGATTGAGCACCTTGTATGTAGGTTGAGGAAGTCACTTTATGGGCTTAAGCAGTCTCCAAGACAATGGTACAAGAATTTTGATTCGTACATGATTCGGATCGTGTTCACACGTTGTGAGTATGATTGTTGCGTTTATGTTAAGAGTCTCGATGATGGATACTGTATTTTTCTGCTACTTTATGTGGATGATATGCTTATTGCTGCCAAAAGTTTAGTTGAAGTAAACAAGTTGAAGTCTTTGTTGAGGAAGGAATTTGACATGAAGGATTTGGGTACCACGAAGAAAATACTTGGAATGGAGATTCACAGAGATAGGTCAGTTGGGAAGCTGTGGCTATCTCAGAAGGATTATGTCATGAAAGTGTTGGAAAGATTTAGCATGGATAATGTAAAGTCAGTGAGCACTCCTTTGGCGAATCATTTCAGATTGTCTTCAGCTTAGTGTCCAAAATCAGCTGTAGAAATTCAGGACATGTCAAAAGTACCTTATGCCAGCGCAGTTGGTTGCTTGATGTATGTAATGGTGTGTACAAGACCCGATTTGGCACATGCAGTTAGCATAGTCAGTAAGTACATGGCCAATCCAAGTAGAGAGCATTGGGCAGCAGTCAAGTGGGTTTTCAGATACTTGAGAGGTATAGTGGACCGTGGGATTATGTTTGCAAGGCAACAAGATCAGATTTCAGTTGTAGAGTTTGTTGATGCTGATTATGCTGGAGGTGTGGATGACAGAAGGTCTACGACATGGTATGTGTTGGAGATCCATGGTACAACCTCTAGTGGCTTTATCTACTACTAAGTCTGAATATATAGCGGTAAATGAGGCTGCTAAGGAAGCACTGTGGCTAAAGGGGTTAGTGAAAGAATTGGGCATAGATCAAGGTGGAGTGCAGTTGTTCTGTGATAGTTAGAGTGCCATTTATTTGGCAAAGCATCAGGTGTATCACGCGCGGACCAAGCACATCGATGTGAGATTTTACAAAGTGAGGGAGTTGGTTGCTATGGGTGACTTGATACTTAAGAAGGTGCACACTTCAGAGAATGCAGCTGATATGTTGACAAAGACGGTTACCACAGACAAAGCAAGCCAATGTATTGTTTCATGGGTTAGTATCGGGGCTAGTGTTATCATCTGTCAATTCAGTGGGTTAAATTAACCAAGAACAAAGGCTTCTATGGATTGAAACTTTATTTCATTAAAAATGTATTTGAATAGTTTTGAACCAAAAATACCAACTTGCCTTTTTAAGAACCGTTGGAATTGTTGCTTTTAGATACAAGGTCAGTGTCACATTCCCCATTCCTGTCCACATTCAACAATATCCGTCTTCGTCATTGTCCCTATCCTCATTTTGGAAATGAAAAATAAAGTACCCCAAACTTATAGCAACCTATTTATTGAAAGTAAAGTACCGTAAACAAGAATATGACAAGAAATGTATGCGTATATCTATTAATCCTTACACGTAAACACTAACATACTTAGATACAGTAACCAAAATGGTAACTTTCCTAGGAAAACAAAGGAAAAAGAAAGTAGAAAAAAAAGACAAACCTTGGAGATTAGACATGTTACCAATCTCCAATCTTCAGTTGTATCTTTCTGGGAAGACGCTTGCCTTGTATCGAGATGTTGATGATGCGGCTGTGCTTGTCACAATTAATGCCTTCAAAGGAGCCAACACATGGGTCGGCATCAACATATAGGTGGAAGACAAAGAGGAGAGCTAGATGCTTTGTGGGTTAAGAGAGGCTTTAATGGCCATGAGAATGCTCAGTTGGGAGATGGGTTAAAAGAAAGAGGGAGTTACGTGAAAGGAGGGTGAAGGTGGAAATGATAAGAGAGAGGAGGCAATAGAGAGAGAGAAGAGAATCATGTTTGGTTTGTGGCAAAATGTTGGATAAATTGAGAAAGGTTTTAGGTATATTTTTCTAATGGAGAATGTGAAAAGAAAGAAATAGAGTGTACATGTGGCATAGAATGATTACAATTACAAAAATGAGAGGTTTTATCATTGATCAGGGAGTCTTATCATTGATTATAGATAACAGTTGCAAAGACGAGAGGTCTTATCATTGATTAGGGAGTCTTACCATTGATTAGGGGAGATGGAAGAGGAACTATTAGTTTTGGGACAAAGAGATACAATTGGATTTGATTGAAAATAGAAGGGTACAAGTGTCTAAAAAAATCTTTTCACGTTTTCGAAGTACTTTTTATAGTAGCATAGATATAGAATAGATATAAATACAGATATAGATACGTAGTTTGGTTTTTCTTATGGGCCAAAACTACATTTCCAAAGGTTTTATTAGCACACATATTACCTTTATATTTTATACAAAGTTGCAAACTTTTTTTCTAAGAATATTTATAATATTTATTCAATAATGTAACAATTTGAAATTTGACTAAATTTAGAATATTCACAATATCTATTCAATCCTTTAACAATTAAATATTCACCTATTCGATACTATGTCAATTTTTATTCTAGATTAATTTTTTAATCATATTTTTAAACTTTTTATTACCTTTAAGCTTAGTTTTGGAAGCGAAAAACTTTTTTTTTTGTAGCTGACTTTTTAGCTTTAACAATTAACATTTTTTGTATTTGAAAAGGGAAAAAAAACTAGCTTTCAAGTTGTTAGCTTTTTAGCTTTTGTTAATTTAACATATTGCATTTCAAGGTTTGAACAAAGTTTACGCCCCAAGAATCCATAACTCGGAGATGTGGGGACAAACCCACAAAACAGCCACAAATAGCCATACACAAATCAAAACGGAAGCGAAATAACAGTATAGTATTCGACATTTGAATACTCCAAAAGTCTAATACTTGCCACAAAAGGGTTACAAAACAACATGCCTCAAAATCGGACCCAAAAGTAATATCCAATACATAATACAATTAAAATATTAAAATAAATGCAAAGCAGATTATGATTAATTGATCTATCTCACAGGTCCATCACGAGCATATGCTTCTGCAAGATCAACTATAGGGAAGTGAACACTAAACCACGTTTGCTCAAAATATACATATAAGAATATATTTCTTAGTCATATAAAGCATTCAACACTTAGTTAATATTAATTAAGTATAATATTATAATATTAATTATGTTTCTTACTTATGCAAAGCATTCAACAGATGATTAATATTGATTAAGTATAATATTACCAATTTCATTAAAATTGTTACAATTTTCAAATTAATCATACTGTTCTAAATAGACAATAACTTAGCCATGATTCCATAGTCTCATGCTAAAACAAGTACTCACCATCTCATTCACATCACAATATGTATATCATTATCATACTATGGGTCAAGTATTCTGCAAGGTTAAACTGTGGTCAGAGAATTAAACTCAAATAAATCCCCTGGCCTAAGCCGTGGGGTACAACTAGTCTCACATTCATAGATGTACTCATCAAATCGCTAGGCCTTAGCCATAGGGTACAACTGGTTCTGCAGTCCACAATGTACTCATCAATCTCATGGCCCTAGTTGCATAGTCTCAATCCATCTTATCTTGCCTTAGTAGGCATATTGGTCCTATAATCTCGGTACTAATATATGCTAGTACAAGCCATATATATACTTTGTAGGTTTCTATCCTACTGGTTATGCTAAATTGCCCTGTGCAGGTTTTGACGCTTTTGACCTTTGGCCTTTGGAACCCACTCTTTCAGTATCCTCTATGACCCCTCTATCAAAAATCAATCCAATCTAATTTCTTCTAGTTTAGGTTCTTGTGTTCATCATTTTATTTAGTACGTCTTATAAATGTGATGTTCAATTGGGCCTAAGTTTCATATTTCCTCTCCATAAATTTTATTCTCATTACCAAAAACTATCAAATTAAATCTCATACAACCATATTCAGGAATATATACAACTAATTTAATAAACAAAATTTGATATCAAACATGTCTTAACAAAGATAGATTTTGGACATAACCTTTGATAATTAATGTAAAGTAGAAAATAGAACATTTTCTATTAATTCAAATGCTTGAAATGCTTAGAGTTAACCATAGTTTCATAAAAATAAATTTTAGAATTAATTCATGTAGCCAATTAGTACAGATTTTAAGAAAACTAAATGGGTGTTTCTGTCTAGGAGCATACAGAATAGTCCACTTTCATTATTTTTATAAAATTTATTTTCAATCCAAAAATTATGAAAATTTTGTAGAGGACTCATCATATGTCTTGTTTGATGTGTAAAAATTTCAAAAATTAACTTGATTTTTATGTATACTTTTTACAATTAAAAACCAAACTGGTGCCAATGTATGCAACAATGCAAACCAGATAATCAAATTTCACTATTTTATAAAATCCATTTGTACTCTAAAAATTATGAAAATTTTACTGTAGACTCTTAAGATATCTAGTTTCATGTGTAAAATTTTCAAGAATTAAATCAAGCTTTATATATATCTTTCATATCAAAAACCAGATTGAGACCAGTGCAACAACCTAAACCAAATAGTCAATTTTTAGTATTTTTATAAACTTTATTTTTAATTAAAAAATTATAGAAATTTTATTGTAAACTCTTTAACATATCTAGTTTTATGGGTAAATTTTTAGAAATTAAATCAACCTCTATAAATACCTTTCATACCAAAAGCTGGACTAATGCTAGTGCAACAACCTAAACCAAATAGTCAGATTTCACGATTTTTATAAAATTCACTTTAATCAAAAAATTATGAAAATTTTACTATAGACTTGCTCGCATGTCTAGTCATTTGTAAAAAAAAAAATTACAAAATTAAATCATTTTCTATGTTTGATTTTTATATAAAAATAGCAAACTAGTTCTAGTGTAAAAATCCCAAAATTTTATTTAAAATAACCAAAAACATAAATCAAACGTCAAATCTCATATGTATATATAAACAAACATAATTTTTGCAAAAATATTAGGAAATATAACCTTACATACTAAATCCCACCTACCTCACTATACATGTGAATGAGCAGTGTATATAGCGCTAACACTAACTCAAGTTGATTTTTCTCTCTACAAAAATTGCTGGTGATTTCTCACTTTAAGCTAATGCTAGATTTGGCACAAACTCACTTCAAAGAAAAAAATATAAGAGGATCCCCTTTTCTTCTTTCTTGCACAGTCTTGCAAGAACAACTTGATAGCTATTTTTCCCTCTCTTCCTTTTTTCCTCTCTAAGTCAAATTTGTTGGGGGAAAAAAATTGGAGACTAAGTGTAGAGGGAGTTTTTATATAAACCCTCATAATAAGCTTCCCACACAAGCTTTGCTCTTGGCCTCCACTACGCAGCCATAAAGTTGCCATTGCAAACAACCAGTAAGAAACCACCTCCTAGCTCAACCAATCAAATTTTATGTGCCACCCTTCTCCACCAATAGTACTTACCTCCTCTCCTAGCCGATAGAAACAAACATCATCTCTTGCCCAATAAGAACTTAACAATGTAACACATCAACACATGCACCTACAAGCATAGTTATATATATATATATATATGTACATGAAATAAGTCTTTAGACATGTCACACTAAATAACTTTTAAAATAAAATTTCATTTTCAAAAAATAGTAAAGAAATTCTAAAAATTAAGTATAATAAATTTTAAAATAAATTAAATACTAAAATATAAGTCTTTACATAAGAGGGTAAATATGGTTATTTCAAAAGAAAGCCAAAAAGTTCAGTACGTAATCAGAAGTTGACGATTTCCAAACAGAACCCTAACCTTTTTACGGGTAGTTGAAAAAGAAAAGAAAATTATACACAAAAATACGTAAAACTTGTAGTGAAACTAAATTATTTGTATAATATGGATAATAAATGACTATTCTA
Source organism: Vitellaria paradoxa (assembly GCA_019916065.1). NCBI lineage: Eukaryota > Viridiplantae > Streptophyta > Magnoliopsida > Ericales > Sapotaceae > Vitellaria > Vitellaria paradoxa. The sequence goes on along the minus strand of CM034244.1, from coordinate 17,514,221 downwards.
AGAGCGCATAACTATTTATCAAAAAAATATTATTTTTATTCAAATAAGTTAGAAAAAATTGGCTTAAGTGTCAAAAAAAATAACACTTGGACAACGCTAATTTAATAATAATCTATTGTATATATTATAATGATTAGGTATCATCTGAACTCTAAACTCTTAATCTTTTTTTTACAATTTTTAATTAATAAATAAAATTATATACATGTCACCATAAAATTGGCTCTTTAATCATTATGGTAATATTTTCAATTTCTTAATTATTATGGTGGCATTGTAAAATTCTTAATTATTAATTTCTTTAAATATATAGGTGGAAACTAGAAATTACTTTTTTTTTTCTTAGAAAATAAATGGACTATTGTGGAACTTTCCAAATTCTAATTATGCATTGTTATTTTTTTTTAATTTAATCTTCTAAACTTATGAAATCATTATAGTATACCTAGAGTTAGTCTCCTTTTTAACCGGGCTAGTTAGACAACCGATCACGATGGTACAGTGGAAGGTGGAATCTTCAAAGTCAATTTGGGGTTGCATGTGCTGGTAAATTTGAGAGTGAAGCCCGAAAAAATGCTAGTTTCCATGATTGTGGTTGTGGAGGTTAGGATTATAACTAATATACGGATCTTCTATAATAGATAGTTAGAATTTCTCTATTTAATTAATACGTATGTATTGACTTATTTATGAATGTAATTATATGCCTTTTATAACATATAGTAGGGGTTGGTATAGAAAAATTCACTTAGACTAATACCACATTGAGGTTTGATCCCTAAGATATTAAAGGTCCAAACCTGAGATCCAGCCCACTACAATATTGATATTAAGTTGTTATGAAATTAAGAATATTATTATTTAATGTAGTACTACCAATATACGCAAAAATGTGAATTATGCTACTAGTAGGTGGTTAAGTATTAATTTTATTTTACTTGCTCCTAGCTGTTTTTTTTTTTATATTTAATTGTTACATTGCTGTCATGTCACAAAGTCACAATCAATGCACAAGATCACTTAGTGAAGTACAGTACTATGCCCACTGCATATTAGGCGTCTAAGAGGTTTTGATTGCTGAGCTTTTCTATTTCAACCAAAAACAAATATTTCATGTTCTAACGAGGGAGTAATAGAAGATTAGTGGACAGTAACTTAGCGAGACCCCAGACTGTTCAAACCATTTAAATAAACAACCGACTAGTGGAAACAATAGAATTGAAAACTAATAATTTTGTGTATTGGGAAATTAAGTTTAATTATAATATAATTTTTGAAAAGTAATAACATAGCACTTAAGTTTTATTAAGTTGGACCTTAAAACTTTTGTCAAATGCTCCTTATTGATTTTGATCATATATATGGTAATTAATTTGTTCAATGTTTAATTGTAATATGATTTTGGAAAGTAATCATTAGCATTTAAGTTTTCAAATACAAATATGGAATATTTCCTATTTGAGTATTAATAAGGTAATTTAAAAAAAATTCTCATATAATAATTATATTATATTTGTAATATTTGTAATAATTTTTAATATTATATTTGTAAAGGCTCAGAATTTTTGGTATTTATTTTTAATTTATTGTATCTAAATTTATATTTTTTATCCATTTGAATTTTATTTGGAAGTATGAAATATGATTTTTTTTAAAATTTTTATGATACGCATTTATATTTGCCTATATATATATATAGGTGTGTCTAGTATATGTAAAAAATTGCATTTCGCAACATATGTTTCTATTGGTGGTGACAGGAGGCATTGTTTATTGGTTAAAAGGCGTGGAAATGAATTAATGTTGTTGAGGAGGCCAACGGTTGGCATATAGAAAATATAAATTTTCATATGGAAGTTGGAGGTATATTGATGGAAGACTTTATGGGGTGCATGTATCCGTGTGGAGAAAAGAAAACGGGGAGTGTCTTGATCTTAATAATTTAAACCCTTTCCCACCATTTTTTTCCAGCTTTTACTCCATGTTTAAGACTCACACACGCCCTTTTCTACACAATTTTTCATTCTTGTGTGAGCTAGTAAAAAAAAAGGAGAATTTTTGTACCAACTCAAAATCATTGGGAAACACCGGTAAGAGATAAGTGTAAGCAGTAAAGCACGGGGCTAGGATCATCGGAGGGTATTTTAGAAGACCAACTTGAGTTGGCGGTAATTTTGGTATTTTATATACATTCTATCAACGTGTATATCTAAGGTTGGTGGGGTTTTATGCTTATAAAAGAATTTTTCTTTGTCATGTATGTGTATCCATATATAGACGTGAATATATATATATTAGAAATTAAATGTGTATGCCGAGTATGATTTGTGAAAGCCATGATACATGTTTGAGAATATTGCAAAAGGAAGTTATGTGACATAATACTTCGTTATGGCTAAGTTTTTTTTTTTTTTGGATACGTATATGGGCATATATGTTTTGATTAAAAATTTACTAAATCCATATTTTGTGAAGATAAAAGTTCATATGAAAACATAGATATGATCATGTTTTCTTTTAATAAAAGATAATCCCCTATTATTGTGAAGGATTTGTAAATTCTATTATATGAGTCTTTTTTTTTTAATTGCAAGAGGATGCCATATTATATAAATTTATGTTCAGAATATGATGTTATGAGGCCATGTTTTGATTATGAGAATATAAATTCGAGTAATTGATATCTATATTTGTTCCATGATAAAAATTGCTGATAAATTTTACTAAATTCTATGTTCTGGTACAATCGTTCGAATGATATGTACTAACATCTGGATGATAATTTGGATAGCTACTATTGTTCGGACAATAGGTGCCAACGTCCAGATGATAATCTGCATAGCTACTATTGTTTGGACAATGGGTACCAACATCTCAATGATAATCTGCATAGCAATTGTTGTTCATTAACGTCCGGATGATAATCTGCATAACTACTGTTGTTCGAATAATGGGTATCAATGTCCAGACGAAGTACACTTTCTAGTAACTTTTATGATTTTTCTTCTAACTTCTTTCTAAATGTCTCTAATCGATATAAGAAGTAAAAAAATGCCTTCTCAAATACCTTTTTACCTATATAAGACATGAAATGATTTTTAATTGGATTTATATATTTATTTACGTATTTAAAATGTAATATTATCCCATTTGATTGGACTGCCTTAAAAATTCTTCTATGATTATTTTGAGTTAAATGGATTCCTAAAGTTGATTGACTTTGTATATCTTGGATTAATTTCCTATATGTTCATGAAAGTTCGTTTACTTCATTGAACTTATACATGTATTGTGCAATATGAAAGTTAGGCCTGAGTGAAACTATTTTATAAAATTTATTAAATAAAAAGATGAACATAAAAACCTAAATTAGAAAGAACTCTTATATATGATGTGCTATTGATAATGGAAAGTAGATTTGGTATTGATTTTTGATAATGGGGTCATATAGGGTATTAAAAGAGTGGGTTCTAGAGCCCAAGGGTCGAATGCTCCAAAACTTGTGCAGGATGGCATAGCATAGCCAGTAAGTTAGAAACCTACAAACTGTATATACGGCTTGCACTAGCATATATTAGTGCTGGGACTATGAGACTGGTTTGCCTATTAAGGTAAAATGAGATGGACTGGGATTGCAGGACTAGAGTCATGAGTACAACTGAGACTGCAGGACCAATTGTACCCCACGACTGAGGTATGAGGATTGATGAGTACATCTGGGACTATGAGACCAGTTGCACCCACGGCTTCAGCCTAGAGATTTGACGAATACATCTAGTACTGCAGGACTAGTTGTACCCTATGACTTAGGATTGGGGATTATTTAGGTTTAGTTCTATGGTCACAAAACTAGCCTTATAGAGTACTTGACCTATATTATGATATTGAGATATATATACTAAGATATGATTGTGATGATGCATATTGTTTAAGATATGTTAAGTAGTTGCTTAATTTAGAATAGTATGTTTAAGGTGAAAATTGGGATATCATTGTAAAATTGATGAAAGAGTTTATTTAATTAATGTCAATCAATTGCTTAAATGCCTTGAATGATAAACAAATATATTCTTATATACTTATTTCTAAGCACATGTGGTCTAGTACTCACCCCTTACAATTGATCTTGCAGGAGCAGATGCTCATGACGGACCTATGAGATAGAGGTAGCTAGTCATGATTTGTTTTACTTCTATTTCATGTATTTGAATGTATTGAATATTAGTTTTGGGCACGTTTTGAGGCATTAGTTGTGTAAGCCCCCTTGTGGCAGGTTGTAGACTATTGGGAATTCTAATATTGAATACCATTATTATTTATTGCTTCTGCTCTAATTGGTATTTAATGTGTGGTTTTATGTGATTATTATTGTGGGTTTGTCCCCATATCCCCGGGTGGTGGATTTCAGGGCATGGCAATATTGCTTAAGTGGTCATTATCTATTATTTATTATATCTAGAAACAGCAAAACATTTTTAACTCACTGTATTAGAAACTCTCTCTCTAATTTTCCTTAATTCTTGATGAAATAATATTAAAAATTAGGTGTCATACTTTGATTGATTAAAACATTGAATTATTTTTATAAAGTATCTCCTGTTTCAACTATCTCTTTCTTGAATTGTTTTATATTTCAACTATCTTTCTTGTTGAGTAAGTCGCATCTCTATTTAGTATTTTGTTTTTCTGACATCTTATACTTTTTTAAAGACTAGCAATAACCTATGCCTGTGGGACTCTAAAAAAAATTAGTATTAAGTTTTTATGTAGTTGGAACTTTGGAAAAAACAGTTCAATCGAAAAAACTATGATAATTTATGGGTTTTAATTTTTTTTCAAAAACTTTGGACCCTACTAACTATTATATGTGTTTTGATCTCTCTCTCTCTAATTAATTTTTCATAAGCACCATAAAAGTAAACACTAATTTTTAATTTGAAGATTAACTTCTTAGAAAACATAAGCGAGCGGAACTTGGTAGTTTTGATTTGCATATGGTAGTTTTGATTTGCATTTGATATCTCCCTTGAAATATAGTGAAATTTAAAATATGTAAGCCATTTTATGAGATAGATTGTAGTGGAATCTACTAAAATAAGAATTGAGCGAGAAGTTAAAATACAAAAATGATCTTAATCATTGAATGAAAGAAAAGATAATTCTTGGCTATTTAATCTTAGTTTGTGAAAGAGACATTTTCAAAAATCGTCATATTTATTATGTAGATGTAAATCCTCTTACCAAAAATAAAAATTATGATTATTTTCTAGTGCATAAATTCATTATTTATACGACTATATACAAACAATCCATAATGGATATGGAAAAGGAAAATTTAAACAAAAGTCAAACTCTAAATCCTTGAACATTTTAGGAAAAATTCAAAAACCAAATTTAAGATTGAAAATTCCATTTTAATAAGTTGAAAATTTTATATTTCAAATACATAAATTAATAACCAATAACATTATTCCACATGTTTATATATGCATGCATATTATAAATTCAAAATTTTGAAAAATAGATAAAAATGTTTAGTTAAGAATTTAAAAGATATTATCATATAAGTGAAGTAGCAAATCATTAAATGTGTTTCAAATTAAAGTCCAATAGTTAGTTGACATGATTAGTTTTCACTTCAAAAATTTAAAAATTCAGAAAAACTGGTCAAAAGCCAAACAATATTTTGATATAAAAAATATATATAATAGATATGATATAAATTAAATTCTAATAATTGGTAGGGTGCATAGTATATATACTTACATTTTTATTTTCTCACAAATAATTTAGCAAATTAAATTTGAGAAACAAAATGAATAATGCAAATATCATTTCCTAAAACCATGGGCTGAAAACTGTGGACTAAAATCTATGGGTTGAAAATTGTGGGCTAAAAACCGTAGGCCAATACCACTGCCGAAAAGAAAAAAAAATCATAGCTATAAGAACTATATGTACCACATATGAGAATTTGCTTTCAAACTTACTCTGCTATCTATATGGCAACTGGTTCTTTCACATGGATAGAGGCAAAGAAGAATCTTGAGATGATGAAGACCATGAACTCGTCAAGTCTTTGTAGACTTCAATCACAATCTTCTTAAAATCAAATAATCAGAATTGTTTTTCTCAGGTACATTCGTTAAGTAAATCATAGATAAGTATTATGAGTCTTCATGTGCTTGAGCTATCTTTATATATGTATATATATTTCAGTTTTGTGAAAAAGATCTGAATAGATCTGTCACACCCCAGATCTCGCGACCTAAGAGGTGAGTGATAAACACACATAACAATGCACTAATATAACCATCCCATGATCAGAGCAATACAAGAACCTCTAAGTAAGCCCAACACATAGGATGAGATAACATAAATTTAACATTGGCTATAGTTAAGTCACAAACAGCCAACATTCCTTCCATTAATACATAACTTAGGTTTTAGGGCCCTTACAACCAAATTGAATAAGTCCTCAATGTACAGTATTACAATTTCAAATAAAAACAAAACTAAGTAACCAAAAGTTTTGCTAAGTTTAGAAGGGCTCATGCATAAGCACTCCTAATTCAACCCCATCAGCCCACCTGATTGATATGACTTGTTCTTGCATCAAAATCTATAGGGACGTGAGCACGGATCCACTTGTGCCCACGATGCCTCAAACAAACATATATGGTATGTAATCAACACATGCATGCCAATGTACATATATGCATAGATACACCAACATCTTTTTATATGCCATAACAATTTATTAATATCAATAAATTTTCAACTTAAGTAAATATTATCTTCATTCAATATCATCAAGGTATTGTATTCAATTCCAATTATTCCTCATTATTGAATTTCCTAACCTTAAATCAAATCACGTTCCATACCACCTCATCATATATTCAACATTTAATCACATATCCACATCCACATTACCATTTATTCATCATTCAATCACATAATCACATCCATAGTATCACTATTTCATTATTCAATTACATGGCCACAACCACACAAATCCTCGGGGGTTGGGTGCATACACAACACCGTCTTTTATGGGTCCAGACCCAACGGAAACGGTAAACCGAACACCATCGTTTAGGATCACACTCCAGGGTCATGGGTAACCCATACACACACAATGTTGTGGGCTACTAACCCACTAGCATTGACACCAAAACCCTACACAGGTTCTCGATCTTTCAACCCGAGGGTAATCTCACAACCCTTCCTATTTTCGCACCCCACCACGGCCCCTGGCACACAACCAATCATTCATCACATTCAATATTCTTTAATCACAATTCACATTCATCACCATAAACTTTCTAACACACATAACCACATTCCATTTCATCATGGAACACAACTCATTTCATTTAACCCAAGCCTCGTTTAATTTCCATTACTTACTAACAAGGTTCACATTTCAATTTCTTTCATTCATATATTCACTTTTCGGTTCATCCCAAGATTCATCACATATCAACATTGATCAAACTTTATTAAACATTCAACATTTATCATCATTATGAATTTGAGTCTCTTTGTCAATTCACATTTTACTTAATCAATCACATGATCATATACCTCATCATTTAGTTTACATCAAGACATAATCACAATTCTACTCGATTAAGACTTTTATCTCAAAGTAATCTTCCAATTCATTTCATTCAAGGTAACACTCATTCACCATGACAGGTAAATCCCATTAGCTTAAGATAAAAAATCTTTAATCACTTTCTAGAACACATTTACCTTTTTAAATCCATGCAATTAATCAAATAAAAGTTTCATGCGAAAACATGTTACTAAACTCTTTCATAAACCTAAGGCAGAAGGTCAAAGTAAACAAAGTCAGAAATCAGACCTAGGCTCGGTGGGCGCCCAAGCTGGTACTCAGCTTGCACCCAAGGGCTTGTGTGCCTAAGGAGGCTGGGCGCCCAACTGTTACCCACCTTGTGCACCCACAGCTTGGTCCGAGTTACATGTTTCATACTTTGTTTTCTGGTTGCTTGGTTTTTTACTCTTAAGACCTCAAATTGACCAAGTTAAGGTTGATATATTTAAAATTTCATGTTTCTAACATCACCTCAAGTCTCTTAGGCATCAAAGGAATCAACAATTTGAGTTTTCATCAACTTTGGGTCAAGTTATAAATCAAAACACCATTTTTACTCCCTCAACCATACATACATATATATGTGTATATAACTTCTATTTTCTTTTATAGATGAAGACAACACTTGAAAATGGTTTTCTAAAGGTAATCTACTTCTTGTTACACATAACATATGTAAGAAAGAAGCATTAAATCCCTACCTCAAACAAAATAGAGATGAAGAACAAGAGGTGGTCTCTTCCTAGTTTCAAGCTTCCAAACTTGGAAGATTCAATCTCTTCACCCCTTGATCTAAATAACAAAAAAATCACATAGATAGGTTTCTTAAGTGCTTAATTGCATCCTTGCAAAGTTAATTTGATTTTGGTTGAGGTTAGAGAAACTTACCATACAAATCCTTCCCGGTTCTCTTTGTTTCTTCTTCCTTTTTCTCTTTTGCTTCTCTCTTGATTTCTTCCTCTCCAAACAACTTCTCTCTCTCCCTCTCTTGCATCATATACACAAATATATATATACTTAACCAATATTTTAATCCTCAACATTGGAATTCAGACCTCCTCATCATCCCTAAACTAAATATAGATTTATAGGTGTGAGGCTTGGCTGAAAAATGCAGAGCAACCCATACTTGTCAAATCTGCTGTTCCTTGGGCGCCCAAGCCCTTCTTAGGTGGGTGATTACACTTGAAAAGTGTAATTACAAACTCCACGTTTTCATGGTTATTAAGGTAATTGAGTACTCTATTTTGGAGAATTATCATTATTTTATCACTTATAAGATTTGTTTTCTTAATTGCAGGGAAAACGGGGAATTAAACGAATAAGATAGTGACTTTGGAGATGAAAGGGAGGATATCGAACCAACTTCGTTAGGGATGGCTCGGAGTACCCCAAGGACTTAGCGGCAAATGAGGAGCAAAAGTGTAGAAAAAAGGCTTCTGTGGTTCGAACCACCTGGCGCACGGTCCGGACCACAGTATGGTGGACCGTCGCGCGGGCAATTTAAGTTTTAGGGTTTCTTTTACAAGTTTAAATAGGACTGCTTGGGGGCCGACTGAGGGGGACGGCTACTACTTCTTCTTCTTCTTCTTTTCGATATTTTTATTTTTCGTCTACAAATTTTGAAGGTTTTGTTTTACTTACGTGGATGTTCTTACTTGGTTTCGGAGCTTTCATCACATTCGTTTCAGCAGTCGCCATTCAACGTTTTGTTTCGAAGTTTGTTTTTGAGTACGTTACAATTTTTCTTTGGATTAATGGTATTATTCGAATATTCGAAATAGAAGTTTGATTGATTTCGCACCTTTAGTTTTGATTTAGTTGTTTAAGAATTTTGTTTCATTGTTTGATTTAGCACATCTTTTAAATATGTTTTCGACGAATATATCCGTTTTGTTTAAAATCATGCTAGCGTAGAAACCCTAGTTCTTGATTCAACGAATCAAGAAAGGGTAGTTTACTCTGATCTATGGGATGTACGTAGACCCTTCGCAGAGTTTGCGAAAGCTCATGCGTAGGGGTCTACAACTTTGAGACGTCTGCGTAGACCCTTCGCATGGTTTGCGAAAGCTCATGCGTAGGGATCTACACTTTTTAAAACCTAATTCAGTTCTTTCAAAAACTTTCGAAAACGAAAACCTTTGACTATATTCTCTGTAATCACTGGTAAGGGTTTTCGATTAAAATTTTCTTAATAATTTTGAAGAACTGAAAATTCAGATTTTGAATCCTAATTTGAATTAGTTTATTTCAGAAACATTCGAAAACGAAAATCTTTGACTATATTCTCTGTAATCACTGGTAAAGGTTTTCGATTAAAATTTTCTTAATAATTTTGGATAAACTAGAAGAATTGGATTTGAATCCGAATTCGAATAGGATTGTTTGAAAACCCTTCGAAAACGGAAGTTTTTGACTATATTCTCTGTAATCACTGGTAAAAGCTTTTGATTAAAACTTTCTCAATAATTTTCAAACAAATCCTAATTTAGGTTTTAACGCAAGTATTGCAACCCATCCCATAGTGAAGACGTAAACTACCCGGAATTGATAGTTGGATCAAGGACTTCTTAAATTTATTTGCTTATTAATTGAATTGCCTTTGTTTGATTTACATTGCAGTTTTTAGATTAGTTTATTTTGCTGCGCATTTAAATTAGGAAAAATTCGTTTAGCTAATATTTTACTCCTTGAATCAACAATCAATATTAAATTGCTGAAATTTTGTTAATAGGTTGTTAAGTTAGTTTAATTTGAATTTTGAACTTGCAAAACCCTAGGAAATAGTTTTAATTAATTTTCAAACTTAGTTTACAATCAAATTTAGGATTTCTATTTAACCTAGAAACTAAATATCATAGGCTCCTTGTGAATTCGACCTCGGACTCACCGAGTTAAAACTACACCGCACACCCTTGCACTTGGGGGTTAATTTAGACGCACTTTCTAATAGCGGTCAGTGGGCGCCCATGTCTTGTGCACCCAAGGTGTCCCTTTTTCCTGCACTTGGCTAAAATGCCATCTTTGATTGCCTAACTCATCTCTTTCAAAGTTCTCAACTCTAAAACACCATTAATGATCCATTCCACTAAATTAACATATATTGCTTCCAAAATACATCAAACACCTTATACTTATGTTAATACAAAGTTCGGGGTATTACAAGATCTGAATTGGTTGTCTGATTTCAATGGCTTCTTGTGTTTTTGTTCTTGTAGATCTGTTTGCTAGAGATTGTGCTTTGCTTCAATGGCAGAATCTACTACTATAGATGAATATGTGGTGCTAACTCGAGTTAGACTTGGATAGAAGTGCAAACTTACTTTTGCGTTGAAATCATAGTCACAATTCGGTTGTTGGTCCTTACGTCAGATGTGCTTGAGAAGGAAGCGCCTTCTGATGGATTCTAGTCACACCAATTTGCTTGATGTGACCGATGAAGCTGATGAAGCCAATTTAGAATTTGAGGGTCTAGAATCTATTATTTTACAGCAGAAGAAGAATTCAAACAAAATTGTTTTTAGTAGACTCCCCACTAAGTTGAAGGAGCTTTTAGAAGCTAGTTTGTTAGAAGATTTCCCAGTTAGGTACTTAGGGGGACCAAAGGTATCAGCCACATCTCTTTCACAATCTCTCTTACTACATGAAAAATACAAATGTGGTTGTGTGTAATTACTTAATTCTTATAAATTACTCTTTTGTTGGCTTTTAATGGTATAGACAAGAGGACCAGATGATATTAGACTTCAGGGTATAATTAAAGGTTCTGGCATATTATGTTCCTGTGATATTTGCAATGGAACTCAAGTAAGTTTTGCATACTAGTCCAATATATCTGCATCTCCACCATATTTCCGTACTTGTTTAAATTGATTTAATGTCTTCTTGTAATATATTTATATATATATATTATTAATGTAGGTTGTGACACCTAATCAATTTGAGTTGCATGCTGGTAATCGCAGCAAGAGCCCACCAAATTATATCTACTTGGAGAATGGAAATACCCTTCTATAGGTGTTGAATGCATGCAAAGATGCTACAGTGGAATCTTTGAAAGTAATTATTCGAAATGTGATTGGTGAAAATAAATCCAATTTTTTGTCTGAAATGTAAAGGTCCAGTTATGTATTATTTGATTATAATATTTCACACTTTGCATGGGTTATCCACCTAGAGAATTTGGCTCCTTTCCATTTGATTGATTTCTAGGGCTTATTCAAGAAGTTGGCACTGGTAGAACAATGCTATTGTGTAATTTGTGCGTGAACCTAGAGGAGTCTCAACTGAATCTTGCTTCATTGAGTGATAATAGTGATGGGTATTCATTTTGGTTTTTAGTTTCTCTCATTTTCTTTGACAATCTGCCGGAACTACTAGGTCATATATACATCTGTTAATTTGTTAAATGGATATGTATTTTATGTTATATGCACTCTTTCATTTGCTCCAATCTATCAAAAGTCACTTTCTTCTTGAGCGTGGCTGACCTAAGGACGAACAACTGTATTGTGACTGAGATTTCAAAGTGAAAACAAGTTTGCGCTTGAATCTAGGTCTAACTCGAGTCAACACAAACATATTCATTTGTATCAGCAGAGTCTGCCATTAAAGCAAAGCACAACTTCCAGTAAACAAATCTGCCAGAACAAATGAATATAGATATGCCATAATGGTTTTGGATATCTTCAACGGTTTTTGACCATCCCCACGACCCTCTAGCAGGCAAATCATTTGGAATGTTTTGAGAGATGATGTCTGTTAAAGGCATGCCTCCAATGAGAGATGTTATCTTGGACTTGACAACTCGCAAACAAGATATTGCTTCCTCGGCCATGGAATTCACCACGCCATTTGACTGCGCCCAACAATTTCACTACATTAGAAAGCATCATCTTTTTTCAACACCAATCACAGGGCCACCACCAAGAGGGGATTGTCCACAGTGACGCTGCAATGAACCACTAATCCAACGAAGATTTTCCTATCAGTGGCGTGAAATTTAAAAAGCTTCCCAATTATGATTGAATAAGTAACATCTAGTAATTTCATAGATAATAGAAGTTAAAAGAGCATAGTAATTTATAAAAAAATCTATGAAAAATGCTTTTCTATTTTCGTCCCAAGAAAAGGATGTTATAACAAGTTTTAAAAATCATAGAATTTGTGGTCATAGAAGCAGATTTAACCATTAATGACATAATGACATGTTCTCGAAAGTTTTGTTTATAGAATTTTAGTTAGTAATAAACTTTTAGTTTGTTTGCTTATTGGAGCTTAATAGATATTTTAAGAAAGTCTGGTAATAATATAGGATGGCGTAATCACACAATTGCATCAACCTTTTATTTGATTTAGCATATTTATTGCCACAAATTTCGTCAAAGTTCTCAATTGTTATCATTTTCCTATCAAATTATGATCATTAATGCGTACATCTTGTATGAGAGGGAAACTAGAATAAATGAGAAAGGAGAGGATGGGAATGAAAATTAATTATTTTTTCTTTGTTTAGGAGAGATAGGAAGAGAAATAGAGGTATGGCAAATAATATAATTGAAAATACTTTTATACCCTTTAAAATTTATTTATTTGTAATTAAAAAAATTAAAGAAAACATATGGGCCAAAATAAAACACATATTTTAATTTTTTTTTCACACAGTCAATGGACGTAAATGGGGGTAAATGAGTCACTTTCATTTATTTTCCTTCCCTCCCATTTACCTTCTTCCAAACAACATAAATCTTCTTATCTCCTCTTATTTACTTTCTTTCACTCTTATTCATTTCCTCCCAAACAAAAACTTATTTACTTCGATGAGTCCAACGGTCTTAGCTACTCAAAAATCTAGATGTATTGTGCTTCTAAAATTATTGTTGCTACGAAGGGTTGAAGGGTTCAATAAAAGGAAAATTAAAATAATTTTTATCACTTTTGCTGACTAATTGATAACCAAAAACAACACTTTTATAGATCAATTGGTCAGAAAAAAAGAGATAAAATTTTTATTATTTATATTTTCAAATTTTTATCATTTTCAACAAAATATAAAATAATGTCATTTTTAATATAATTATTATTAAATATGCACTAGATAATTAATAGATATTAAAATATTTAATATTGAAAGTTATACAAACTATGAAGGCTACTTCCACATATTTATTGGAAAAAAATTGATTATACACTTAGCGTTAGTTAAATTTGATTCAATAACTTTAGTTTTAGCATTAATCTAATAACATTTTTTTTATTGATCTATGGCTGTAATTTTTGACAATTCTTGTAAAATATTAAATTAATTAAAATTAATAAAAAATGTGGAAATAAAATTTATGAAATCTAATATAAATCATATAAAGTGATAAACAAAGTTGTTTGAAAGAAAGATAAAGAAAGAAACAAAATTTAATTATTTCATCTTTTTTACAACAACTTTTTATCACTTTTGTCGACCAATCAATAGCCAAAAATAACACTTTTACCGACCAATTGGTTGACAAATATAATAAATATATTATTATTTTTATGCAAATTTTTAGTGATCAATTGGTAGCTAAACGTGTCACTTTTACCAACCAATTGATAGTCAAAAGTGATTGCTTTATTGAATAATTGGTCGGCAAAACTAATAAATATACTACTATATTTTATTAAAATTTTTAGTGACCAATTGATTGGGAAAAATAACCTTTCATTTGGTTGCAAAAAGATTTTTTGGTGACAAATTAGTAGTCAAAAGTGACATCTTTGCCGACCAAGGTAATAAATATATTATTTTTATTCAAATTTTTAGCAACTAATTGGTTGGAAAAAGTAATCATTTTAGGTTGCTAAAGGATAATCTTTAAGTAACCAATTGCTCATGAATATTCACCTTTTAGCAACCAACTTTGATGTACTTGGGAAAAATTTACAGTTAGCGACAACTCAAACTAAAATGATTAAATTGGTTCAGTTTTTGGGTTATTTAGTTTTTTTGTTCACCCCACTCAAAAGGGCAAAAGTCTTCAAATTTATGCAAGAAAAAAAAAAAAACACAAAACATAGATGTTAATTAAATGGTAAATCAAAGTGTGAAGGAACTTAAAACAAAACTATTTTAAAATAACAAAAATTAAGCTCTCAATATTTATCATTCGTAAACCCAAAAAAAAAAATCCAAATTAAAATATAAAACCTAATTTTAGAAAAAAAAATATTGTTGGGATAAAATTGTAAACTTTGGAAGCCCATAGTCAAACTTGAATCCTATAACTTGTAGACTTAGGTTTAGGCTAATATATCAGAGTCTCGAGTCAGGAAGAGTTGTAAAAATCTCAAAGCCCAGAAGCCCGCAAATACAGAACAAGCCACAAATATTCACTTTGTGGGAACCTACTGGGAAGGTCGCGAGAAGTCGCGGGATGTCACACGATGCTCACTCTAATTCACGAGAATATATCAAGAGCTAATTTTTTACCATAAGTCCTATAGAAAGACTGCTCAAAATTGCAGTACGTTTGTGAGAAGACTGCGAGATGGCTCATCCCACAAAGTAGTTGATTTCAGTGTTCTCGGCTACTTTTTGGGAACCTTACGCATCAAAATTTGTTCTATATAATATACTAGGACACACCTAGGGTTTCTTACAGAGAGAATAGTCTAAGATCAAGAGTGTGTAACTGTTCATTAGTTTTCTCATTCACATAGCCAAAGTTTGATTGAGCATGCTTAATTTGAAGGGGTTTGAATATCTGAGAGCTAAGGATTCAAAAACTTGTTGATGTTGTTTAAGTGTGTGTGTATACATTGCGGGTGTATATATATCCATAAGCCTATTGGGGAAGAATGATGCAAAATGATACATTTACCCTCACTACAATGGTTATTTCTACATGGTTGCTAACAAAAAGGCGATTTGACTGTTATAATTAAAATATTAGGGACTAAAGAAACACTAAGTTTAAATTGTAAGTGTGATTTTTGTACTTTGTGTTATTTTTTAAGTATAATATATCTTTTACAAATATAATTATTGTTAAACATATAATATTTATGTTTTTAAAATGTTTACCATGTACAGCATCTAAATCACTACTCGTAAAATATTTACCATTGCCACATTAATTAAAATCGTTATCACATTCTCTTTATACACATTGTTCGGCAGTAGAAATTACCGCCGGAACTGCTGACCACGCCAACTGGAAATGCAATCGCCGACCTGCCGAACAAAGACAGAAAGAAAGGTGACGGCCGGAGGGGAGGTCTCAGGCCGGAAAACCCTCCGATGATTAAGTCAGCAAGTCACCCAAGAAAGAAAATTTTATGGAAATAAAGGAGTCAAAGCTTAAGTTGGCAATCGTCAGCTTACCTCTGTGGTTCAGTAGGATATCCCATATATAGTGGTCTGGGTGATGATTACAGCATACCTATGACTTGACGTTACGCACACTGCCGTGTCCCTCTTTTACACTCTTGCTTTAAATGCCCTTCCCCTTCATTTAATGCCTCAGACCCCTCATTAATACACCGTGCCCTTCATTTAATGCTTCTGGCGGTTTAACACGGCATTACAACCTGAATTTCAGGGTCAGACTGTCTTCTTGTCGCATCAGCCACCGAATCGTGACGAGTTAGACCGATTTAGTTACATCTCCAGAGACAAGTACCTAGTTCAATCCTAACTAAGGTGCATTTATGGTTACGAGCCTTCTTTAAAGGCTGTGGGCCCTAGGTTTGACATTTACTGGCCGTCGACAGATAGGCTGAGCAAACTAGCTTGCTCGGTTATAACCACGTGGTAATACATTGTTTATTGATGTCGAGGTTCAAGGTACTCTTTGGAGTACTAACTCTAAATCGTGTACTCACGTATAACACTCACGTGGAACTCTCGTGCCAATAATCAGTTGTTCGGCGGGATGCCACGTGTCCAAACGGAACGTGCTCAGCAAGTGGCTACGTGGCTTATGTGAATTTGCTCGGCACTGCGTCACGTGGCACCAGACTAAACTTGTTCGGCAAGAGTACAGCTTTAGTATTATTATGCCCAACATTTTGCCCCCACTCTGGTTGGGAAAAGATATTTTCCGAGCAGAGTAGCAGAGCAGAATAACCTTACCTCACTGATCCTTTAACCCTCCTACGCAATTTGTAGTTTAGTATCTCTCTGACGCGCATCAAATCTGATTGGACTTTTCTCTCTCCTCGTGACGACACGCGCAGTGCCCTTTCAGCTTTTCATCTGCTGCGCCGCTTACGCGGTTTCCCAGATACGAGGTGTTAAAACGTGAATGGTCAGAAATTTAAAAATTGGGGTGGTAATAAATGCCATTTTTACCGCCCATTGCCTTTTCGTTGGAAACGCTTCGGTTACCCTCAGAGATACATACACATATATATATATACCTGATTCATCTTCTCTTACTTCTTTTCTGCGATTCGAGTTTACAGATTTCCCTTGCTTCTTTTCCTCTGAGTTTTCGTCTTCGCGAGCTTTCACCCTTCCCGTCGTTCTTCGTTCCCGGTGAGTTAATCCTCTTTTTACTTCAAATTTTCCGTTATGGGTAGACTCGCAAACGAATTAAATACTGAGGAGAAAGTTAGGATTTTCAAGGAGAAATACCAGATTCCTCAGAACGTAGGTATCAGGCTCGCCGAACAAGGCGAGCGTGAAACAGGGGAATTCCCCATAGTGGCAATCACCGAAGGTGGCCTTAGGTTCCCCCTGCACCCCTTTCTTCGCTCTATGATGAGCATTCTGGACCTTGGCCCTAGAAACCTCACCCACAACTTTTATAGAATCGTTAATGGGGTAATAGAAATAAACAGGCGATACGGATTCCACATATCCGAGTACGATCTTCTTTATTGTTACTCAATCCAGAAGGTGAGGAAGGATGAGAACAGGTGGTACCTGAAATCCCGACCAGAAAAGGCCTTGGTCCACATGCTGCCTGATACGATTAAGTCAGAAAGTGACCTGTGCGTCGTCACAGGTCACTGGACACACGATCCAGACGAAGATCGTTTTCCAATCGTCCCTCGGGTTTCTTTGGGCCCAGGTTGGTTGATTTCAAATCCTACCAATTCTTATTCTTCTTTACCCTCACTTCTAAGCATACTAACTGTTTGATTTAATATCTGTGCAGGTGTTCAGTTAAAGAAGTTCTGGGCTACTGGCATTTGTGCTGACAAGGACCATTTGAAGGAGGTGTTCAAATTCCTCGGGGGTCCAGATCTATATCCCTTCGCCAGGGCGGTTCCCAATTTTGTTCAACTTCACCCCCTCTCATCAGACGTTCATTGCCCCCCTCAGGGTTTCGCAACCTCGGAGGCTATTAGGCGTCTTCAGTGGTGGTTTCGGGCTTCTGCTGAAGAGAAAAAGAACTACTACGCCTTAAGGCATCCAGGGTGGACTCGCCCCCCTCCATTCGCTATTCCACTCATTGCCGAGCAAGTTCAAGCCCCTCAAGTTGCAGTTCCTGAGCCTTCCGAACAGCCGAGGAAGCGACAGTTTGTTCTTTTGGACGAGGAGGAAGAGGAAGAGGAAGAAGAAGAAGTTGAGATACCCCCTGCTTTCGATTACTTCTCAGATTTAAGAAGAAGAAGTCATGGCCCCGAAGATCGACTACAAGAAGCTCGCCATGGCGAAGGTAAAAGGGCAAAGGGCTGGAGAGGCCCAGAAGAAGAAGGCAGACGAGCAAAAGGCTGTTGGGAAGAGAAAGGCTGATGAGGGGAGTGCCCCTGCTCCTTCAACTGCCGAGCAAATAAGGAAGGTTAAAATGGAGAAGGGGAAGGAGCAGGAGGCAGCTCAGAAGAGGCCGTCTGGTCCTCCTGAGCAGAAGAGGGCCAGGACACAACCTGCGGACGCGGTTCCAACGGCCGAGCAGGCAAAGCTGCCGAAGGAGGACGCCGCGAGGGGGCCAGCACCTTCCAAGGTCGTGCCACCCACCAAAGACGCACCACCAAGAACCTCCGAGCCGTTACCTGCTCAACCAATTGGGCCCGTGCCTCTGGCCATCGAGTATCCGGCCAATCCGGTTCGAGACTCCCCTCCATTTATTCAGAAATCCTTATTCCCAGCCTCGAGCACCCTCAAGGCCGTCCCTTCACTATCTAAGATACAGCCTTCAACCATGCCGAGGAGTATCTCAAGGGTATCCTCCCTCCTCGGGACGTTCATAACACGAGGAAGAATAGGACGGAGGATATCCACAAGACTCTGATGAAGAACATTATCTCTGTAAGTACTATAATATTCCTTTATGTGAATCCTTTCGTTATTATAATTTTTCCCAACTTTCTGTTCTTTCTGCAGACTTCTCTCCACACGATGGAGTTAATTGCTCGGAGCCGAGCTTCCGATGCCAGAGCCGAGCAGGATAAGACGGACATAAGGGAATTGAAAGCGAGTGTGAGGTCCTTGGAGAAGGAGAACAAGAACCTCCAATCCAGCAATGACGCTCTGGCAAAAGAGATGAGTCAGCTTCGAGATGAAAATAAGGAGATTGAGCATCAACTCAATACTGCCTTGGCCAAGTTGCTGGAAGCATAGCTCGTGTGCAATCTATGGATAAAATCCTAAATCATAAAGATGAGGAGCTTTTAGTGGTCAAGGACAAACTTTCCAAGGCCGAGATTGAGTTGTCCTCCACGAAGACTGGGCAAGGAATTACTCTTAAAGGAGTTGGAGGCTTCCAGGGCCGAGCAAGAGAGATCAAAGCAAGAGCTTGTCAACCTCCGGGCAGAGCTTGCACTGAAGACTCGGGCCCTGGCAGAGAAAGAAGCTGCCCTCCGAGAAGCCGAGGACAAGGCCAAAGCTGAAGTGGAAGGCCCAGATTAATGATTGCGTGGATCAGATGAGGGATGCTCACAACGACTTCTTTCTTGAGGGTTGGGAGGCCGCAATGAAGAAGAACAATATCGATCCTACCAACCCCATATACAAGGAGGTCCCTTATCCTGATCCAGAGCGCTCGATTCCCCAGTTCAGCTTTGAGCGTCCACCTCAAACTCCCTCAATTCATACTGCCGAAAAAACAATCGATGAGGGGGAGGTTGAGGTGGATAGTGCCCAGAAGGACACCTCCCAAGTGCTTGAACAAGTTGATTTAATAGTGGAGAGTGATCCTACTAAGGGAGGAGAGAAGTGAGCATATATGTATTTTTTTTTTTTTGTTCCTGATGTAATAATATTGAACTTTTAATTCCAAATGAATGAACGCAGTTTGACTTCTTTCTAATCTTGTTTTATTTTTCTCTGTCTTTGTTTCTTTAGAACTGCTGATGAATTGATTGGGGAATGCCTTAGCTGGCTAGCTGATGAAATAATAAGGAGTGCAGCCGAGGAATACCTTGACGTTTTTTCCCACGAAGTAGCTACAAACCCTTACAACAAATGTTAATGCCTCATCTTAGATTTAGGGTAGCTTCTTTGATTGATAGTTATGTAAAATGTATTGTAACCGTACTCTGAGGCATGTAATGAAAACTTTTGAATTGTTCCCTATTGACAGTCTGTCTTTCCGTTTGTATATTTTATGCTTTATATTGAAGTATGTATGGTGTCTGTATTTGTACCACTTTGCCGAACAACCACAACTTCTAACAGAAATACTTTAAACAGTAAAACTTTCAGAGATAACAAGCTCATGCAATAGTTTGCTTTTCATAAAATAACTTCAAGCTTTTGTTAAAGAGGCATAACTTTAATAAATCTCACGTACCTTGATAAGTTCAGCTGTCCTCTTTCTCATAATAACGGAGGTAACTACCTTCTGATAAATCTTCGCTTTTTAATCTCATGCCGAGCATCGGAAATGTGTACCTTTATGATACTGGCACTGAGCTCTTTAGAACATGCTTCTTTTGCTTCCAATTAACAAACCAAGGAATCGAATCTTATTTAAAAAATCGTTTCTCGTTGATGAATAAATCAAGGTTGGGCCACCATCAGAAATGATGTGGGTTCTCTCTGTACCAATGGTCGGCAAACCGAGCATGGATTTCTTTTGATAATTCTTTTCAGAGACTGAGGAATTGAATCTCAGTCTAGAGAGCATTTCCTGGTCAGTAAATAAACCAGGAATGTGCCAACGCTGGACAAGCCGAGCGTGGCTTCTTTTGATAATTCTTTTCAGGAGACTGAGGAATTGAATCTCAGTCTAGAGAGCATTTCCTGGTCAGTAAATAAACCAGGAATGTGCCAACGCTGGACAAGCCGAGCGTGGCTTCTTTTGATAATTCTTTTCAGGAGACTGAGGAATTGAATCTCAGTCTAGAGAGGATTTCCTGGTCAGTAAATAAACCAGGAATGTGCCAACGCTGGGCAAGCCGAGCGTGGCTTCTTTTGATAATTCTTTTCAGGAGACTGAGGAATTGAATCTCAGTCTAGAGAGGATTTCCTGGTCAGTAAATAAACCAGGAATGTGCCAACATCGATGGAGATGGGGCATTCTTTTCGTACCAATGCTCGGGAAGCCGAGCATGGCTCTTTTTCCATGCCACCACCCAAAGTGATGTGGCGTCTTTTTGTTGAGCAGAGAGTGATCTTCAAGCTTTTGAGTTTGCTTTTGCTTTGTAAAAAGGATTGCTTTTCAATATTCGTACAAAGTCTTTAATCAACAAATGTGAAGAAAAAATTAATGATAGTACAACTTTAGATGGGCTATATTCCACGGTCTTTTGATTGGCTTTCCCTCCATGTCAATTAACTTGTAGGCGCCATTGCCGAGCACCTCAGAGACGGTGAATGGTCCCTCCCAATTAGCTCCAAGCTTTCCTTCAGTTTGATCTTTCCTGCTTCCCATCAATTTTCTCAGCACCCGATCGCCAGTACGGAATTCTCTACGTCTGACCCCTTTATTAAATTTCTTCTTTGTCTCTTGCTGGTAGTTGGCTAACCTTAGTGCTGCCAGTTCCCTTCTTTCATCAATTAGATCCAGGCTTATTCCCATAGCTTGATCATTCTCCCCTCTGTCAAATGATAGAGTTCTGATGCTCGGGAGGCCAACTTCTAAGGGTATGACGGCTTCGACACCGTAAGCCAGAGAGAAGGGAGATTCTCCGGTTGATCTTCTAGGGGTTGTTCGGTAGGTCCACAGTACTGATGGCAATTCATCCACCCATCTTCCTTTTGCCGCTTCCAGTCTTTTCTTAATCCCATTGAGAATGACTTTGTTCGTTGCCTCAGCTTGACCGTTGCTTTGGGGGTAAGCTGGTGTAGAGTAAATATTCTTGATTCCATATCTAGAACAATATTCCCTAAACGGGGCACTGTCAAATTGCGTCCCATTGTCGGAAATAAGTGTCCTAGGGATGCCATACCTGGTAATGATGTTCTTCCAAATAAATCGAATGGTATCAGCATCTCTGATGTGAGCTAGGGGTTCTGCTTCCACCCACTTAGTAAAGTAGTCGGTGCCGACCACTAAGAACTTTCTATTTCCCGAAGCGGAAGGCAGAGGTCCCACAATATCAAGTCCCCATTGAGCGAACGGCCAAGGGCTGGTAAGCGGGCTGAGTTCCTGGGCTGGCTGGTGAGGAATGGGAGCGAACTTCTGACATTTCTTGCATCTCCGAACATAGGCCTGAGCGTCATATCCCATCTTCGGCCACCAATACCCTTGAGTAATTGCTCGGTGCGCCAGTGATCTGCCCCCAGTATGTGCTCCACAGACACCTTCATGAAGCTCGTAAAGAAAGTCTTGCACTTTATCGGGATGAACACAAAGGAGATAGGGGCCTGTGAATGACTTTTTGTATAACTTCTGGTCAGGAGACAGCCAAAACCTGGCGGCTTTTATTCTTAGTTTCTTCGCTTCTAGTCTTCTCTACGGGAAGTGTTCCGTCCTTCAAGTAAGTAATGATTGGATCCATCCAAGATGGGGCTGGGTCAGCACACATTACCTCTACGTCTTTCGTTATGCTCGGCCTTTTTATGACTTCCATAAAGACCTGGTCAGTTAGCCTTATTCGAGAAGAGGCGGCTAGCGTTGCAAGTGCATCAGCATGAGCGTTATGATCCCTGCCAATGAGCTCCACGCTAGCTTTATTGAAGCCTTCGATTCTCTTCTTTGCTGCTTCTAAATACTCTGCCATCTTTTCACTTCTAGCCATATACTCACCCTTTAGCTGGTTGGCAACCAACTGAGAGTCAGTCCTTACTACGATATCATCTGCCATCAGCCGCCGAGCGATGTCGAGTCCAGCCAGGAGAGCTTCATACTCCGCCTCATTATTAGTGACTTCGAACTCGAGTTTTATTGCATATTCTATTGAGACCCCTTCTGGTGTAGTCAGAACTATGCCTACGCCGCCTCCTTTTCTAGTCGAAGACCCATCAACCTCGATTTGCCAAGTTTGTTCGGCCTCATTATGTTCGGCCGGGGCAGACTTTATTTCAACATGCCATACTTCTTTTGTCTGACCACAGGCTGGTGTGGAAAATTCCGCTACAAAATCGGCCAGGACTTGAGCCTTTATCGCGGTTCTTGGGATGAACTTTATGTCGAATGCGCCAAGGGAAACTGCCCACTTTGCTAGTCGGCCCGATACATCATCCCTCTTTAAAACATGGCCAATTGGCTGATCGGTGACAACTTGAATGGTGTGTGCATGGAAATAATGGGCTAGCTTCCTGGATGCCATTATTAGTGCCAGGGTCAACTTCTCTAGGGGCAGATATCTGGTCTCTGCTCCTTGCATTGTTTTGCTCACATAGTAAATAGGATGCTGCTTCCCTTGTTCCTCTCTCAGCAAGACGGCACTGACTGCATGCTCTGAGACTGCCAGATATAGCTGCAAAATATCCCCCGGCTGCGGTGTTGACAATATTGGGACAGTTGTTAGGTATTCTTTAAGCTTTTCCAGTGCCGCATCCGCCTCAGCATCCCATTGCATCTTATTGGCCCCTTTGAGCAGTCTAAAGAATGGCCGGCACTTGTCGGATGATCTGCTAATAAACCGGTTGAGTGCCGCCACCATCCCTGTGAGCTTCTGTACCTCCTTTTTTGTGCGCGGGGGTGAAACAGATTGGATGGCACGTATTTGCTCGGGATCAGCCTCAATTCCCCTTCTGCTCACCAAGTGGCCCAAAAATTTACCCGAGCCAACTCCGAAGGCACACTTGGCAGCATTTAATTTTAACCCATACCGATCAAGGGTAGAGAAAACATGTTGGAGATGTTGGAGGTGTGTGTTCGGCTCCTTGCTTTTTACCACCATATCATCAATGTAGACCTCCATCGTCTGTCCGAGGTCTTTTTTGAATATTTTCGTAACCAGCCGTTGATAGGTGGCTCCAGCGTTCTTCAGCCCGAATGGCATAACTCTGTAACAGTATATGCCTCGCGGGGTTATGAAAGAAGTTTTCTCCTCATCAGGGCCGAACATAGGGATTTGGTGATATCCCCTATAAGCGTCCAGGAACGACATCCTGGAACATCCAGCAGTTGAATCAACGAGTTGGTCGATCTTTGGCAGGGGGAATGGATCCTTAGGGCAGGCCTTGTTCAGGTCTGTGTAGTCTACGCAGACTCTCCACTTCCCATTCTTCTTCTTGACCACGACCGTATTAGCCTAACCACTCCGGGTATGAGACTTCCCGAATGGCCTCCGCCTCTAACAGTCGGCCGACCTCCTCAATGACAGCTTCTGCGTGTTGGAGAGCTGATCGCCTGGCTTTTTGTACCACAGGCTTTACCTCCGGATTCACATTCAACTTATGAGTCATGACTTCGGGGGAAATGCCAGGCATTTCGTGTGGAGTCCAGGCGAACGTTCCAATATTCTTCAAGAGCATCTCGGTTAGCTCTAGTTTCTCCTCGGCGCTCAGGTTAGCGCCGATCAGGAAGAATCTATCATCCTCAACCGGGCCAATTTGATATTTCTCCAAACCCTCTGTGGCTTTCATCTGCGGATCACCACCGACATCATCGATCTTTGGTGTGTCCTCGGGTAGTTCCGCCAGCTGGACTTGTTCGGGGATCATTTTGGACTTTAGGGCTGCAGAGAAGCACTTTTGGGAGGTATTCTGATCTCCCAAAATAGAAATCACTTCCCCGCAATAGGGGAACTTCAGCACCTGGTGGTAGGTTGAGGGGACCGCCTTCAGAGCGTGAATCCACGATCTCCCTACTATAGCGTTGTAGGAAGAGGGGGAATCCACAACAGTGAACTCAACCTCTTGCTCCACCGGACCCACGCGGACAGGAATGACGACTCTGCCCAGAGGCCAGACAGGAGCAGAATTGAATCCTATGAGCGGGCATTCTGCCGGTTCCAGATCTTCTTCAGTTAATCCGAGCTTCTTAAATAAGCTCAGGAACATAACTTCTGTTGAACTTCCTGCATCTATCAGGATTCTTCTTACTTCTGAATTGAACATGCCCAGAGTGACCACCAGGGCATCATTGTGCGGCAGCTGAACACCAGGATGCTCATCTTCATGAAAAGTGATTTCCTCCATGGCGGCTGTCCTTGGGCGCTTGCTCGGCTGACCCGCGACGCCCAAGATTTCTTTACTTGGTGGATTAGGGGCATGATTGATGACACTCTGGGGTCGCCGTTCCATATGAATCACGTGGATGACTGCAGGTCTCGGGACATCTCTGCGCGCCCTGGCCCTTGGTGGGGGTTGAACCTCTTCGGCTGCCTCCTCCTCGGCAGTCTCTTCTCGTTGCCTCCTTGGCTCTCTATCCTGTGGGGCTGCTTCTCTAGTTCTGCCCTCGTCGACGAACTCTTTAAGGTGGCCTCTGCGCACCAATTCCTCCAGATGATGTCGTAGCGATCGGCAGGCTCCGGTGCGATGCCCCTTGTCTTGATGATACGCGCAGTAGTTTTTGGAATTCTCCTTTCCAGGGAAATCCGGCAGCTTTCCGGGCCATCTGAAATATGGCCTATTTTTTATTTGGGGTAGGATCTTGAAGATTGGCTCTTTGAACACCGTATTGACCGCTTCAAAGACGGACTTCCCTCGTCAATGAATCGGCGGCCGTCTCCCCGTCTTTTCTCTCTTGTCTGGCCCTGGGATCTCCTTTCTTTCTGTTCGGCCGGCTGTGTCTCAGTCCTCCACCTTGGCGTACTTCTCGATTCGGCACATAAGATCTGACATGTTAGCCGCTGGCTTTTTGGTCAAGGAGAGCCACAGCCTATCCTCCTTCCGCAACCCCAATTTAAACGAGGTGACCGCCAATTGCTCCGAGCATTCTCCCACCTCATTGTAGAGCTCCAGGTAGCGGCGGGAATAATCTCTCAATGATTCCCCGGACTTTCTTTTCATTGTGAGGAGAACGTCAGCGGTTTTGGGCTGTTTTGTGTTAGCCAGAAACCGGGTGACGAACTCCTCCGCCAGTTGCTGCCAACACCGAATACTGCCAGGGGGCAGTTTATGGAACCACTGAAGCGCTGTATCCCCCAAACTAGAAGGGAATACTTTGCACATGAGGTGGTCGTTGCTGTTCCATAATGTCATGGCCTGCATGTAGTGACGGTAGTGGGCCAGGGGGTCAGTTCTCCCATCGTAGAGATTAAGTCTCGGAGTTTGGAATTTCTCCGGAGGCTCCGCATCGATTATTTCATCGACGAATGGGGAGGCAGAGATTCGCCCCAGGGCTTTCCTTGCCATCATTCGTGTGCTCTGGCCCTGAGCGCCCCATTCCTCTGCTTGCCCCCACTCTTCCATCTTCGCCTTTCCCGCTTTCTTACGCTTCAAAGTTAGTTCTTCTTGGTCCGAGCTATCCGCCTCTTCTGAGTGCGCCTCTAGCACCTTTTTTGAGGAACTCCTTTGGTGATGCGCTTTGATGGGCGCGTCAACATCGGATCTCACGTCACGTTTTGCGACGGGTTTAGCACGGCGCGAGTCCTTCCTGGAAGGAGAGACATCACGTCGCGAGCGAGAGCGCACCTCCTTCTGTTCATGGGTGTCCCCGTCATCCTCATCAGTGGGGTCCTCGTAAAGAGTATCGTAACTTTCATCAGATTCCGAGTCGGATTGACCAGAATCAGCTGTATGGCTAGCAGGGGATTTTCCCTTTTCCTTACTCAATTCCAGCAGAATCTCCTCCAGTTCTGCCTGCTTTTCACTGGCCTTAGCCATCAGCTCCTCTCTCCGTTTCAGTACCTCAGGATCCTCCATTTTTCTTCTCCGGGCATGCTCCAGACCTGGAGTCCGGATAACCAACGCACTCCCTTTAGTTTTGGCAGGAGTGGAAGCGTCTCCTGCCCGTGGAGATGGTGGTGGGGTAGTGTTTCCTCCCGAAGTCATTATGTGGACAAATACTGGAGACTTAACAAAGAAACAAGAAAAAAGCTAGTGAACACAATGCTGGGCTAGACAACGAGCCCCACGGTGGGCGCCAAATGTTCGGCAGCAGAAATTACCGCCGGAACTGCTGACCACGCCAACCGGAAATGCAATCGCCGACCTGCCGAACAAAGACAGAAAGAAAGGTGACGGCCGGAGAGGAGGTCTCAGGCCGGAAAACCCTCCGATGATTAAGTCAGCAAGTCACCCAAGAAAGAAAGTTTTATGGAAATAAAGGAGTCAAAGCTTAAGTTGGCAATAGTCAGCTTACCTCTGTGGTTCAGTAGGATATCCCATATATAGTGGTCTGAGTGATGATTACAGCATACCTATGACTTGACGTTACGCACACTGCCGTGTCCCTCTTTTACACTCTTGCTTTAAATGCCCTTCCCCTTCATTTAATGCCTCAGACCCCTCATTAATACACCGTGCCCTTCATTTAATGCTTCTGGCGGTTTAACACGGCATTACAACCTGAATTTCAGGGTCAGACTGTCTTCTTGTCGCATCAGCCACCGAATCATGACGAGTTAGACCGATTTAGTTACATCTCCAGAGACAAGTACCTAGTTCAATCCTAACTAAGGTGCATTTATGGTTACGAGCCTTCTTTAAAGGCTGTGGGCCCTAGGTTTGACATTTACTGGCCGTCGACAGATAGGCCGAGCAAACTAGCTTGCTCGGTTATAACCACGTGGTAATACATTGTTTATTGATGTCGAGGTTCAAGGTACTCTTTGGAGTACTAACTCTAAATCGTGTACTCACGTATAACACTCACGTGGAACTCTCGTGCCAATAATCAGTTGTTCGGCGGGATGCCACGTGTCCAAACGGAACGTGCTCGGCAAGTGGCTACGTGGCTTATGTGAATTTGCTCGGCACTGCGCCACGTGGCACCAGACTAAACTTGTTCGGCAAGAGTACAGCTTTAGTATTATTATGCCCAACACACATAATTCTTGGCAATAGATCTCACAGGGGAAGAGGCAAAGAAGAAGCCGGTGGCACAAAGATGAAGACTGGAAGTTTCTGCTAATTTTAGAGATCAATCCTTTTCAACATTGGATAAGTAGACTATCAGAATTGGTTTTTGTTTTTGTCCTATCTTTAATTTACTTCATTTGATTGTTTAGGAAAGTATCGATACATCTGTTCGATGACAAGATACATCATTAGATTTGTTTCTTTGTGGGTTGGGTGGGTGTCTTCTTCTATCCACAAGATTTAATTGAATATGTTTGTATATGTTATGTGTATATATTTGCATGTACGTGTATATATATGTATGCCTTTGCAATGAATATTTGCTTAGAAAATATTGAGAAGTAGTATATCCACCTTTACCTATAAAAAAAAAAAATCCACCTTCTTGATATTTTTTTAGCATACCATCAAGTTCAAGTCTCGTTTATTTTCTCCAAATCTACAAAGTCTATATATATGTGTTGTGTTTTCAGCATAGATCTAAAATGTAAATTTGAATTTATGTATATATTTTTTAGGAAATGTTCGTGTGCTAATAAGATCTTTCCTCCTTTGATTTAGTATTTAATATAGTTTTATTTTCACGTGTAACAAATTCTAGTTATTTTATGTTGTATCATTTGAGAGAAACCAAAGGGTTTAATGAACTTTGATAATTAAGAGGGAATTTTGATAATTTCCATTGTTGGTTGTTTTAATTAAATCTGATATGTGTGTATATAAATATTAATTTGAAACAATTCAATGTTTAATTTCCATTAGTGGTTGTTTTAATTATTGAACCTATAATGTGAATCATTCTATCAATCTATAATTAATTATGTAGCTCAAACATTGTATCGACTGTGATTATTCAAATGTTTGGAAACAAAGTCCCAGAGCTTAGTTCACTACAAAGATTGTAAGCCACCTAGAAAGATATGTTTGATGGCCCCATAATTATTCCTTTTAAAAGCATGCCTCTGTTGAGAGGGAAAGGAGATCGATTAAAGAACAGAAACAAGCCAATGCTTCTTCAATGAGGCTTGTATATATAATTTTATATATACAAACATATACAATATATATTGTTGAACAATGATCAAATAAAACACATAAAGCACTCAAATATTTAGTTGATTTTTAAATCTTTATGTTATAAGATTTTGCATATCTCTTTCGTTTTTTTTTTTTTTTTTTCGCTATGAACTCTCTTGAGTTCTTCTCACTGCAACACCTCAACCATTCTCACCTCTACTATATTTATATTTTGGAGCTAGCAAACAACATTAAATTCGGTACATTAATTAAGGTAGCTCAAAGGTCAATATTTAGCGTCTCCATTGCTACTTTCCACTCTATTTCTCATTTTTAGAAGTTCGGTGCGTAGCTTCCATATTCAATAATGGAAGCTTGCTTCACTTTTGCTTAATGTGTCGTGAAAGTCCCAAAATCACAAACTAGTATCCAAATACGATCAACCACAATAAACAAAGAAAAAAAAAAACCAAACTAAAATTCTAACCCAGAATTAACAATTGCATCAATGGACACGAGGTTTTTTTAACGAGGGTAAAAACTGCTTTGAATACAAAGGATAAACAACCCCTAATCCTAGCGAATCAAATTAAAAATTTTCACTAAACAAAGAGAGGTTATAAGATTTCAAGGATCAAGGTTACAAGTTTACCCAATCAACTGCCCACTGATTTACTTGTACAAAAACCTATCCTAATCTTACTTGCTAGGCTTCCCACAACTAATCTCAAACCATGAAGACAACAACCTTCATTCCATGAAGAAAAAAACGCCCCAGTCTGATGCAATTTAACAAATCTGAGCATTGCCATGAAAGATCTTTACTAAAGAAAGTAAATGAGGTCATAGATAGTGAATCTCATTTGGCCATATTAGCTTTTTAGTCCTTTGCTTTGAAAATGCATGGGTGAAAGGCGTAAGGTCAAGATAGGATTTGGGAAAAAATATTTTCTATTTATCACAAGACAAAGGCAAAAAGGTCATTTGGGCGAGAATTAAAAAATCTGTCTAAGCTCGCAGGCGTGAGATTTTCCTGAGCTACTCGTGAGGCATGGTTGCACACTGGACAAATTATGCCAGGTGTTCCAGGTAGCTCGTGGGCACAAGCTTCTCGCGAGGCACACTATTTTTTTGCCAACACACTAGAACTTTCATTTTTTATTTCTTTGTTTCTTTTTCCAATCTTCTCATATGGTACACAAACACTCTTTGGGTTTGTGTTGGTGAACCATTAACACCGACTTGTAACATTTTACCAAATCTAAGAATTATAATCAAATGTTTGCTTAGATATTGCCAATACAAAACTATCAAATATGACACTTACAATCTCCCTCTTTGGTAATTCATAGACAAAACACCACAGTCCCCAAATTACAAAAAAAAAAAAAAAAAAAAAAATTGTCACAAGGCAACCTATACTAAATGTCTTGATCATCATCCTAAAACACTAAACAAGTATATCAATATACTAATATATAAAAATTTAAATTCAATTACAAACCACATGCTCCTTAACTGAGCAATTATCCAACAACATAACCCGAACACATAACAACACTCCCCCTCAAACTTATAAATATTTTCTCCCTCTTTTTGTGAGAAATTAACAAAGCATAATAAACAAAAAAGGAGCAAGAAATACATAGCCAATTAGAGTAAGTAGTAAATGGATCATGTAGTTAATTAAAAGGAAAACCAACTACTAATAAGAAAATGAATTAAGTTCAGTGCTGACCAATAACTAGAAAAGGTTTCAACATAACTTCCAATAGTTAGATATCAAAACAAGGTAGAAGACCAAATAAGAACTAGCGTAGTAATAGAAGGTTTAAACAAAATAGAACTAAACATAACTAAAATAGCATCAGAAGTAGTAGTAAGGAGAAAACAGTATCACCAACAACCACGATGACACATGTTCTCAATCCTTGCAAAAGTTCCAACCTAATCACCTATCTTAGTGCTAAGATCAGTGACTTGTGTAGTAAGGCTGGCAGTGGAGTTCTGAGCAGATGAGGAGATGTCACCTAATGAAGTCACAATGAAGTTGATTTGATTCTGGCAGTGAGTTATAACTTTGTTTGCGGAGTTCAATTCGCAGAGTAGTAAGTACTAAAGACTATCAACCATCAATTTCATTATTTCTTCCAGACGATGGGATCACTTAGTCAGGGAATCCTCAAGATAGGTCAAGCAATCAATTAGGGCGGTGAAGGCATAGACCACAATAGAGTTAGGGTCAATGGTGGTAGAACTAGGGGAAACACAACTCAATGGTTTAGGAGTTGAAGGGGCTACCCAAAAAGGACCCATAGAGAAACCCAGGGGCAGAGGACTACAAGAAGAAGAACAGGCCTCTTTTGGGCTACAGTGCGTGAGATGGTAATTCTACTAATGGGTTTCTCTTAGCTTATGGCTATTTCATGAGCTCAACGGACAACATTATACTTTGACCTTAGAAAAGTAGTGATAAAAACACCATAAGGAAGATCAAAGCGAGTAATCCTTTGGTTGAAAACTGTACATATGTTTTGAAATAACAGGGTTGAAAAGTCGATTGGAATGTCATGGGTAAGATAGTACAACAATTTGACCTTGTCTTCAAAAATTTTAGAAGAGTGATATGTGGGAATGATAATAGAATTAACAATCAGATTTAGGATGTGAAAGGGCATGGTTAAGTCATTGTGTTTAATAGACCTGCCAAGAAAACCAGGCAGTGGAGACATCTATCATAGGTTTAGCCATATCAGTGACAAGAAGAATGGATAACCAGTCAAGATTGGCACACAAAGCATCAAGAGTACGTTTGATTTTGAGATGAGAAGCGATACCCTCAATAGAGAATTAAATCAAAACCCTCCATACTTTTGTGTCAAAACCCCAAATTCATATGAGATATTGTGAATATTGGAGTAGAACTCTTGAACTATGCCTACAAAGGCATAGCCCAGATCAGAGAACACCCCGACCCAACCTTGTTTTGTAAAAATTTCTTTTATGAAGGCATACTCACCAAACAGGTGTGAAAAATCAATTGGGCATTCAAGGAGAACCAGCCAGTGAGAGAAGATAATATAAAAAAATCGCTTTCTACCCTCTACGAATAGATTGGAATAAGAAAAAAGGAGAACAAAAAGCGTGAGGATCAAACTATCGAGTGGAGTTTGGTTTGGAGGAAGACCCAACGCTAGTGGCAGACATCTTCTTCTTCGTAGGTGGCAATTTAGTGGTTCCTTTCAATCCAAAATGAGTGGCGCATTTGGTGGGTCTAGCTTTTGCTATGGTAGTCAAGCAGAGAGAGCACAAAGGGGAGATCACGTGAGAAGAGAGGATAACTGAGAGAGTGAGTGAGGAGGTGCAATTTTGCAATGCATAGCCAATGGTGAATATATGGGAAAGAGAAGGGTTGCAATTGAATGTGTTAAGTCTAAAACATTGTAAATTGGCAAATCCATTGTCAAAGGAAAAGTTTTGTAACTTTAGACTTAGTATAGGCTAAGACACTAAAGTCTTAAGTCATGTAGAACTTTAAAAGGCTCAGAAAAATAAGTTGTCATAATGGCTAGAAGTCCTTCAGAAGCCAAACAAGTCTCGGAATTAATTTACACAGGTAGCCGACGGGATGGCTGCTATTAGGCGCAAGATAAAGCCGAGACCTAAGTTTGAAGTTTTGGCCGTGCGGAATCCCCGCTCTAAGTCGCGGGAAGACCGCAGGTGCACCCTTTCCGCGAGGTACTACATTCAGTCTATTTTGTCTTCTGTTGAACCCTAGCCGCCTCAATTTGTCTATATATATCTTCTGGATGTCTTCAGGGTCAGAGACAGAGAGAATACACATGAGATTGGAAGCCTAATAGTTCAATTATTCTCTCCATTACTTAGCCAACATGTTTCGTGTTCAATCCGAAGGAGTTCGGGTTCGAGGTTTGTGAATGCTGTGGATTCAGCATACTGAGGATTCAGCAAATCTATTGAGGAGTCAGTTTCGTGCCTTTGAGGTGTCGAAGGGCTTTCGCTAAAGGAGTTGGTGAATCGAGGAGTTGAGCAAACGTCAGAAGAGTATAGAGTCAAGGAGTCGATCTATCAAGTGGTGTAGTTTGTAACCAACATTTGATTTTAGTGAAAGTTTTGTTTAAGATTTCCCTTCGTGGGTTTCCTCATTTTGTTAATCTCACATTTCATTTTTCTGTGAGCTTGGTTGATTGTTTGAGATCTTTATCAGCAAATTACGTATTTTCAAAATGTATACACTCCCACCAGTTAACACAACACACAGGGTTAGGGCTTCAGTGAAGGTGAAAGAGAGATAGTTGAAGAGTTTTCATGGGAAAGTGAGCACCATTAAATTACCATCGCACCAAATTACACTAAACTCTCCTCATAAATTGGGAAACCAGACCGTAGGGTATTTATAGCTATAAGAGAAATGAAATTGAAGAAGGGATTTGAAGAGTATTAACCAAGCAATTACTCCCACAAAATAAAGATGTACAAACTCCAAAAGATGTAAGAGAAAAAAAATATTAGACAACTAGTGATACCTACATCCATTCTTTCATACACCATCCTATATACGAACCTATCAAATTCTTCCACACAAAACAAATTCAACCAAGGCAACGTAATTTTAGGTAATTAAGGCTGTAAAAGACAACGTGCACTGCAACAAGTATACAAACACATTTACAAATTCATATATCCCATGTATGTATAAACATTCAGACAGTCAATGAAATGATGCCATTCATGTACCTTTTCCTAAAGTCAACCTCCCACTACTTGAATTGATTCAATATGCCTCTATTCTCCAAAAACTATAAATAATCAGAATAAAAGAAAGAATTATATACCAAAAAGATTTTTAATCTTATCATGATAATTCCACCTGTGCATGAGAGAGAATAAGTGGAGACACCCTTAGGAATACTCCATTTACAGCAGATACCAGTACCTGTACTCACATGGCAAAAGTAAGTTTAACCATAGTAAATATATGAGAGCAAGATAAAATAATTACACACCAAAAGATAAAATAGATTAACAGGAATTTAATTTAACCACAATACTAATTAAACCCAGTTCAGATAAAAAAGAACTATGTAAAGAAAAGTAAAGACCAATTTTTCAGAAATTGAGTCAATCCTTGATATACTAATGAACATCACACAACATGTCCTCAAAGGTCACTGGACAGAAACATAGAAGCTATCACAAGTAAGAGAATGGAATCTTGCGACCTTGACTTGCCAATGAAGAACACTCCAAGAAGCATATCCAAAAACAGTATTGCCACAAAGAAATAATTATTTTTGAAACAAACAATTAAAGCTATAAAACCTTTTTAGCTTCAAAAATACATAATGTGTTAATCAAGTCACACAATATCAAATTTTTAGAGCATGCAAAAACATGATACGTGTGAACCAAATTCATCAAAGACATATTGTTTAAATCTTTGAAAAATTCTTTGAGAAACACGTAGGGACTAGAGTAGCACTTCCGATGAAACATGAATTTCACATACAAGTTTCAGAATAAACTCAAATAATATCTTGAGACATTGTCCTAGTTGTAGTACCACATTCAAATTTTCTATGAAATGTCTATGTGCAAGTCAAACCTGTAATGACCCGAATTTTTAATTTAATTTAATTATTATATATATTTATTCAGTGAATTTATTTTGTTATTTAAATTTAATAATTTAAAATTTTCGTATTTAATTTTAAGTTGTATTTAAAAAGATTAATTTTTTTTAGGTGATTGGTGTAATTTTCCTAAACCTATGGGGAGTAAGAAATTAATTAGTTATTTAGGGTTAAAACTCTTCTTTTATAAATATATATTACTGTATTTATTTTGATATATTTAAAACCCTAGAGAGAGGGAGAGCAAGAGACCGGGAGAAAAGAGAAAACGCCATTCCAGCATTGAGAAGAAATTGCGGCTTCCACTTTGCCGGAGTATTCTTTCTGTTACCGAATTTCCAAGTAAGGGGCGGAATCCACATATACATATATAGAACGTTTGGTTTGTTTGATAGTAACTTTGTTTAATTTGTTTGATGCCAATCCTATTTTGTCTTTATGTGCCCATCATAGTAGAATGCTGAGAAATTGTTCTGAGAGATTGATTTAAGTATATATATATATCTAAGTATTTTGTCTTCACATGAATGGACTCTCCCAGGATAGATGAAAATTTTGGTTAATATAATATATATATATATTTCAACCGAATTGATTGATTGAGACGTGAATGAATTATATATATACACTTATATTATTAATGGTTACAGATGCTTTGTTAATGTGATTTAATTTAACCTACAACTATTTAAATGGTTAGAAACCCAAGCATTAACTGTACGTATATTTATTGTAACTATTAATTGTAGGATTTTATTTTGTTATATCTTTTAAATACTTGGACGGTAGGTAATTAATGTGTGGGCATTAAGTAAAGGCTTGCTGGCAGTATTTAGTTTTCTATATTTTTTTTTGGTGACTTAATTGGTTTTAATGCTAGCTGGCATTAATTTACTTGAATCTTTTTCATTTAATTGATTGAGTTAAATGTACAGATTGCTTAAAAAGTTAAAAAGGGGTCTGAATCCTTTAATTGTATATGTGTGTGCGTGCAGTGTGGTCATTAATGTTTATCTA
Source organism: Vitellaria paradoxa (assembly GCA_019916065.1). Classification (NCBI taxonomy): domain Eukaryota; kingdom Viridiplantae; phylum Streptophyta; class Magnoliopsida; order Ericales; family Sapotaceae; genus Vitellaria; species Vitellaria paradoxa. The sequence continues at coordinate 17,478,625 of CM034244.1, read as the reverse complement.
ATGCAATTAAAGTGTGTTATTTAATAAGTTGGTAAATTAATAAATAATAAAGTTTAAATTTTGATAAAAAAAAATTTATTTAATGTGGTTATAAAATAAATTTTAATAATATATTTTATTTAGATTGAGAGGTACTGAAAATATCCGGTATACGTACCCAAGGGTTGAGAGTCCCGAAACCCGCGCGGGGTTGGTTATCGATTCCAGTAGACTAGTAACCTACAAACGAGTAGATGCCTACGGGTGGCATATTACATTCCTAAGGTTTTGGCCTAGGGAGCAGACACCGAAGGATGGTGTATATTGGTTGGGTCCTGTTTCTACGGGACAACCAAGCAGACATCAATGAATGATGTATATTGGTTGGGTCTTGTTTCTACGAGACAACCAAGCAGCAGTTCCTCGAAATTAAATTGTTTTTCTTTGATTTGTAGCGTGGTACTGAAACACAAATAAATTGTAACAAAGAGAGATAAATTAATAAATTTAAGTTCTTGTTTGAAATTGCTACTTGTGCGTGTTTGTTTCACTTAGTAGCATGCTAGGGCATACTGCATTTATTATATTATTATTAGGGTTCTGAGCACACGTGTTATTAGTGCTAAACCCCTTACAGCTTGTGATGCAGGTAGTGAATTTGAATTTGAGACACATGTTGGACCTTCTAAGCATAGGAATTAAAGTTTTATTTATTATTTTTTTTGTGTAATTGTTTTAGACATCTAGGAAATTATTTTTGAGTGGATTGTGACAAACCTCTGTTTTGAGGTGAATGTTAATTATTATTATTATTATTTTTTTTAGAGATTGGTTGGGTTTAGTTTTGAAGCTTTGTTTGCCTAGTAAATTAACTGAGGCGTTTATTTAAATTTAAAGTTTAGTTTTAATTATTTTATTTTCTTTGCTCCATAGTATGTGTGTATGGTTCTGATGTGGAACAGGAAAGTTAGTTAATGAACGGTGTAATATGTATTATTTGTTCGCGTACTCGAGTTGTGAAACCCGGGGCGTGACAAAACCAATCAATTGCCTGGCAAAATGACAATGATTTCCCCCTTTAAGATAGACAAGATTGAAATTTTGATTTGATTTAAACCCTTCTTATCTTTGTAAACAAATAGGGAATTCAGTAAGTGCAAAGTGATGATGGTTTTCACACACCTTATTTTGATTACTTTTTCTCCTATACTCCTTTAATGTAATTTAAAGAACTAAGTGGTAACCCTCTTCATCACCAAGTGTAATACTCTATATAACACATTTCATTCTTTCAAACTTTTCACAATAGGGGTAAAAAAATGTGGGCAAACTGATTATAGGTCAATGCAAGTAGTCATCATATTAGAAATTTGAGAAATGTACTATCTCAAATGACCATATGTTTGATATCAAGAGAGTCAAAAAATGAAACAAGTTTGTGAGCTCAATATCACATTTTCAACACATTCTCTAATCACTTTGAATAATAAAGAATTTTATAAGAGCAAGACAATAGACAAAGATTCAAGGTGTAGGCACATATCAAGTTCAAATATACTCCTACTCATTTAAATATTTTATAGCTTAAAAGACACAAAATGTTCTAATTAACTCAATCAATCTCATTACCATAATTGTAAGATCATTTATTCAAACTTCATCGAAACAATACTATTCAAGGAGTATAACTCCTATGGATAAACGAAGATGTTCAAATCTAGAAGCTTCTAGAGATTTGGTAAACATGTTTACAAGTTGTGGTCCAGTTGAATGAGATGATAATGTTAATTGTTACATGGTTGAATGATATGATGATGTTAATTGTTACATGTTTGAATGAGATGAAGATGTTAATTGTTATATGGTTGAATTAGATGGTGATATGAGCATAATCATGTAAATGAGATGGATAAGTAAATAAGAGGAAATGTAAATGTTATTGAGACAGAAGATTGGTGGGTATAAGAAAGGATGAAGGGTACAGGGATTGCCCTAAGGTTAAAAGACCCGAAACCTACGTAGGGATTGGTGTTCATGCCACTAGGTCAGTAGCCTACAACATGATGTGTGAAGTGGCTAATCGTGGCCCTGAACGACAATGTGTTACGTGGCTAACAGTGGCCCTTAACGACAACGTATACTAAGGCTAATCGTGGTCTTTAACGACAGTGTTAATTATGCCCACCCTCGTAAATAAAATAAAAATGGAATATTAATATGGATGATTATGACAAGAAAGCTTAAGTGAATGATGGTTGAATAAAATTATGAGATTTATGACAATGATCATGGCATGTGTTTATGTAAGGTCTATTTTTATAGTGAAATTATGATACTTATATAAATGAGGATTTGGGTTTTGTTTAATGATGTTGATGGTTATGTTGAGATATACATATTGAATTATAAATGTTAATGTTGTTTTGCATTATTACTTTACATATTATATATGCTTTTATGATGCTTCATGAGCACAAGTGACCTAGTGTTCACGTCCTTCCAGATTCTATTACAGTAGCAGTTCCTAAGAACTAGGTAGGCATTTGGTGGGATTAGAAATGCATAAGTTATTGTGGGCATTGCATCTTTATTTACTCAAATTTAATTTTCATTTATAACTGTAATATTATTTTTAAATTTAGAGAATTATTCAATTTGGTTGTAAAGGCAATAAGGCCTATTTTTTGTGTATTATTATTATTATGAGATTTGTTGGAGCATGATGGCCTAGCAACAGATGAGCGTTAGTTTATATTATGTTATATTATTATCTTGTGTGGATGTTGCTTCGAGGTTATCATATTGCTTTGACCAGGGGATGGTTACTTAGTGTATGATATGTATGTTATTCACTCAGCCCTCAGGTCACAAGATCCGAGGCATGACAAATTGGCATCAGAGCCTAGGTCAAAATACCTAGGGACACACTACTACAAAAATGCATAAACATCACAACTTTTAAGCGTGATGTTTCCTTTTTATCTCAGTCACAAAAGCGTGATTGATCTGGGTGAGATTGTAAGTCACCTTTTTTTATCACAGTTTACAACCGTGATCGAAAACTTACAACAATCACACACTAAAAGCGTGATCTTTATGGTAAAAACTGAGATGAAAAGAAATCTCGTGTGATTTTTTATATATTTTGATCTCACTTTTTTTAAAAAATCGTGATCAAATATAAACAAATAATCACGCTAAAAAAATGGATTAATTTTAAAAATCATAAAAATCCACATGGCAACCTACTATCACGCCATCATAGTACCGTTTGCCACCTTATCATTATAGTAACCTTATATATTTCATATTTTTTTGTTGTTACTGAGAATCGAACCCCTGCCATTCATTTGGAAGTTAGTGTAGTTGACCGCTAGTCCAACTTATCATTTATATATACATTTTGCATATTAATATATATAAACAAATTTTTATCACTTTAGGGGTTACTAAAAGTAATAAAATTATATTATTTTAAGTTTTTACAATAATTTATTATGACTTTTGTCAATCAATTAGTAGTTAAAAATTACATTTTTCTTGATCATTTGATCGGAAAAAATGATAAAAAAATTTACTTTTATTTAATTATTTTAACTTTTTGCAACAACTTGAAATTGTAAGTAATATATACAACAATGTGAATACTTAATAAATAATTTATGAATATCTATTATATTTAATTAAAAATAATCTCAAATTTTTTCTTATTTTCCTTTACTCTTTGTGTATAGCATATATTTAATCATAACTCACTAATTATAATATATTTTTCTTCATTTTGTATTATATTTTTAAAAGTAATTAGGTCACGTCTAGTTTTAGTTCTAGAAAATTATTATTCAAAACAAAATTTTTGAAAATTATTTTAAAAATTGATTTGTAATACAAAAAATATTTTCAATGATTATATTCAAAAATTAGTTCTAAAAAAACAAAAAAATGAAAATTTTTATTATTTTTATTTGTAAATTTTTATCACTTCCAACAAAATATAAAATAATGTTACTTTTAATATAAATAATATTAAAGATACACTAAATATTTATTAGATACTAAATATTTAATATTCAACTCGTTATATGTTATACAAATTATGAAAACTACTTCCATATATTTACTGAAAAAATAATAATTATATATTTAGCGTTATTTAAATTTGATTTGATAAATTTAGTTTTAACATTAATTTAAAATTTTTTGTTTATTGATCTATGATTATAGTTTTTATATCATATTTAATTAATTAAAATTAATAAATATAAATAATATAAATAATATTAAAGATACACTAAATATTAATTAGATATTAAATATTAAATATTCACCTCGTTATAAGTTATACAAATTATGAAAACTACTTTCATATATTTACTGAAAAAAATAATAATCATATATTTAGCGTTATTTAAATTTGATTTAGTAAATTTAGTTTTAACATTAATTTAAATTTTTTTGTTTATTGATCTATGATTATAGTTTTTATATCATATTCAATTAATTAAAATTAATAAATAAATGTTACAATAAAGTTTACAAAATCTAATTTAAATCATATAAGATGAAAAACAAAATTATTTTAGAGAGATATAAAGAAAAAAATAACAATATTATCTCTCATTCTTTTAATTATCTCGCTTTTTTTAAGATATAATTTTACTCACTTTTTGATCTCAATTTTTTTTAAACATATTTTCACTGATCTTTTATCTCAGTTTTTTCTAGAGATAGTTTTCACTAATTTGTTATCTTAGTTTTTTGTTGAGATGGTTTTTACTGATCTTTTATCTTGTTTTAAATACAATCACAGTTTTAACAAAAATGAGATAAAAAGTATTAAAAGTAACTTTTTATCTCAGTTTTTTAATTAGACTGAGATAAAAAGTTTAACTCATAAATCTTTATCACGCTTTTTCTAAAACCGTGATCTTTATGAATTTTTTAGTGTGATATTTATCAATTATTGTAGTAGTGACATCCCATGTTACATGTTTAAATGACATTTAATTGGACTTAATGTTAAAAACTAGTGGTTTGTTTAAAATTTTAGATAGGGACGGAAAAATGGAGAATGCAGTAACACTAAACCATAGCTAATAAAGGAGAGCATTGTAATTCCTAGTGATAACATCTTTATCAAAGCAACAATTGAGTGTTTGAATAAATCCCCTCCATAGAATGTGCCAGTGAGTGTGATAGAAATAACCCTTGTGCCATCAATCGCAAGTCAGCCCGTAATACCTTATTATGGGATGCCTTATCAAATTCTATATCCTCCCTACCTATGTCAGTACACAGTGCCCTATCAAGTCAACAATATGCCCCAAAATGTCGTTCCAGTAATGATAATGCATAATGTGTCCATGATTCTAACGACAACATTAAACGATGACTAGTATGCATTATTGCACAATTCTATATCTATTAAGCATGCTAATTATGCAAGTTTGATTGTTATTGGTAAGGTGTTAGCTTAATTATCTCATTTCCATGCATTCTTGTTGTTTTTGTGTTTCAGGTGTTATAATTTGATGTTTTAGCCCTAAATAACTCTAAGAGTGCATGTGAGGAGAAGCCAAAGCATGCTGGAGTAAGGAAGTGCAAGAATAGGCTTTGGTGTCTTTTGGGGCATTTTGCTGAACACTTGGTACGCATGGAGAAAACAACTTGAAGACAAAAATGCCGATATGTCCAATGACTTTCAAGACTTTCTAAATGTCCCAAGAGCCATCCCAAGGAATAGGGTTAGTTACCATCGCTGTCGAGGAGAAAGAAATGATCTGAAGTTCAAGATGGTTGAAGTGGTGTGTAGTCGAAGTTCCAGCTTGACACCCTGTCAATTTTTTAACCATAACTTTTTGCTCACAACTCTGATTAACTTGATTCTTTTTGGATTGGAAAGAGGACTCAAATAGCTACAATTTTGTGCATTAACTAAAGCCTAAATCCATTGTCTTCAAGGTCAAAATCATATTAGAAGTTGAGGATAGAAAGTTGTCAGAAGTAAAACACAAAGTGAAAATGAAGGACACTGTGGTCTGGACACCCCACAGGTGGTCCGAATCACAGAGGGTTGATGTGTGTGGATAAATTATGTTCTTTGGATTTTTCATCTCGACTATATAGAGGAAAAATATATAGCTGTTCAGAGGAGTTCTAGGGTTATTTTCAGATAATTTTCTTTGAGTTTTCATTGCGTTTGATTTGAAGAATTGGATTCAAGCATTAGGTTAAGTTGAAGTTTTCTACGGTTTACGCATGTAAGTTACTTCGTATTCAATTATTTCAATTTGATGCTTTAAGTTTAGATTTATTTCATATTTCTTTTTGTTTCTTTAGTTTTTAACATCTTCTTTTGTTTTTGCCTTTTGTTTTACATTAATGGATGGTTTGCAAGTATATTTTTCTCTTTAAAGTTCAAGCATATTAGGCTAAGATTTGTTCTTGGCTTCAAGCCATTGAAGGTGGTGTGGTAGTTTTGTGAACTCAAACATAAAAGAATATTTTTAAATGAAATATCTTTTGATTTCTAATTGGAATCTCGTAGTAAGCTAGGGTTCTTTTGAAATCAACTCACTTGTGTTATAACCATAACTTGGTTACAAGTTTCTACTTGTGCACACCAAACGTTTGGTTCAATGTCCCAGTGAGTTAGAAATATATTTTTCAAAACCCAAATTAGGTTTTCTTACGAAATCAAATCACCCGTGTTATAATCATAGCTTGGTTACGATTGCCACTCGTGCATACCAAGTGTTTGATTCAATGGCCCGGTGATTTGGAACTTATTTTCTTAAAACCATAACATGAGCCTTTCCTAAGAAATCAATTCACCCATGTTACAATCGAAGCCTAGTTATGAGTTGATGCTTGTGCACACTAGGTGTTCGATTCAAAGTCCCGGTAAGTCTGAAACTAATTTCAAAAGCCTTCGCTTACCTTGAGTTCCATAAACTAGGTTTCAATGAAATATCTCTTGACCTAGCAATGCAAGTGCATTTGCAAGGTTGAGTTACAATTGCGTTTAAGTAAACCACTACCCACTATTGGATTTGGTTTAAAGCCAAGATTATTTTAGTTATTTTATTTTCAATATTTGCATTTTAATTTAACATAACAATTCCCTCACTCCATTATTCTCAACCCAACCATACTCAGGTATCTTATAAATCCAAAGTTAGTTTAAAGTAACTTAGGTTTACCTACTGACTAAGAGAACAAGTCGAGAACTTTTAACAAAGCCCTCCCTGTGGAGATGACCTCGGTTCTCAGCAAGTAAGACTACGACTACCCTCTTGCACTTGAGAGGTAGAACCCGAGCACATTTCAGGGTCGGTCAAACAACAACATTAGATTTTAATAATGGGACTATAAACGATAACATTTAGTCATCACTGTGACAAAAGTCATACTTTTGGTGATGACTTTTTTTGCCATTAAAAGCACATTTTCTTTTAGTGACATCAAAACTAATACTAGAATTAAAAGTAGAAATAATTTTGAATATTTTTCTAACTTTTGCATAATAAGATTGTACCTATTGCTCTAATATCAAGGCATGGCTATCGTTTATGATTAAACTAGGATGTACCTAAGCATTTGTACAAATGAACCTTATTGATTAGAATTTCATGGATCTATTGAAATATTATCGATGCTTTGCATAGCACAAGCATCTTTGGCATCAATTAATGGGGAGAATTTGGATGTATATTATATTTAAGTTAGAAACAAGCTTAGGCTACAAGGATGAAGCGAGAAATATTTTTCTCCATGGGCTATGAGTTAGGTATTAAATTGGGTTATGGCTAGATATTAAATTAAATTAGGAAATTTTCTCACACTGAAGTATAAACTGAGTATTTAACTGGGTTTTGATTTAATATTAAATTCGATTACAAATAATTACATTAAAATGTTATATACTATTACTACTAAAAGAATTTTGGACTATAATTTTAACCGGGTTACAAACCAACCAAGCCTCTACCTTTGTTAAGCTATCTTTCAATATGTTTTTTCATAAATATTTTGGGCCTTGTACAATCACCATATTTTGTCTTGTATCTTAAATCAAGACAAATATGCTGCTTAATTAGTATTTTGGACTGTGTACGGTTATCTTGATCTTTCAGTTGAAAACCAAGACACAGCCAACTCTAATTACAATTTTGGTTTTGTGTTGTTGATATTTTTCTACTCCCACACTCTTGCCGTTTTATGTTACCAAATTTGCAAGATTTTGTGGCTTTAAGAGTTGTATTCAATTTTAAATGACTTGTGCATTATTCCTTTGCCTAGTACAAGGAAATTACCATGGGTTTCAATCACGTGGGCATTTTGAATGACTTGTGCATTTATTTGCTAGATTACTTGGTGATGCCATTTTTTTTTTTTTTTTTTGGGACTAGTTATTTCATGTTCTATTGGAAAACTTGTTCAAATCAGTCATTGTATTGGGAAAAAAATACCAAAAAAAAACTTATAATTGTGGGACAAAAAATTTGAATGTATTTTGATCAAGTATAGTGTTGGACACTATGTCCTTAAGACTGAATTCACCCCCCAAAGGCTTCTGGTTATGATGTTAGTCTTCCAAGATAGAATGATCATAACACATAAAAGGAAGCAAAAATTTGTGTGTTTTAGCGAACCAAACAATGTTGTAATCTTTGTATGTAATTTTTTATGCAAAAAAATTGATGATTTTTTTCATGTGAGATGCAGGTAAAATAAGCACAAGATGTGTTTTTTTCTAAAATGGTACAACTACTAATGTACAAATATGGTTGTTAGAGTGTGAAGGGAACACAACTACTAATTGAAGGAAAGTGACTGTTGGAGTTAAAAATTTAAGAAACGGGTCACCCATAGATCTTGATTTGACCTAATCCAAACTTAAGCCTGATCTGAGTCGGGCGGGCGACCCACATGAAATATATGGGCTGACCCACCAAGGGTTAACCCCATCTTCAATACATGGGTGCCCCTTGGACCTCTTCTTTTCCTTTAACTTTAGCATATATATATAAGTCTATGGAATTTTTCATAGATTTTCAATGTGGGACAAACCCACTTCCATATTGCCAAAGTCCTCACTTTAAAGCCAATTTGCATTTCAATCTATTCATGGTTTTGTACAATTAAATATAAGACTATGAAGTCCACATGGAATATTTCTAATTCCACCTTTGATCCAAATTTAATAATGTGGACCTATATGAATATTGGCTTAGATTTTGAAAAAAAATCATGGTTAAAACCATGAATTCCAACAATCCCTCACATAAATGAAATGGCTATGCAAATGTAGATGCAGACTCAACATAAAGTCAGATAGAAAGTTATCGCATCAGGATGGATAGCTTTTGGCTTTGAACGTTCCAAGTGATATATTATTGAGTTTATTTGCTAACTAGTGAACTTAATGTCTTGAAGCAGTTCAGCTTTTGCATAAACCAAGACAATAATATTCAAACAGCTCCTCTTCGACAAAGTTTGATTCTTTTCATTCAATCCATTTTGGCCCTAAACATGCTCGGTAATTTCATTGAATGCTCTATAAAATGTAGCCTTATCCATTCTCATAGAAGTGGCCCCTTCACACTTAAAATAAGTGGTTTCTTATTAAGAGTATCTTGTTATACTCACTTGAACTTCCAAGATATAAGGATCATTAAAAGCAATGTTTATCCTAACACACGATTCAAGTCATCACTATTCATTTCATCATAGGAAAGGTTAGGGGAATTAATTCCTTAGTGATCTCAATGAGCATCCCCACAATTTGGTTATCCTTTTGAACCTAGATATTAGGATCTCTAGTCAGCTAGGTTGGATTGCCATTGTGGTGATTCTCAATTTATAAGCTTTAAATCCATTCCCCTTGATGAATTATACACTTGATGTCTAGTTAAGCCTTTAGTTAAACAATTAGCAATATTATTATCATTTGATCTTACATACTTAATGGATATTATTCCATTAGAGATCAATTGCCTCATGATATTATATCTATGATGTATATATCATGACTTGCCATTATACATATTAATCTATGCCCTTCCTATTGTTGATTGACTATCACAATGTATGCAAATAGTAGACACAAGTTTTGGCCACATAGGAATGTGGTCTAAAAAATTATGAAGCCACTCAGCTTTTTTTTCCAGCCTTATCTATACACGTTTGTTTAAAGGATTTCCATAAGATAGCTACACCCCCAAGTGTAAAGATGTATCCACTTATGGACTTGGTGTCTTTACTATCAGAAATCCAATCAGCATCATTGTACCCTTCAAGCACAGTTGGATATCTTGTATAGTGCAACCCATAGTTAGAAGTATATATCTTAAACATCTAAGTACTCTAACTATTGCCTTCCAATGGTCTACACCTAGATTACTGGTATATCTACTCAACTTGCTAACTGAGTAGGCAATATCTAGACTAGTACAATTCATGAGATACATTAAACTACCTATTATCTGAGAATATTCTAACTGAAATGTGCAATTTCCAATATTGTTTGCGAGATGAAGATTCATATCAACAAGTGTTCGCGTAATATTGCTATCATCTTTAATAGATTTTCAAGTATTTACTTGATATAATGTGATTGAGTAAGAAAATGAATGGATGTTATTCTTGTGACAGGTAAATATGTATCAAAATAGTCTACTTTCTTTTTTTTTCTATAACCTTTGACTACAAGCCTTGCCTTGTATTCATTAATGGATCCATTAGCATTTATCTTCTTCTTAAAGATTTATTTATAACTTAAGAGTTTACTCCCCAGTGGAAGATTCACCAATTCCCAAGTATGGTAATTTATAAAGGATTCAATTTCACTGTCAATGGTTTCTTTCCATAAAGGTGCTTCAAGAGTTAACGTTGCTTCTTTGAAACTCTGAGGTTCCTTTTCTAATAAAAATGTTAGAAAATTAGGACTAAAGGATTTAATAGTCATTACTCTTTTACTTCATCTAGGTTTATTTTCATTTTCTTTTTCCACAGACTCTTCGCCTTGCTCGTTTCTAGTTACACTTTCATAAGTTCTTTTGAGAGAACTTAATTCTTATGTAAGTTTGTAAGGAAATATATTTTGAAAAAATGATGCATTCCTAGACTCAATGATGGTATCCTTATGTACCTCAGAATTATAGTTATGTACAAGAAATCGATATGCACTACTGTTATGAGCATATCCAATGATTATAATATCAATAATTTTTAGGTCTAATTTTAGTCCTTTTAGGAGCTAAAATTGTGACCTTAGCTAGACAGCCCGACATTTTTAAGAATTTATAGGTAGATTCTCAACCTTTCCAAAATTCATAAGGAGTTTTGTCCAATTTCTTATAGGGTGTCTTGTTGACAACATAGTTTGCAGAAAGCAAAGCTTCCCCTCAAAAATTTGGGGGTGCACTAGAACTTCTTAACATACCATTTATCATCTTTTTTAAAGTTCTTTTCTTATGATTAGTAATGCCATTTTGTTGAGGTGCGTAAGGTGCAATTGTTTGATAAATAATGCCATGTTCCGCATAAATTTGTGTAAATGGTGAGTCATATTCACCACCTCTGTCACTTCTTAGCTTTTTATCTTTCTGCTAAGTTGGTTCTCAACCTCATTTTTATATTGTATAAATGGTACTAATACTTCATTGACTAACCCTAAAATGTGTTTGGGTTCTACCTCTCAAGTGTAAGAGGGCAGTTGTAGTTTTAAACTCAATGAGTCCGAGGTCAAATCCACAGGGAGGGCCTTGTTAAAAGCTCTAGACTTGTTCTCTTAGTTAGTAGGTAAACCTAAATTAATTTAAACTAATTTTGGATTTATAGGATGTCTGAGAATGGTTGGGTTGAGAATGATGGAATGAAGGAATTGTGATATTAAATTAAAATGTAATAAATTTAAATTTTAAAGCAAATTGATTAACTCAGAAATTAAATTAAATGACAAACATGATATTAAAGAGGTTCTTGATTCAACTTTCAAGTCCGGCTAGTTCACTACTTCACTATAGGGTGATTGGGTTCAAATCTAAATTAAGGGTTTGTTCAAAAATATTGAGAATATTTTAAATCCAAAAGTTAGTACCAGTGATTTCAAATGAATATGGTTAAAAACTTTTGCTTTCGAAAGTCTGTTCAAACAAACAAAATTAGAATTGAACTTGAATCCTACTTTTAATTTGTTCAAAAGTATTAAATAATGATAATCGAAAACCCATACCAGTGATTTCAGCGAATATAGTTAAAGGTTTTCATTTTCGAATGTTTTCGAAACAAGTTAAAATAGGTTTAAAAATAGTAGATCCCTATGCATGCGTTTTCACAAACCATGTGAAGGGTCTACGCACATCCCATAGTGTGTCATGAACTACCCTTCCTTGATTCGTTGAAACAAGAACTAGGGTTTTACGCTAACATAACTTTAAATGAAACAAAATCAATCAACTAATACATATTTAATGGATTTAATGAATCAAACAATGAAACAATATTATTAAGTAAAGAAACGAAACTAAACATACTCTGTAATCAAATTTAGAACGTTGTAACGAAAGATTACTGTTGTAGCGAAGCCTACGCAAACTCTAAAAAGTCTTCAACCCATTTTACAAATATTAAAAATCTCTAAAAACTATCTAAAACTCTAAAAAAAAGTGAAAAACTAAAGTAGGGCTCTCCTTGGTTCAGCCGTGCAATAGGGTTTATAAAGAGGTTGTAAAGGAACCCTAAAAGGTGATAATTAATCCCCCGCATGCTCAGCTATTGTGGTCCGGACCCTCTGGAAGGGGTTCCAGACCAGAAAATGGTCATCTCCACAATTTTGGCCAAACAAGCTCACTGTGGTCCAGACCATTTGGGTGGGGGTCCGGACCACAGAACCTTGATTCCCTATATTCTGCTTGAAGTCGTCTCTTTCTTCTGACAGATTTCTGTCCTCAACTTCCAACGTGATTTTGACCTTGAAGACGATTGATTTAGACTTTAGCTAAAACACGAAAGTTGTAGCTCTTCGAGTCTTCTTTCCAACCCAAGAAGAATCAGATCAATCAAAGTCATGAGTGAAAAGATATGGTCAAAATACTGATAGGGTGTCAAGCTGGAACTTCAGCTGCACACCACTTAAACCGTCTTGAACTTCGGACCGTCTCCTTCTCCTCGGCAGCCATGGTAACTAATTCTATTCTTTGGGATGGCACTTGGGATATTGAGGAAGTCTTGGAAGTCATTGGACATATCAGCCTTTTTGTCTTCAAGCTGTCTTCTTCATGTGTGCCAAGTGTTCAATGAAATGCCCCAAAAGACACCAAAGCATGTTCTTGCACTTCCTTACTTTGGCTTGCTTTGGCTTCTCCTCACCTACACTCTTAATGTTATTTCAAGCTAAAACACCAAATTATATCACCTGAAACACACCAATAACAAGAGTGCATAGAAATGAGATAAATAAGCTAAAACCTCACCAATAACAAGCAGAATTGCATAATTAGCATGCTCAATAAAAATAAAATTATACAATAATGCATACTAATCATTCATCTTTGCATCTTAGCAAATATACATAATAGTATCTTGTACAATCATCAATAAAAATAAAGGAATACTTTTTCTTACCTCTACTTTGAACAAATTTCAAATCACAAATATCTGTATGAATTAATTCTAGAGGTTCAATACTTCTTTCAATTGAATGAAAAGAAGCTTTTGTAAAGACCCAAATTTCTTTTTGAAAATATAATTTTATTTATTATATTATTTATTTCAAATTCAGATTTTTATTTTTATTTTACTTATTTTTATTTAATTTGATTTAGTATGATGTGCCAAGGTCATATTTATATATATGTAAATAAGGATATATAGAATAGCTTAAGTGCATGTATATACATTATAAGTGTTGATGGTATCTCTATTGGTTGGAAGAAAGGTGAGTTCTTATTGGGTAAGGAAGGGGTGCTTGTGTTTCATTAGTTGAGAAGGAAGGTGGTTTCTCCCATTGGGTGTTGAGGTGGCAGATTTTATGACTGTCTGGGGGAGACCAAAGAGCAAACCTTGTTAGGGAAGCTTTTTTGGAGACTCTATATAAACCCCTCTCATTTAGCCTCCCAACTTTTTCCCCTAAAATCTGAATTTTATATAGAGGTTTATATATATATATATATTACCACCTTGAACTTTGCTAGTTCATGTAAACAGGAAGAAGGAATCCTCTCATACGTTTTTTCTAGTGCGTCTATTTTTAGTTCCTGTGAGTGGCTTAGGCAAGGTTGTTGGATTTTCTAATAGAAGAACCAACTTGAGTTGGTGGCTGCACTTTACACATTGTTCATTTATATATGCAATGAGGTAGGTGGGGTTTAGCATATAAGTTTATGTTTCCTTTATGTCTTTACAAAAATTTTGTGTTTGGTTATATGTATATGTGCATAGGTTGAAAGCTTGATCCATGTATTGATTTTATTATATAAAATTCTGAAATTTCTATACTAAAGCTAGTATGCTATTTTCATATGAAAATTTTACTTAGGGGTTGAATTAATTTTTGATATATTTACCAATGGAACTATACACGTAAAGGACTATCCAGTAAAAATTTCATAATTTTTCGAGTCAAAATAAATTTATTAAAAATATTCAAACTTAACTATTTAGTTGGGATTTCCACACTGGGACCAGTATACTATTTTTATATAAAATTCGTACTTGGAAGTTAAATTGATTTTTGATATTTTTACATATGAGAGTATATATCCAAAATAATATTAATAAAAATTTCATATTTTTTGAGTTAAAATGAATTTTCTAAAAATTGTAAAAATAAACTGTTTGGTTTAAATTGCTACAATAGCACTAGACATGGTATAAAAGGTATACATAGAAGTTGATTTAATTTCTACAAATTTTATACATGAAATTAGACATGTTATAGAGTATTTAATAAAACTTTTATAATTTTAAGAGGAAAAATGAATTTCATAAAAATAGTGAAATTTGATTGTTTGGTTTGCATCGCTACACTGGCACCAATCCAGTTTTTAGAGTAAAAGGTATGCAGAGAAGTCGAATTAATTTTTGAAATTTTTACATGTTAAATTAGACATATGAATGAGTCTTTTGTAAATGTTTCACAATATTTTAGTTTAAAATGAATTTTATAAAAATGGTCAAACGGATTATTTTGTGTGGTCCTAGATAAAAACACCTTTTGGTTTTCTTAAAATCTGTATTCATTGGCTACATGAATACACTCAAAATTCTATTTTCATACTAGGGTTGATTTTAAGTATTTTACACTTTTGAATTATCTAAAAATATTTTATTTTCTATTTTACATGAATTATTAAATTTTATGTCCAAAATCTATTTTTGTCAAGATATGTTTAATATTAAATCTTATTTATCAAATTAGTTGTAGATATATATTCTTGAATATGGTTGCATGAAGTTTAATTTGATAGATTGTATAATGAGAATAATATTTATGGAGGGTTTACATGAAACTTAGGCCTAAATGAACATTATATTTCATAAGACGTACAAAGTAAAGGATAAACACAAGCAACCTAATTTAGGGATAATCTTGTGTATGATGTACTATTGTTAAAGGAAATTATTTGAGATTGATTTTTGATATTGGGGTCGTTAAGGGTATTAGAAAGAATAGGTTCTAGAGTCTAAAGGCCGAAAGCCCCAGAAGCTATGCAGGGTATAGCATAGCTAGTAGGCTAGAAACCTACGGGGTATATATACGGTTTGTAATAGCATATATTAGTACGGGGATTGCAGGACCAATTTGCCTACCAAGGCAAGATGAGATGAGCTGGGACTGCAGGACCAGTGCCATGAGTACATTTGAGACTACAGGACCAATTGTACCCCACAAATGAGGTCTGGGGATTGATGATCACATCTGGGATTGGGGGATCAGTTGTACTCCACAGCTTCGACTTGAGAATTTAATGAGTACATTTAGGACTGGGAGAGTAGTTGTACCCTATAGCTTAGACCTGGGGATTATTTTGGATTTAGTTCTGTGGCTGTAGACTAACCTTACAGAGTAGCTAACCCCGTAATATGAAATTAAGATATATATATATATATATTGTGATGTGATTGAGTTGATGAATATGGTTTTAGTATGAGACTGCAGGATCATGGCTAAGTAATTATCTATTTAGAACAATATGTGATAATGTGAAAATTATGATATTGAGGTGAAGTTAAAATTTATTTAAGTGTTAAATACTTACATACTTGATTAAGAAATATATTCTTATATGCTTAAATCTGAGCAAATGTGGTTTGGAACTCACCCCCTTGCAAATGATTTTAGAGGGGCAAATATTCATGATGGACCTGTGAGATAGATTAGCTAGTCATGATTTGTTTACTTTTATTTCTACATATTTTGGTTTGAATATTGGTTTTGGGCCCGGTTTGAGGTATGATGTTTTATTGCCCTTTTGTGGCAAGTTATAGACCTTTGGGCATTCTAATATTGAATACAATTGTTATTTATTGTTTCCACTCTTATTGGTATTTGATGTGTTATTTTATGTGGTTATTAATGTGAGTTTGTCCTTATGTCCCTGAGTTGCAAATTTCAGGGCGTGATAGCTTTAACCAATTTGGTTTCAACACAAGTCTCACACTTACATTCCATATCAATGTTAAATTTCAGTAAAATATTTAAATTAACTAATATATGCAAAGTATTAAAATTAACATGACCTAATCTACCATGCCATATACTAGATGGCTCAAGCAATTGTCATTACATCCATCTTAAATAAACCATCAATCATACACCAATTTCCCACATAGACTTCACTTTTAGTGAGTATAAAATTATCTGATTCAAACATAATCACAAACCCCTTTTTACTTAACAACAATCCTGAAATTAAATTCTTACGAATATCAAGCATATGTAGAACATCATTGAGAGTAAGTTCTTTGCCCGAGGTCATCTTCAACATAACTTTTCCTTTTCCTTCAACATTAGAAGTTACTGAGTTTCCCATGTAAAGCTACTCTCCATCCATAGGTTGATATGATGAAAATTTCCATTTACTAGCACAAATATGGCAAGTAGTGCCAGTGTCCACCTGCCATTCTTTAGAATTGCCAACTAGATGTATTTCATCAATCTTAGCACAAAGATTTTTCACTTCGATTATATTAGCTTGTAGAGACTTCTCTTTTAGGTATCTTGACTTTCACGTACTTGACAATCATTGGCATAATGCCTTATTTTTTCACATACATAACATTTTCCTTTGAACGTCTTGAAGTCACCATCTTTCAAGCTTTCACTGGTGTGCTTCACTTTTTTATTATTAGGATGGCTCACTTGCTCAAACACACTTCAATTATTTTCATTCTCATTGAATTTAAGCACATTTTCTTTTAGAAGTTTGGCTAAATTCAATGTGATTAGATAGAATGATATTTTTTTGTTGCCATCTCTTAAAGTCCGTACCATTGAATTTTTTAGGATTTTCACGATGGTTAGCAAGCACAAGTGGAGCATTAATTAGGGTTCCTACTAGAACAGTAATAAAATTTACTGTCTCACTTATCATTTTCAAATCTAAAAAATGACGAAACTAAAATTTAATTTAGAATTTTTATGCATTGGTTATGTGGACAAAAATATTCTAGATAGTAGAATATAAATACTGTTCTTTACCCCTTTGCAATGTCAAAATTTAAGGAAGCAAATACAACAATATCAAATCAGTTACTCAAACCGAAAAACAAGAAAAGACAAATATTTGAAATCCTGTGTTAATGTGGAAGCCAAATTACCCAAAAATTAGTGCAGATAGAAACAAACTCTTGTAATAAAATTATAGAAAACAAAAAGGAAAAACTGCAAAAATTTTGAACATTACAAAGAATTTAACTTCTGACTGCGCATGAAAAATTATACAAAATTTTGTATTTTGACTTGAAGTAGCTTGACAAGAAGTTACACAAGTGTCAATAACTTGACACCAACAATTTATTTTTCAATTGTTGAACAATATAAGACTTGCACAAGAACAACAAAAAGTTTTAGAAGCAGAATTGGAATTCACAATTTATTTTATTATTATATTTTCTATTACAAACAACAGAAACAGTAAAAAAATTACAAAAAATAGTTATGTAAAATATATTAGCAACTGTAACGGAACAAAGAAAGAAACAGTGTGCAGGGAACCAATGGTGTTTATCAAGAAATAGTAAAAACTGTTTTGTGTTGAGGGTAAAATTATACTGTTCAATCAGTTCTCAAAACAATGTGCATTAAAAGAAATAAAATATTAAACTCTGTAAATTGTGTAGAAACAAACAAAGCAATGAAGTGTCTTGAAGACAAATATTAAAATTATACAGAAATTCAGATGACATTTGGTCTATTTTTTATTTTTTGTTTTATGTGTTTTATGTTTTAAAAATCACCAAAACAAGGAAATGAAAAATGCTCTATTTTTCTTATTTTGGATTGAAAATGCTTAAAAAATAACTTGTCATCATTTTTTATTTCATATATAAACTCATTTTCTGTTTTCTAAAATAAATTTTGAAAACACAAGTGACAAAATGCGTTTGAGCCATTTTTCTTGTTTTCAAAAGTGTAAAATGAAAAATGAGTTTAAAATAGAAAATAGAAAATAAAAGCAAAAAAATAAAAAATAAAAAAACCAAATCACACCTAAATAATTACAACAAACAGTGATTTGACAGTGACTAAAACTATCTGCACTGATTGGGCTTCACAATACCAGTGCATTCATCAAACCAAAGTCTCCTATGCAATTTTCAATCTAATGCACTGAATGCCAAAAGCATAATATGTACACACAGTGGTTAAACAATTCATGATGGTGCATCAAAATCGGAAAGTCAATTAACTTTTAACAAAAAAACATTAATCAATTTGTATAGTTACGTTATTGGGCAGCACACAAAATCGAGAACTTACACAAATTCAGTGCAAAAACAAAAATCAGTGCAGTCGAAAAACACAATAACCAAAAAAAAAAAAATTAAACGCGAACCGAAAAAAAAAGTAGTGACTAAAAATTCGAAGAATATAGTATTGAGATTATTGGAAATTTTATTCAAATCAGTCACTATTTTTGGAAAAAAATACAAAAAAAAAAAAACTTATAATGGGACAAAATTTTGAATATACTTTGATCAAACCTAGTGTTAGACACTATGTCCTTAAAACTGAATTTGTCCCCTATAGAAACTTCTAATTTTAATGGATGTCAGTTTCTCAGGATAGAATAATTATAACATATAAACGGAAGCGACAATTTGTGTGTTCTAGTGAATCAGATGATGTTCGTACTCTTTGTTTTTAATGTTTTTTATGCAAAAAAATTCGATGATTTTTTCATGCAAGATGCAAGTTAAATAAGCACTAATGTACAGACATGGCTGTTGGAGTGTGGAGGGAACACAATTGCTAATGGAAGGAAAAGAAGCGATCTAATGGGGGGAAAGGAACTGACCCTTTGTATGTAATGTTTTTACGGAAAAATTTCGATGATTTTTTCATGCAAGATGCAGGTTAAATAAGCAGTGGTGTATAGACATGGCTGTTGGAATGTGGAGGAACACAATTGCTAATGGAGGGAAAGAAAGTGACTGTTGGAGTTAAAAATCTAGTGCACAGACATAGATATTGGAATGTGGAGGAAACACAACCGCCAATGGAGGGAAAGGAAGTGACAGTTGGAGTTAAAAATTTATGAAACAGGTCACCCATAGATCTTGTTTGACTTAACCCAAACCCGAGCCCAAATCGAGTCGGGCAAGTAGCCTGCATAAAATATATGGGTTAACCCACCAAGGGTTAACCCCATCTACAATACAATACATGGATACCTCTTGGACCTCTCCTTTTCTTCCAACTTTGGCACATATAACTTTATAGAATTTTTCATAAATTTTCAATGTGGTATAAACCTACTTCCATATTACCAAAGTCCTCACTTTAAAACCTTCAACCTATTCATAGTTTTGAACAATTGAATATAGGATTATGAAGCCCACATTGAATATTTTTAATTCCACCTTTGATCTAAATTTAATAATATGTGGACTCCACATAAATATTAGCATAAAGTTTGAAAAAAAAAATATGATTAAAACCATGAATTCCAACATGTTTATCAGTGCATTTAAGGTAAATTGGTAGTTAAATTATGTTTGAATCATTTGGATTTATGGAGGCATGTCACTCCCCGAGTCTTGCAACTCGAGGGGTGACTGATAATACACATAACATGCACTAACACTACCATCCCATGATCAAAGCAACGTAACAACTCCTAGATGAGCCATGACATGTATTAAAGTAACATGAATTTAGCCTCGGCTAGTGCCAGGCCACACACACTACAACACATCCTTCCCTGTAAAGCATTACATAGGCCTTAAGGCCTTTACAACCAAATCAAATGAAACTGCCAATATATCAATATTACAACCTTCACATAAACATTCAACTTTAGGTAACCAAAAATTTTACTAAGTCTGGAATGGCTCATGCAAATGCACTTCTAATGTAGCCCCATTAGCCCACCTGGCTATTATGTTTTGTTCCTGCAGCAAAATCTGTAGTGACGTGAGCATGGGTCCATTTGGGCCCACGATGCCTCAAATGAACATATATGATATGTAATCAAAACATGCATGTTATTCATGGTATATTTAGCTACTTCAACATTTTCTAGAGCTATAACAATCATCAACGCAACAAGTAACCAATTTAGGTAAAAACACATCATCATTCAACAATACCATGGTATAAAATTTAATTCCAGTTAATACTCATCTTTTGAAATCTCAATCATTAATTCAAATCACATTCCATCTTCACTTTATCATTTAAACATCATTCAATTACATAACTATTTCCACACAAGTCATCGGGAGTTGGGTGCATACACAATATCGTCTTTTATAGGTCCAGACCCAACGGAAACGATAAACCGAACACCATCGTTTAGGATCGCAGTCCTGGACCACGGGCAGCCAATACACATACCATGTTGTGGGTTACTAACCCACCGGCATGGACACCAAACACTGCGCAGGTTCCGGGTCTTTCAACCTGAGGGTAATCTCAAAACCCTTCCTATTTCTGCACACCACCACGGCCCTCAGCACATCATCAATCACATTTCAATTCATTCAATCATTTATTCACATTCATCATCACTTACTTTTGAACAACACAATCATAATCCACTTAATCATAGATCTCATCTCATGGTACCCTTTCATTTCACTTTATTTAAAGTCTCATTTATTCACCATTACACATCAAATCTCACTATCATAAGTTAATCAACCCTTAACAACTTTTTAGAAGATATTTCCCTTTCTCAATTCATGCAATTAAACAAATAAGCGTCACACAAAAACATGTTACTAAGCTTTTTTATAAACCTAGGGTAGAAGGTCAAAGTAAACAAAGTCAGGAAATTAAACTAGTCTCGGTGGGTGCCCAAACTAACACTCAATCATGTGCAAAAGGGCTTGGGCGCCCACGTCTTGTGTGCCCAAGATGGTGGCTGCCCAATTGATTCTTACCTTGTGCACCCACAGCTTGGTAGGTTTCATGCTTTGATTTTTGGGTTCTTAGTTCTCCACTCTTGGGACCTCAGATTGACCAAATTTGAGATAAAATACCTAAAGTTTCATGTTTCTAACATCACCGCAAGACTTATAAGCACCAAAGGAAACCAACAGTTTGAGTTTTCATCAATTATGGGCCAAGTTATGGATCAAACAACAATTTTACTCTCTCAACCTACACATACATATATATGTGTATATAACTTCTATTTTCTTCCATAGATGTAATCAACATTTGAAAAGGCTTCTCTAATGGTATTCTAGTCCTTGTTATACATCACATATGTAAGAATGATGCAATAAATCCCTATCTCAAGTTGAAATAAGAATGGAGGAACAAGAGGTGATATCTTCTGGTTCCATGCTCTCAAACTTTGATGGGTTCAATCCTTTCACTCCTTGATCCAAACTACAAATAAATCACATAAAATGGTTCTTTGAGTGTCCACTTACACCTTTACAAAGTTAATTTGATTTTCATTTAGGCTAGAAGAACTTACCCTCAAGAACTCCACTTGGTTCCTCTTATCTCTTCTTCCCGGTTCTTCTCTTCTAACCAACATTTCTCTTTCTCTATTACACCATACATACATGTATATATATAATTTGGCTAAAATTTTAATCTCACACAGTGTTTTTCATGCTTCCCCATTCCCCCTAGCTAGATATAGGTATATAGGTGTAAGGGCTCAGTTGCACAATTCAGAACAACTTATCCCTGTCACTTCTACTATAGCTCGAGTGCCCAACTCCTTCTCAACCGTGCGCCCAAGGTGCCTCCTTCTTGCACTCTTACTAAAATGCCAACTTTTAAATATTTGGCTTATCTCTTTCAAAGTTTTCAACTCTAAAGTACCATTAATGATCCATACTACTAAATCAACATATCATTATTTCCAAAATGTATCGAAAACCATATATTCATGTAAACACAAAAGTCCGAGGTATTACATTTTCCCCCCTTAAAAAATTTCGCCCTCAAAATTTAGTACAGAACATACTTTAAGAAAACAATTGTGGATATCGTTCTCATATCTCAAACTCACGTTCCCAAGTTGATTCTTCCACCCCGTGATATTTCCATAATACTCGAACCAAGGGAATTGTATTACCCTGAAGCATTTGGTCTCGAGAATCCAAAATTTGAACGGGCTGTACTTTATATTTCACATTCGAGTCTATTTCCAATTCAGTCCAATTTAGCACATGTGTAGGATCTAGAATGTACTTGCGTAACATAGAGACGTGAAAAACCACATGCACTCCAGACAATTGTGGTAGTAGTGCCAACTGATAAGCAACCTCTCCAACTCTTGCCAGTATTTCAAATGGACCAATGTATCTGGGAGATAACTTCTCTTTCCTACTAAATCTGTAATGTCCTTTCCGTGGTGTCACTTTCAAAAATACATGATCCCCTACTTGAAACTCTAAAGGCCTCATTCTTTGATCAGCATTACTCTTCTGACGACTGTGTGCCGTCTCCAATCTATGCCTAATTATCTTAATCTTTTCATTAGTTTCGCAGACTAACTCTGGCCCAATCATGGCTGCCTCTCCAACTTGTGTCCAACACACCAGTAATCTACATGGTCTACCATATAATGCCTCAAATGGTGCCATCCTAATGCTAGCTTGGTAACTATTGTTATAAGCGAACTCCACCAATGGTAAATGATCTTCCCAACTTCCTTTAAAGTCTAACACACAAGCTCGAAGCATATCTTCTAAAACCTGAATCGTTCGTTCAGACTGTCCATCAATTTGGGGATGATAAGCTGTACTAAAATATAATTTCACCCCCATGGCCACTTGAAAACTTTGCCAGAATCGAGAGACGAATCATGAATCTCGATCTAAGACAATTGATACAAGTGTTCTATGTAATCTCACAATTTCTCGGATATACAACCGAGCTAAAGAATCCACTGAATCCGTCATCTGCATTGATAAGAAAAAAGCTAACTTTGTTAGTCGATCAACAATTACCTATGTGGCATCACAGCCTCTTTTCATCTTTGGCATCCCTGACACAAAATCCATAGTCACGTTTTTCCACTTCAACTTAGATATGGGCAATGGTTGCAACAATTCGACTAGTTTCTGATGCTCGGCCTTCACCTATTGATAGGTTAGGCACTTGCTAATGAACTCTACTATATCCTTCTTCATTCTTGCCCAGTAAAATTACCTCTTTAAATCATGATACATTTTCGTACCTCCCGGATGCACTACTAGCCGGGAATGGTGAAATTCTTTTAAAACCTCTTCCCTAACTGAGGAGGGTACAAAGATTCTTCCTTAATATTTGACAACTCCATCATCACCTGCTGTCCAACCCAGAATATCCACTAGACCCCTTATTTTATTACAAACATCATTAGCTTCCTCATCTGACTTCTGTGCCTCCATTACCCAACTAATTAAAGCTGGCTGGATGACAATAGTATACAACATCCCTTGTTCCTCTCCCCCTTTAAGGTCTAATTCAAATTCATTCAATATCCCCATCATTTCCTACTCTTTGATTGCTACATAGGCTATGGCACTTTTGATCTTCTTGCTCAAGGTATCTGCAACCACATTAGCTTTACCTAGATGATAATGCAATTCAAAGTCATAATCCTCCATGTACTCCATCCACTGCCACTAACTTAAATTCAAATTTCTCTAAGTAAAGATGTATTTCAAACTTTTGTGGTTCGAGAACATTTCAAATCTCTCACTATACAAATAGTGCCTCCAACTCTTCAAGGCAAAGATTACTACCGCCAGCTCCAAATCATGCATTGGATAATTCTTCTTATGATTCTTCAACTGTCTAGAACCATAGGCCACTACTCGCCCATTCTGCATAAGAACACACCCAAGTCCTTCCCATGATGCATCACAATATACCGAGTAACCAACTCCCCTCTCTGGGATGACTAGTACTAGTGCAGTAGTTAATCTTCTTTTTATCTCTTGAAATGATCTTTCACATGCATCATTCTACTCAAATTTGATTCCTTTTCAGGTTAATCTAGTCAATGGGGCTGCTAATCTGGAAAAATCCAAGACAAACCTTCTATAATATCCTGCCAACCCAAGGAAACTGCAGATTTCAAATACGGACTTTGGTTGAGACCATTCCAAAATAGCTTCAATTTGGAATGGGTCTACTGCTACCTCTTCCTCTTATACAACATGTCCCAGAAATTTAACTTTTCTAAGCCGGAATTCACATTTGCTTAGTTTGGCATATAATTGATGATCCTTTAACCTTTGTAACACAAGCCTGAAATGTTGTTCATGTTCTTCTTCTGACTTAGAATACACCAAAACATCATCTATAAATACAACCACAAATTTGTCCAAATAATCTCTAAAGACTCGATTCATCAAATCCATAAAGACTGCAAGTGCATTTGTCAAACCAAAAGGTATAACCAGAAACTCGTAACGACCATACTGAGTCCTGAATGCTGTCTTTGGAATGTCTTCTTCCCTTATCCTCACTTGGTGGTACCCAGATCGCAGATCAATCATCGAAAACACCAACGTTCCCTTCAATTGGTCAAATAAATCATCGATTCTTGGCAGCGGATATCTATTCTTGATAGTCACCCTGTTTAATTTCCTATAATTGATACACATTCTCAATGTCCCATCCTTCTTATCTGTAAATAATGCCGGTGCACCCCAAGGCGATGTACTTGGTTAGATGAATCCTTTAGCTAGCAACTCCTCTACTTGCGTTCTCAATTCCACTAACTCTACTGGTGCTAACTTGTAAGGTGGAATAGAGATAGGTTCCGTGCCTAGAACCAGATCAATGCAAAACTCTACTTCCTGTTTAGGAGGCAACCCAGATATCTCCTCAGGAAACACTTCAGGAAATTCATTCACAACTTTAGGCAATTCAACTTTCCGTTCCTCACTCTCTTCTTCTATAACCATACAAGCAAATAAACTATATAATTCATTCTTTCCACAATCATTCAAGAGCGACAATTCTCGCATTTTATATTGATCTGTAAAGAAACGAATCTGATCCCCATCCGGCGTGGATAAGGTTATCTTGCACCTATGATAGTCGATCATAGCTTGGCATGACTTAAGCCAATCCATCCCAAGTAAGACCCTTCGATCCTCCTATGTTCTTCAAACTAGACCACCAAGCCGATGCTCTTCCCACTAGTTGAAATGTAGTCAATGTAATACAAGTTGAAGAATCAATGATCTCTATTGCTACTAATATCTTTTCACATTCCTCTAGGAACTGTTCAACTACATTCATGTCAGCCACCCCATCATAAGTTGGAGGTTTCATCCTCCTAAACTTCTCCAAAGCAGTGGAACCTATCTGCATGTGTGATTGGGGTCCAACTCGAGCCCTCCTGCTATTGCGGCCATAGCTGCCGCTAATTGTTGCAACACTGCCCCAACGTCCATAGCTGCAGGTTGCTGAATCTCTGGTGTCCTCGACTGCACCTCCTCCCCTCCTGAAATATTTCGCTGTATACTAGGCTGTTCCTTAGCCACTGCATTATGATGTGTTTCCTGTCCCTGTTGAATAGGTGCATCTCTTTGTCCTTTTTCTCTACCTCGACCTCGACCTTTAATCCCCATTTCATATGGTGGCATTTTATCTAAAGATACAACGAAGTATAAATTAATAAAATTAAATCAACATCTGAGAGCATGATAGAACATCCTTCCATTGAATAATTAATGTAGCAGTTTGATACATTCACAAAGTTACAACATAACAACACCATCTTTTATCCATTGATACTACAATAGGAGTTCCAACATTACAAAGTCTCAAGTTACTCTACTAACTGGAATTGAAAGAGTACATAACATAACACTAGTCATTAAACTAATAGCCACTCCGATTACCACCAAGGGAATCACCTTTCCAAAATTTTCCCTTCACATTTTACATTTCAAATTCTACAATAAGGGCAAAAGATACAAGTGTGCCTCTTCCTGCCACAGTAAGTACAACTCTTGATGCATTGCCTAGGGCATCTGTAATGTATATATCCCAGCCTACGACAGCTTTCACATGCTCCTTGCAAATGATCTTCCTCATTAGTAGAACTTTCACCTATCTTCTGGATGCTTACACTAACTTCTTGTGAGCTAGTACCTTAGCTGCTTAGGCTCGATTCTATTATTGTATCTAGTGTCGTGGTTTGATTTGCTGAAGAGGTAGGTACGATCACAATCACATTCTGTACTACTATCATCGAGTAAGCGGATTAGAATTGATAAGGTACCTGATAAAGCATCACACACTGATACGAATAAAGTGTTGGATATCAAACCGAATATGGCATCCCATAGTAGGGTACCATTTGATGACCTACAGTTGCTAGTACTCTGCTTATCCCTTCTATGTCTCCCGACACATTTTGGGGTTGAGTTTTAGTTAAATCCTCAGTTACTACTCGGGTAAAAATATCATCATCGGGCCACACTATCTCTTCCTCAACTGGTCGGGCTTTGGTATTACTGCACTCCCCTTTCTCTATTCCCATCTAGAATTTTTAACAAACTAATTAAATTCTACAATTAGTTCTAATTTCAATACTATCCAAACATACAATATGAGATGCAAGACTCCTCATGTCCCTAGGTATTCTGACCTAGGCTCTGATACCAATCTATTAAGCCCTGAGTCTCGTAACCCGAGAGGTGAGTGATAACGTACACATAACATGCACTAACACTATCATCCCATGAACAGAGTAGTGCAACAACTCCTGGATGAGCCATTACATGTATTAAAGCAACATGAATTTAGCATCGGCTAGTGCCAGGCCACACACACTACAACACATCCTTCCTCTTAAAGCATTACATAGGCCTTAAGGCTTTTACAACCAAATCGAATGAGACTCCCAATATATTAATATTACAACCTTCACATAAACATTCAACTTTAAGTAACCAAAAATTTTACTAAGTCTGGAATGGCTCATGCAAATGCACTTCTAGTCCAGCCCCATTAGCCCACCTGGCTATTATGTTCTGTTCCTACACCAAATCTGTAGGGACGTGAGCACAAGTCCACTTGTGCCCACGATGCCTCAAACGAACATATATGATATGTAATCCAAACATGCATGCTATTCATGGTATGTTTAGCTACTTCAACATTTTCTAGAGCTATAACAATCATCAACACAACAAGTAACCAATTTAGGTAAAAACACATCATCATTCAACAATACCATGGTATAAAATTTAATTCCAGTTAATACTCATCTTTTAAAATCTCAATCATTAATTCAAATCACATTCCATCTTCACTTTATCATTTAAACATCATTCAATCACATAACCATTTCCGCACAAGTCATCGCGGGTTGGGTGCATACACAATAACGTCTTTTATGGGTCCAGACCCAACGGAAACGATAAACTGAACACCATCGTTTAGGATCGTAGTCCTGGGCCACGAGTAGCCAATACACACACCATGTTGTGGGTTACTAACCCACCGGCATGGACACCAAACCTGCTCAAGTTCCAGGTCTTTTAACTCGAGGGTAATCTCAAAACCTTTCCTATTTCCGTACCTCACCACGGCCCCCGGCACATCATCAATCACATTTCAATTCATTCAATCATTTATTCACATTCATCATCACTTACTTTTCAACAACACATAATCATAATCCACTTAATCATATATCTCATCTTATGGTATCCTTTCATTTCACTTTATTCAAAGTCTCATTTATTCACCATTACCTGTCAAGTTCCACTATCATAAGTTAATCAACCCTTAACAACTTTTTAGAATATATTTCCTTTTCTCAATTCATGCAATTAAACAAATAAGCGTCACACAAAAACATGTTACTAAACTCTTTTATAAACCTAGGGTAGAAGGTCAAAATAAACAAAGTCAGGAAATTAAACTAGTCTCGGTGGGTGCCCAAACTAACACTCAGTCGTGTGCAAAAGGGCTTGGGCGCCCACGTCTTGTGTGCCCAAGATGGTGGGCACCCAATTGATTCCTACCTTGTGCACTCACATCTTGGTAGGTTTCATGCTCTAATTTTTGGGTTCTTAGTTCTCCACTCTTGGGACCTCAAATTGACCAAATTTGAGATAAAATACCTAAAGTTTCATGTTTCTAACATCACGGCAAGACTTATAAGCACCAAAGGAAACCAACAATTTGAGTTTTCATCAACTATGGGCCAAGTTATGGATCAAACAACAATTTTACTCTCTCAACCTACACATACATATATATGTGTATATAACTTCTATTTTCTTCCATAGATGTAATCAACACTTGAAAAGGCTTCTCTAATGGTATTCTAGTCCTTGTTATACATCACATATATAAGAATGATGCAATAAATCCCTATCTCAAGTTGAAATAAGAATGGAGCAACAAGAGGTGATATCTTCCGGTTCTAAGCTCTCAAACTTTGATGGGTTCAATCCTTTCATTCCTTGATCCAAACTACAAATGAATCACATAAAATGGTTCTTTGAGTGTCCAGTTACACCTTTACAAAGTTAATTTGATTTTCATTTAGGCTAGAAGAACTTACCCTTAAGAACTCCACCCAATTCCTCTTATCTCTTTTTCCTGGTTCCTCTCTTCTAACCAACGTTTTAACTTATATGATTTATTTTCATCATAAATTATATTTTAATTGTAAATAATTTTCAAGTTTGATAAAATAAATTATTTTAACATGTAATTATTATTTATTACAAAATAATTTTAATTAAATAAAATAATTAAATATGTTATTATTAAATTATTATTATAATTTTTATAATATGTTATTACTAAATTTTAGTATAATTTTAAAAAAAATTTATTTTTTATTAAGTGAGACATAAATGTAATGACATCTGATGTAATTATGATTGCTAAAGAAAACAAATAGATTACACATCAAGCAATAGGGGGATTTTGTCATTAAGACTGCGACCTCACGTGAAGTTGATCCAAAACTAAATGTGGGTACTTCCACATGAGGTCAGTTTAAAGAAACCCCCCGGGGGGTTTAAGTAGGAACCGTAAATGCCAGTGACCCTTAATTTCTAGTGAAAACTAGAAGAGAGTGCTTCCATCTAAGATCAGTTTGCGAAGACAAGGAAAATATATATATATATATATAGAAAGCATCAATACTAGTAACACTTTCTAGTGAAAATTTTGTGATAAAAATGCCAATGCCATTGATGCATTCATTAAATAAAAAACGTCTGTTGCATTAACGACTTAAGGCATTGGCATTCATTAAATAAAAAACGTCTGTTGCATTAACGACTTACCCTTAATTTGGTAAATAAATTTTGTTTAACTTTATTAAGTGAAAAATGAAGGAGATATCTGTGTTACTGCAAAATACCCAATTTTTTTTCTTGATCTGATATGCTTAAGTTTTTTTTTCTTTTCCGTTTTATTTTTTTTTCCTTGTTACATCTATATTTTGTTTGAGAATAGTCACTAGGACTTTCAATGAGTAAAATCTAAGTCAGATTTCGACCAAATCCATCAAGTAAGGAACCAACGTAGACTCATAATTAAATGAGTCTAGCCATTACACTCCAGATCTGGCCTACTAATCAATGAGTTTGACCCGTTCCCAATCTGACCCATTTTATTTTAAAAAACTTAAATGAAAGATATTTCACCCACTCCAAAATATATATGAAATATAGAGTTTTTTTATGAAAATATCTCTCAAACTATCTCTCTTTTTTTATTTCGTCCTCAAATTATCAAATGTAACTATTACATTCTTGAACTATCTATTTTTTCTTTGGTCCGAAGATTAACTCCATTTGTTAAAAGTTAACAAACCAAAGGGTATAATGGTCAAATACGGGCATAGATCAGAAACAAGAATCCATCCAAGTCTCTCTTCCTTGCACCGATTCCTCCTCCAGCCACAATCTGCTTTCCACCATATTGCTAGTCCTAAATATAAACACCACCAGTCCCGAGCTTGGATTGAAGGACTAATTATGGACATCCCACAATAGATCAATCGATAGCCCATCAACAAAAATCATCTGATTCCCTGTAAAATTCCACTGCAACGTCTTCACGCAAGCCACTGTCTTCTTATCAACACAAACTGATAAAATTGGATGCTTCAGGCCTTCATTTTTGCCGCTGTAACATATCAAGATTTCGTTCACGGTCCCAATATCGTAGAATTGGGCCTTGGTTGAATGAAGGGCATTGCCGAAGAAGTGTTTGCGTCGTGAGATTAATGAAAATTTTGCGACTTTTGTGCCGGTTTGAGCTTCTTGGCAGCAGCTTCCAAGGCCATGTCACCGAGAACAAGCACTAGTTCTGAATCACCCGTAAATAGAACATAGTACCCGTCAACTGGTTCAGGGCTGGAATTATAATTAGCCGCGGAGAGATCCTGGAAGATGTCCTTTGAGTTATCGACTTCGAATGTTTTGTTGCTTTTCTTTTTCTTCCTGACCAATCTGGAATTTGTGTTGAGTTTGAATCCAGTTGATGGGTCATCTCCCAAGTGTATGTTTAGTCTTTGTGTTGTTTTGTTGTTCTTCCTCCAAGTTACTATGATTAAAAGCTGCTTTTAAGTGGAGAGGAAGATCTTGTACGGACAAGTGATTATGTTTTGGATTGAAGGTATCAGATTTGGAGAAATGGAAAAAGTGTTTGAAACAATCAGAAGACTACTGCATTTGTCCTTTAATGCCAACAAGATTCAAATTGTGGCAATCAATGGAATAATAAACAACAAATAAATAAGGACTGAACATGGTGAAAGCGTACACCTATGTCGATCAACCGTTTGGTTGCTGACTTGGTGGGGAGTTAAAGTTTGAAAACAGAACTTCAGCACCCAAATGAGCAAGGTGGCATTTCCAAAAATGCTTCCTTTTCATAATTCTAAAAACAAACATTAGGACTGAATTTCAGGATACAAATGGTCAAGTGTATGCATATTTTATTTGTTCCTGGTTGTTTTTATTCCCAAAGTAACTCAAACATGGATGGCCCTTTGCAATATCTAACGCTTGCATTTATGATAAAGGTAATCTATATTCTGGAACAAATAAAAGTAATTCAAACAGAACTCCACGCATGCTTGGCACTGAAAGAATGAATGAGATTAAGCAATTAGGCTTCAATGCCATCTCTTCCGTCATTCATTGCCAAGATTCACACCTAAGTGAGACAAGCCGGGTTTTCTTTTGGATTTGAAGGAGGAACTAAGGGGTTTGCTGGGCTGAATCAATTTAGGATTGAAGTGTAAAAATTGAGTTTAGGAGAATGGGAGTATATGAGATAGAGAAAGGTTTCTTGGTTTTGCCCGATGTTGATTTTATTTTATTTTTTAAAGTAGCTTGACCGTTATGCCCTAGGTCCATTAAATTTAACAAATAGAGCTAATGTTCAAATCAAATAAAATGAAATTAGATATATAATAGATGTGTTTTATAGTTTAAAAACTGAATAAAAAAAAGTTTGAGAAATATTTTTATTAAAAAAAAAAAACTCTATAATATATAAACGTACGCCATTCTTACTTCACATCAGTAAGTGATTCGAGCAGATAAATTAAGAGGGACCAAGAATGCTGCCAAGGAAGAGAAATTGAAGAGGGTTTGGCTGCCAATTACAAGAAGAACAGCTCAATGGTTTGCGAAGAGAGAGAGAGAATGTCTCAACAATGGTCACAGAACATAAGACGATCACTGAATGTATAGATTCGTAGATATATAATTCGGATTTGAAGACCCCAAATCCATCTGCCTTAATTTTATAGTACTCCACCAAGAGCCCATCCAAATCCAATTTTCTATTATACTCACTTCGAATTACATGAATACAGATACGGCATAAACATGTGTGAATCGGGAGGAGAAACCATCAAATTCCAGGAACAAATGTACACAGAATTGTAACAGTAGCCCGAGAGAGTGGGGGTTTTTCAAGGCAACGGCGCAAATGAGGGAGTTCAACATCGATGAGGAGACAGTGAGCGACTGACGAGAGAGTTGAGCAGCAAGCCTAGGGTTTTAAAATAGAAAAAAAATAAAAATAGAAATAGATCTTTGGTCAAAAGTGAATCGACAAATTTATCCAAATTCAATTCAAAAATTAACAGTTTAAGTGTATTTTTACAACAGATCTTAAGGATTCGGAGAACCATTAAAGAATTAGATTTGAATTGGATCTGGATTACAGCCAACTCATTGGCAATCCCAATCGTCACAAATTATTTTTCCTCTTGAACATCTACAATGTGAATTAGCTTACCCTGATGGTTTGCTTGCTCATGATGTTACGCAGCTCATTTTTTTTTTTTTTTAACCTTACTTGAAATATTACCATCATATCCCTAATTACTAAAACTGTTTAGTTAATCCTTCCATATATGCCAAAAAGCTTTGTTCCTAATCCTCTACCTCGTCTCCATACATAGGTCCTAGCTTCTTTTTAATTAAATTGTTCATGTTTGTAATGCTTTGAGTCCGGAAAGCTACTTACTGAGTTTAGTGAGTTAACTTGACTACTAACTGATGAGCATGAGATAATATTCCTTTTTTGTTGTGAATTTTTTTTTTTTCGGGGTAGATGATGAAATTGCAGAGAGTGGCTTGAAGGGATTAATTTTTAACGTTCTTTTCCCATTGCTTGACTTCCTATACCTACCTCTACCTCCCAAATCAATCATTTGCACACTATCCTCAGCATTCTTGGTTGGGTTGGAATGGCTTGCTAACAGTTTAGTAAGTAGTTTATGTTGTTAGAGTATTGCCAGCAGCTTCCCTATCTAAATTCCTATTCTGCAATGCTACCATACTATTCAATAGCATATAGAGTCACTTTTCAATCTTATATACCCACCAAATTTTAGGTACTATATTAGAACATGGCTCAAAAATTCACTAAAATCTCTCCTAAAGAAAAGTGTGAATTTTGACGTCTTCCACATGCAAAACAATTATGAATAAAAGTGGATGCACTTACCTAAAAAAGAAAAGTTAATAAACTTACCCAAAAAGTAGGATGAATCCATTATTGACGTCAACTGAAATATAATAGAAAAATATACTAAATAAAAATTGCATTTGGAGTCCAATAAAACTCCGTAAATTGCAATCTCAAAATTCATGAAAAGTGTGAAATTTTGAAAAATATAAAAATTTTATAGAAAAAAAATGGGGTTATTAGGTACTATAAATTCTCCATTTTTGTCTGTGCTTGGATTCTTTCCACTTACCATCACTTTGATGTCACTGCCAAACATACCCATTTTTGTTCATGTGATTGCTGCTAGTCTATCCTATCCTTGTTGCCCGAAATGATTGATCTACAAGTAATGCTTAGCCTAAGGGTGGAGGGTAAGAGAGAGCTGCAGTGGGCTCAAACCCAGTACAGAAAAAAATTACTATGCAAATTTGAATTAGCCCATCCTATTCCTTGAGTAGCCCAACTCTAGCCAACCCCCAATGAGTCCCCAATTTACTTGGAGGCTAGATTCCAAAAAAAAAAAAAAGATAATTCGTTTCGGCGATTAGAACCCAACAATCAGTAGAAATAGATGTAAGTTGAAACGCTAAAAGTTAAAAACAACATTACTCTAGATCGATAGCGAGAAATGGACCTTTTCAACTTTGATATATGTCCAGCCTATGAGTAGCCAAGAACCAAATATCTAGCTCGCCAACGATCTTATAAGGAGGCATCCAAACTTGAAATGGCTCCGTCCAAGCTTGTTAGAACCCCAAAAGTTTCCACCGAAATTAGTAGTCCACCTCTCTCTCTCTCTCTCTCTCTCTCTCTCTCTAGATATATGAGCGTCACTATGTAAAATGGGAACTGGTGGACTTATTTTGGGGAGTTACTAATTTATTACTCTATAGTGGACTAGTGGTCCTACTGGAGTGCAAACAAAACTAGTGCAGAACTAGTAGAAATTGGAATTATTAATTTATTGAATCAAAGCTAGTTGTTACTTTTAAAAAGGTTATTCTTCTATTCATCCAAAAACATTATTCTTCGTACCATTAAACTAATCTGAAGAATTACAATTAAACTTAAGAGAGAGGAAAAAATAATTAGAATTGATTATAAGTTTATGGGAACTGATTAAACAAAGTTTTTAGTTTATTATTGACATAGTTTCTTTCATCTGTTAATTTGTATTGGAATTAGTGGGGTACCTTGTGGCTCACTCTCGACAACTATTGTAGTGGTATTATCTTTCACCAGCTCATCTTTCTCTCCCTCTTTAATATTATCTATGTTTATCAAGTGGCAATGTGTAAACTTGTGGACTTAATAATCAAGTGGCAACTCACGAACTTGATAATCTATTAGAAACTCGTCAACTTGATTATTGAGTGGCAACTCATGGACTCGATTATCGAGCAGCAACTCACAGAGTTGCATGCTTGATAAACTTTTAGTATATTTAAGCCATCATTATAAGCATATGTTATTTGTGGTTGCAATATATTGGATGTTGTGTTAAGTTTGATATTATTTTTAGGCTACACATCATAATGGCTCATCGAGAAAACAAGAGGGCAAAAACTATTTTCTCGTTTTTTAAATCAAGAGCTGAGATATCAAGAAGTGATGCATCTTCTCTGTCCAATATTGGTATTTCAATTCTTGATAAGCAACCTCCTCTTTACATTTATGCACCTTCTCTGTCTGTAATGACCCGAATTTCTAATTTAATTTAGTTATTTTATATATTTATTCAGTGAATTTATTTCATTATTTAAATTTAATAATTTAAAATTTTCGTATTTAATTTTAAGTTATATTTAAAAAGATTAATTTTTTTTGGTGATTGGTGTAATTTTCCTAAACCTATAGGGAGTAGGAAATTAATTAGTTATTTAGGGTTAAAACTCTTCTTTTATAAATATATATTGCTGTATTTATTTTTTTTATTAAAAACCCTAGAGGGAGATGAAAGAGAGAGAAGAAGGAGAGGAAGCAACGGCGGCTGTGTAGTTTCTTACCGATTCAATCAAAGTCGGTCCGCAAAATATAGGTAAGGGGTCGGGCCTATTATATTATGTATTTGTATGTGTGCGGTTATATATATATATATATATATATATGCGACTTGTATTGATGATGTTCTGGAATTTTGATGGGTTGCATTGTCTGAAACGTTGGACGTTGGATTGAAAGCTGATGGTAATATATATAATATATATTAAGTGATCCATTGAATACTGGTAAGAAGACAATTAAAAATATATAAACACGTGTATATGATCCTTTATGATGACAAATTGATTCTAGACACAACTTTGTTTGGAAGTGATGGCTTGGATGAGGTGTTATATAATTGTTTATTTAATTCAATTCTTTTAATGTGATTAAAAAGATATTACAATTGTTTTGTCTTTTAGTGTTGAGAATTTCCAGAGAAATGACTTGCCAATGTACATATATATATAATTTCGTCCTTTAGTGTTGAAACTTTCCAGGAATGATTTGCTAATATATATATATATATATATATGTATGTTTATGGAATTTTGTCCTTTAGTGATTAAGCCCTCTACTGATTTGTTTCTAGATTCAAGGCCACACGTGATATACAAATTATGTATATATATATATATATATTAGGCTCTTTTTATGTGATTGTAGGGCACTTTTGTGAGATTTCTTTGTTCATTAATTTATTTAGAAAATTTGTGAATGTGACGTGATTAAAATTTAAAGAAATAAATATTGTGAAAATAAAAAATAAAATAAAATTTAATGTTGTTTTTTTTTTCTGGATTGAGGGGTATTGAAAATATTGGGTATACGTACCCAAGGGTTGAGAGTCCCGAAACCCGCGCGGGAGTGGTAATCGAGTCCAGTAGGCTAGTAACCTACGAACGATGCAGATGCCTAAGGGTGGCATATTATATTTCTAAGGTTTCGACCTAAGAAGCAGACACCGAAGGATGGTGTATATTGGTTGGGTCCTGTTTCTACGGGACAACCAAGCAGACATCAATGAATGATGTATATTGGTTGGGTCTTGTTTCTACGAGACAACCAAGCAGCAATACCTTGAAATCAAATTTATTTTCTTTGATGTGTTATGCGGTGCTAAAACACGATTAATGGTAATGAAGAGGGATAAATGAATAAATTTAAGTTCTTGTTTGAAATTGCTACTTGTGCGTGTTTGTTTCACTTAGTAGCATGCTAGGGCATACTGCATTTATTATATTATTATTAGGGTTCCGAGCACACGTGGTATTAGTGCTAAACCCCTTACAGCTTGCGATGCAGGTAATGATTTTGAGTCACGCGCAGGAACTACTCACCATGGAAATTAGAAATTTATTTATTTGTTTTTATTTAATTTCATTAG
Organism: Vitellaria paradoxa; assembly: GCA_019916065.1. NCBI lineage: Eukaryota > Viridiplantae > Streptophyta > Magnoliopsida > Ericales > Sapotaceae > Vitellaria > Vitellaria paradoxa. The sequence continues at coordinate 17,441,621 of CM034244.1, read as the reverse complement.
AATTTTCTTTAGAGAATGGTTTTTAGTGAATTGTAATAAGCCTCTGTTTGTGAGGTTATTATGAATTATTTTATCTAACATTGAGAGAATATTTGGGCTTAGCCTTTGGAACTTATTGTCTGGTCGACTTGACTAAGGCATTTATTTAAATTTAAAAGTTTAGTTTTATTTATTTTTATATTCATTGCTCTATAGTGTGGGTTTATGGCTCTGATGTAGGTCAGAGAAAGTTATTTAATGTTGCATTATGTGTTTTCTTTTGTTCACATGCTCGGGTTGTGAAATCCGGGGCGTGACAACTTGGTATCAGAGCCTAGGTTTAGAATACCTAGGGGCAGTGGGTCTTTTATTTTTCTAAGTATTATGTGATTACATGTTAGTTTATTTAGTTGTGATACGTGAATTTGATGCTTTGTTGGACTAAAATTGTTGAGAAGATGTTGACCTTAGTATATTTTTGTGAATTTTTAGAGAAATGCCGCCACGTGTAGCTCCAGGTGTTAGAGGTAGAGGCAAGGGCCAAGGTCGTGGTCGTGGTAGAGGCCGAGGCCGAGGCCGAGGGATTCATGCTGGACAGGGTCATGAAGTTCCAGTTGATGATGTTCCCATTGCTGCGGGAGTGTCACAAGAGCAAGGGTCATATGTTGGGATTGGAGCAGAGGTTCCATTAGGAGTGCCTCATGTGGCTGAGGTGCAATCCGAAGCACCAAGTGTGCCGCAGCCAGGAATGGTAGACCCACAGATGTGGATGCAACAAATGGCTGCAATGTTTGCTGGAGGAATGCAAGCAAGTCAGCCTACAGCTCCGTATGAGAAGTTCAGGAGGATGAAACCCCCTACATACTCTGGTACAGCAGATACTGAAGAGGTTGAGAAATTTTTACACGAGAATGAGAAGATATTCGAGGTGATGCAGTTAAATGAAGATAAGACCAGAGTCTTGCTTGCTACTTTCCAGTTGGAGGGCGCTGCAGCGGATTGGTGGAGTACTGTGAAGGGGTCTCGTGGGGCGTCTGCACTTACTTGGGAGGATTTTAAGGAGCGTTTCAGAGACTACTTCTTCCCACAGTCTCTGAGAGATGCTAAACTTGATGAATTTCTGAATTTGGCTCAAGGGCCAATGACTGTGCTGGAGTATGGGCGTAAATTTACCTCGTTGGCCAAATATGCTAAGGAGTTGGTGTCCACTGAACGCACCAAGTGTAGACGGTTTGAGAAGGGATTGAGGCCTGCTGTCAGGGATCGGATAGTGCCTTTGGGGCTTAATGAATATGAGACATTGGTTGATCGAGCAATGGCAGTGGAGAAGAATTTGGCAGATACCAGAGCACAGAATGAAGCTAGGCAAGGAAGGACTCAGCACCAGGAGAATAGACCCACCAAAAGGCAGAGAGAGAATTTACATGGGGCACAGTCTCAGCAATTTCAGCAGGGGAGTATGGTCCCAAGTAAGTCAGTGGCAACTGGAGTTTCTGCACAGAGTCCTATTATTTGTCATAATTGCAGACAGCCTGGGCATCGCCAGTTTAACTATCCTTACAAAGGTGTGTCGAGTGGATCTGAAAATAGGGTCGAGGTGAAGACTTGTTACACGTGTGGCCTACCAGGTCATGTGCAGAGGCGTTGTCCGCAGAGGCAAGGTAATGGAAGTATTATGAGACCTCCACAGCCAGCTCAGTCAGTACAGAGTAGTAGGCCAGCAGGGTCACAATCAGTGCAGACTCATTTTCAGAGGGGTACTCAAGGTGGGGCACTGCAGTATCAGATGGGTGTTCCAAGTGGTGTTCAGCAGCATCAAGGAGTTCAGGGTGGGTCCCAGCAAGGACAAAATGGGGGTAGACCACAAACGGTACCAGTTCAGGGACGAGTTTTCACTGTGGCCCAGAATGATGGACGTGCAGAGCCTATAGTTACGAGAGGTACCTTTCTCATTTATGCTACTAAATCCACAGTTCTTGTAGACACAGGAGCATCTCATTCATTTATTGCTGCATCGTTTATGTCTACATTGAATTTATCTGTGGACGAGTTAATTCCACCATTGCACGTTGAAACACCGATAGGAGGTCATTCTGTGTTGAATCGAGTTTGTAAGAATTGTGAGATCACTATTAGGGACGAGACTTCAGGACGGGAGCACTTGTCAGTTTTTGACCTGATTGTGATAGACATGGGAAGCTTTGATGTGATTCTTGGCATGAACTGGCTGTCAGTCTTTCGAGCGATGATAGATTGTGCTAAGAGTCGAGTGACTTTATTTACTACAGAGGGAGATCAGATACGATTTTCTGGTGATCGTACTTGTGCAGTGACGAGTAGACTTGTGCAGTTTGTTTGCTTGTATGGCTTTAGAGGACGAGGAGGCAGACAAAATTGAGTTACCACGAGTTGTTTGTGAATTTTCAGAAGTGTTTTCAGAAGTAGCTGGATTACCGCCTGAACGGGAGGTTGAATTTGGGATTGATCTGATACCTGGCACGGAACCAATTTCTATAGCTCCGTATAGATTGGCACCTGCAGAGTTGGTGGAGTTAAAATCCCAGATAGAGGAGTTGAGCTCTAAGGGATTTATTCGCCCTAGCACTTCACCTTGGGGTGCACCAGCACTATTTGCAGCTAAAAAGGATGGAACTCTCAGGATGTGTATAGATTACCGAAGGTTGAATCGGGTCACGATCAAGAATCGGTATCCTCTACCGAGGATTGACGATCTGTTCGACCAACTGAAGGGTTCGGTCATTTTCTCAAAGATTGATTTGAGATCTGGTTACCACCAGTTGAGGGTGAAGCAGGAGGACATTTCTAAGACGGCATTCAGGATTCGATATGGGCACTACGAGTTCTTGGTAATGCCATTTGGGCTGACCAATGCTCCTGCCGTGTTCATGGACTTGATGAACCGGGTGTTCAGTAGATATTTAGACAAGTTTGTTGTCGTGTTTATTGATGACATTCTAGTTTATTCTCGGTCAGAAGGCGAACATGAGGAGCATCTAAGAGTTGTACTTCAGACCCTGAGAGATCACCAGCTCTATGCTAAATTGAGCAAGTGTGAGTTCTGGCTCAAAGAAGTTAAATTTCTGGGGCATGTTGTTTCTGAGGAGGGAGTTGCAGTTGATCCATCTAAGGTTGAGGCAGTTATGGATTGGCAAAGACCGAAGACAGTTTTTGAGATTCGGAGTTTTCTGGGTTTGGCAGGGTACTATCGAAGATTTGTCCGTGATTTCTCGAGGTTAGCCGGGCCGATGACTAGGTTGACTCGAAAAGGGGTCAAGTTTATTTGGGATGAGAAGTGTGAACAGTATTTTCATGAGTTAAAGAAGAGGCTAACTACTACACCAGTGCTTGTGATTCCTGAGAGAGGATTGGGTTATTTAGTTTATTGTGACGCATCCAAAGAAGGTTTGGGCTGTGTGCTGATGCAGGGTGATAAAGTAGTAGCTTATGGGTCTAGGCAGTTGAAGACTCACGAGCATAACTACCCAGTGCATGATTTGGAGTTGGCAGCAATTATCTTTGCTCTGAAAAGCTGGAGACACTATTTGTATGGTGAGAAATTTGAGGTGTTTTCTGACCACAAGAGTTTGAAGTACCTTTTCACTCAGAAGGATTTGAATTTGAGGCAGAGGAGATGGATGGAGTACATGGAGGACTACGATTTTGAGCTCCAGTATCACCCTGGTAAGGCAAATGTGGTTGCTGACGCACTTAGCCGAAAGACTCGTGGTACTGTAGCGGGTCTTTTCGTGCGAGAATGGGAAATGATGAAAAGCCTTAGCGAGTTTGATATGGAGTTGCGAGAGGATGAAAGTCAGGCTATCTTGTGTGCCATAGCTACTCAGCCAATTCTATTAAGTCGTGTGATAGAAGCTCAAGGGACTGATGTTGAATGTGAGACGATACGAGCTAAGTTGTCGAATCCTGATGAGATACCAGGATGGGTGATTGGTGACGATAACAGTTTGAGGTATTTGGGGAGACTTTTCGTGCCAATCTCTGCTCGAGATACAGTTTTAAAGGAATTCCATCACTCTAAATTTGCAGTACATCCTGGAGGTACTAAGATGTATCATGACTTGCGCCGTCAGTTCTTTTGGGCAGGTATGAAGAAGGATGTGGCAGAGTTTGTGAGTAGGTGTCTTACTTGTCAGCAAGTTAAGGCTGAGCATCAGAAACCAGCGGGTCTTTTGCAGCCTTTGCCAGTGTCAGAGTGGAAGTGGGAGAACATTACAATGGATTTTGTTTCTGGCTTACCGAGATCACCGAAGGGCCATGATACTATTTGGGTGATAGTGGATAGGTTGACCAAGTCAACTCACTTTTTGCCGATTCGTTTGACGGACTCCATGGATGTCTTGGCTAAATTATATGTTAAGGAAATCGTAAGGCTTCACGGAGCTCCTGTATCCATTGTCTCAGACAGGGATCCGCGTTTTGCTTCTCGGTTTTGGCGGAGTCTCCAGGTGGCCATGGGGACAGAATTGTTGTTTAGTACTGCCTTTCATCCTCAGACTGATGGACAGACAGAACGTACAATTCAGATCTTGGAGGATATGCTCAGGGCATGTGTGCTTGATTTTCGTGGTAGTTGGGAGAACCATCTTCCTTTGATTGAATTCGCGTATAATAATAGCTACCAGTCGAGCATCGGGATGGCTCCTTTTGAAGCTTTGTATGGTAGACCGTGTAGATCTCCTATCTGTTGGGCTGAGGTTGGAGAAACTGCAATTATTGGGCCTGAGTTTGTGCATGAGACGACTGAGAAGGTCAAAGTGATTCGACAGAGACTTGAGACAGCACAGAGTCGCCAAAAGAGTTATGCTGATAAGAGGCGAAGACCCTTGGAGTTTGAGGTAGGGGACCATGTGTTCCTTAAGGTTTCACCACGAAAGGGTCAGTTTCGTTTTGGGCGCAGGGGGAAGTTATCCCCAAGATATATCGGGCCATTTGAGGTTTTGGCGAGGGTTGGAGAAGTGGCATACCGTCTTGCTTTGCCACCGCAGCTTTCAGGAGTACATGAAGTGTTTCACGTGTCTATGCTTAGAAAGTATAACCCGGACCCTTCACATGTATTAGATTGGACTGAGCTTGATGTTGACTCAGATGTGACATATGAGGTGAAACCGGTGAAAATTTTGGACTCTAGGGAGCAAGTGCTTCGAGGGAAGACTATTCCTTTAGTTAGAGTGTTATGGAAGCATCGTGGTATTGAGGAGTTGACTTGGGAGCGAGAGGCAGATATGCGGAGTAGGTATCCAGAGTTGTTTCTTTAATTTTCTTTTCTTTACCTCCTAAATTTCGAGGACGAAATTTTTGTAAGGGGGGTAGGATGTAATGACCCGAATTTCTAATTTAATTTAGTTATTTTATATATTTATTCAGTGAATTTATTTCATTATTTAAATTTAATAATTTAAAATTTTCGTATTTAATTTTAAGTTATATTTAAAAAGATTAATTTTTTTTGGTGATTGGTGTAATTTTCCTAAACCTATAGGGAGTAGGAAATTAATTAGTTATTTAGGGTTAAAACTCTTCTTTTATAAATATATATTGCTGTATTTATTTTTTTATTAAAAACCCTAGAGGGAGATGAAAGAGAGAGAAGAAGGAGAGGAAGCAACGGCGGCTGTGTAGTTTCTTACCGATTCAATCAAAGTCGGTCCGCAAAATATAGGTAAGGGGTCGGGCCTATTATATTATGTATTTGTATGTGTGCGGTTATATATATATATATATATGCGACTTGTATTGATGATGTTCTGGAATTTTGATGGGTTGCATTGTCTGAAACGTTGGACGTTGGATTGAAAGCTGATGGTAATATATATATAATATATATTAAGTGATCCATTGAATACTGGTAAGAAGACAATTAAAAATATATAAACACGTGTATATGATCCTTTATGATGACAAATTGATTCTAGACACAACTTTGTTTGGAAGTGATGGCTTGGATGAGGTGTTATATAATTGTTTATTTAATTCAATTCTTTTAATGTGATTAAAAAGATATTACAATTGTTTTGTCTTTTAGTGTTGAGAATTTCCAGAGAAATGACTTGCCAATGTACATATATATATAATTTCGTCCTTTAGTGTTGAAACTTTCCAGGAATGATTTGCTAATATATATATATATATATATATATATATATATGTATGTTTATGGAATTTTGTCCTTTAGTGATTAAGCCCTCTACTGATTTGTTTTTAGATTCAAGGCCACACGTGATATACAAATTATGTATATATATATATATATTAGGCTCTTTTATGTGATTGTACGGCACTTTTGTGAGATTTCTTTGTTCATTAATTTATTTAGAAAATTTGTGAATGTGACGTGATTAAAATTTAAAGAAATAAATATTGTGAAAATAAAAAATAAAATAAAATTTAATGTTGTTTTTTTTTTTTTCTGGATTGAGGGGTATTGAAAATATTGGGTATACGTACCCAAGGGTTGAGAGTCCCGAAACCCGCGCGGGAGTGGTAATCGAGTCCAGTAGGCTAGTAACCTACGAAGATGCAGATGCCTAAGGGTGGCATATTATATTTCTAAGGTTTCAACCTAAGAAGCAGACACCGAAGGATGGTGTATATTGGTTGGGTCCTGTTTCTACGGGACAACCAAGCAGACATCAATGAATGATGTATATTGGTTGGGTCTTGTTTCTACGAGACAACCAAGCAGCAATACCTTGAAATCAAATTTATTTTCTTTGATGTGTTATGCGGTGCTAAAACACGATTAATGGTAATGAAGAGGGATAAATGAATAAATTTAAGTTCTTGTTTGAAATTGCTACTTGTGCGTGTTTGTTTCACTTAGTAGCATGCTAGGGCATACTGCATTTATTATATTATTATTAGGGTTCCGAGCACACGTGGTACTAGTGCTAAACCCCTTACAGCTTGCGATGCAGGTAATGATTTTGAGTCGCGCAGGAACTACTCACCATGGAAATTAGAAATTTATTTATTTGTTTTTATTTAATTTCATTAGAATTTTCTTTAGAGAATGGTTTTTAGTGAATTGTAATAAGCCTCTGTTTGTGAGGTTATTATGAATTATTTTATCTAACATTGAGAGAATATTTGGGCTTAGCCTTTGGAACTTATTGTCTGGTCGACTTGACTAAGGCATTTATTTAAATTTAAAAGTTTAGTTTTATTTATTTTTATATTCATTGCTCTATAGTGTGGGTTTATGGCTCTGATGTAGGACAGAGAAAGTTATTTAATGTTGCATTATGTGTTTTCTTTTGTTCACATGCTCGGGTTGTGAAATCCGGGGCGTGACACTGTCCAATGTTGATACTTCACCTCTTGACGAGCAACCTTCTCCTAATATTCAAGAAGTTAAATTTGATGCTTCTTCTCTTAAATAAGATCTGGGTTTACGTACTCCAATAATGCAATGATCGGTTAATAAATGTGATGCGATTAGATGAGGTTATATCAAAATGGGGGCCATATTATCCTAAATTTTCACAGTTTCCATTGTTCAAGTTTGGAACTCAAGATCGTCGATTTTAACAATCTTTGTTCGACTAATTTCCTTGGCTAGAGTATTCCATTTCAAAGGATGCAACCTTTTGTTTTCCGTACTTTCTTTTTGCAAAGAATACGACAAGCTATCCCACATTGACTCTTGAAAGGTTTAAAAATTGAAAGAGGGTTAATGAAAGAAATAAATGTGCCTTTTTATCGCATGTAGGATGCTTTACTTCACTACATAGCAATGCTGTAAAATCTGGTAAGGATTTAAATGATGCAGTTTGGTATATTGATAAAGTAATGACTGCACAAATTGTAGAAGAAATTCAGAAGAATATGCTACGGCTTACAGCAATGATTGAGAGTATTCGATATCATATCCTTTAAGAGGTCATGATTATTCCCTTAATTCAAAATATCGTAGGGATTTTTTTGGAAATGGTAAAGGTTATAAGAAAGATGAATCTTAATATTCATAAAGTTGTCCTAGCTAGACAAAGCTGTAAAAATGCAATGTATACCTCACCAATGATTCAAAAGGAAAATTTGCATATTTATAGTAATAAAGTTAGAAACAAGATTCGGGAGGAACTTGGAAATGCTGAATTTTGTACTCTTGTTGATGACGCAAATGATGCATCTAATAAAGAGCAAATGGCCATTATTTTGAGATATGTTGATGTTAATGGTTTTATACGGGAGCACTTTTTTGAAATTGTGTGTTTTACAGACACCACTGTATTAACGCTTAAGAAAGAGATGTAATGTCCTCACTCGCAATAATCTGGACATTCAAAATATGTGAGGTCAAGGATATGATAGTGCTAGTAATATGAGCGGTGCATGGAATGGATTATAGGCTTTATTTCTTAGAGACTACCAATATGCATATTATATATATTACTTTACCCACTGACCATAACTAGCATTGGCAGTGGCTATTGAATTTGAACCTTCTACTTAGATGTTCTTTTTAAAATTGACTGCCATTGCCTATCTTTTCAGTGCTTCTCCAAAACTCTTTATGAGTTACAATCTGTTCAAACTATTAAAGTTACAGAAATGATAGCTACTAATGAACAAGTGACTAGTAGAGGAGCTAACTAGATTGGTTCATTGCAACAAACTGGAAAAACTCGATGGAGCTCCCATTTCAATTCTATTTGTAGCTTAATAGATATGTTTGATTCAAATTAAAGTTCTTTAAGAGATGCTTGAGGATAGATCCATATACAGGGAAGTTACAGGTGCTTTAATTGCAGTGAGGTCATTTCAGTTTATATTTATTTTGTATATGATGCATAAATCATAAGAATCATTGATTTGCTTTCTCAAGCCTTGCAACATAAATCTCTAAATATTTTAAATGCTATGGATTTTGTCTTAACTACAAAACAACTCCTTCAAACTTTGAGACTAGATGGTTTCAATATTCTCTTGATGAGTGTAAATGATGTGCACAAAGTATAATATTGATATACCAAATATGGGTGCTCGTTATATGGATGCTATAGGTCACTCTTGTCAGCAAAAGGATAACATCACAATTAAGCATCGATATCACTTTGATGTATTCAATGCTATTATGGATTTTCAGTTAGGAGAGTTGAATTATAGATTTTTCGAGAGGACAATGAAACTACATATGCTTCGCTTGTCTTTAAAGCATGAGGACGACTTCAAATCAATTCAAATTGATAAGATTTCCAATCTTGTGAGGAAATTTTATCCAGATGATTTTTATAAATAAGAGTTGTATTATCTAAAATCTTGGTTGGAGCATTATGAGCTTCATGTCACTTGTCATTCGGAGTTTCAGAATATGTCCACTCTTTTTGAATTATACTAATGATTAGTTGAAACAAATAAGTTAAAGTACTATCAATTGATTGCAAGGTTGATTTGTTTGGTTTTAACTCTTCTTGTGATTACGGCAACTACCAAATGAGCATTTTCCGTTATAAAGATTGTTAAAACTGATTTTTGTAACAAAATAGAGGGAGACTGCCTTACAAATTCTATGGTTATCTACATTAAAAGAAATTTGGCTAAAAGTATATCAATACAGATACGATAATAGATGAGTTTTACTATTTGAAAGACTACGGGGCGGGGCACAACTCAAATAGTGTATGTTTCCTTTGGTTGTTTATTTGTTAACATTTTTATATTTGTGCACTAGTTTGGTTTAAATTAATTATGAAAGCTTTTGATTTATATATATATATTTTTCAATTTAGTGAGCTTTAACTTGTTGTCTAGGGCATTATATAATCTTACCTCTACACCTGGCTTAGCTTTTTTGTGTTTCCATTTTCATGCACCTAATATGCTCAAACATGTTTGATAAAAAAAAAAAAAAAAAGAAACAATTATCTCCCATCCTAGTTTCTTGAAGATTAGGTAGAGATAAATAATAGTGAACTTCTAATGAATAAACTCTATGCCAAGGATAAGTCATAAGTGTTATAGTGTATAATAATCACAAAATATTTGGATCTTAGAGCCATGACATAAATATGCCCTAAACTATCACATTAATAAAATATAAAGTTTTATAAAAATAAATCTTTAGATTATAAATTCATTACATTCTTCCAGATAGTATAAGTAACACATAATAAAATAATTGACAAAATAACCATAACTGGTACAAAAGATAAGTCCATCGATCTTACTAAGTGACCTTGCTGGCTTATCCACTGCTGTGGGTAGTACACTTAAAATATTGTTTAATGAGCTCTAAAATTCAGTTGTCAAACCTTCTAGAGTGTCTAGATGATATAGGCATGCTAGCTACTACACTGCATGGGAGATTTTATGCGGTGATCTTGACTATATGATATGGTATAGATGCAATAGGTAGGACAATAGTGTATAACATAAAGTAACAATAATTTAAATAGAATAATATAGGAAAGTCAATTGATGGAGAATAAACAATAAATATGTTCAAGTAAGGTTAGAAATGTTTTATCATGTTTAACTGTGTCTTTATCATTCTTAAACTCTCATCTATCTCCATTCTTTGGAATTAATACATTTTAATTACATGTACTGCGTATTTTCAAGGACCATTTATACCTATGCATTGAGAATTACTAATTCATAACCCAAAAAGTGTCTGTTGAGAGAACCAAACGATATTGGTACATAGGTCCCCAACATCCAATAAAGTCTGAAGCCATTGGCTATATGGCCATATAAAAAGGAGAACCACCATGCATTCATTAACAACTAAGTTCCCATTACCAAGTTTTGTTGTCTATTCGAGCTCATTATGAGTGTCTCACAATCAAGTTTCTTAAGTCATAATCAGTGCCAAAGTTCAACTAATTTTCCATATGTATATTTTATAGGACTCTCATTTTGTCATTCATAGTATCATTTCAACATTTGTTGCTATGTAATAATAAAATTAACTGTGGTTATTTGCTAAAAACACTAGCAGAGCAATTTATGAATATCACCACAATGACGATGAATTTAATAAAGATGATGAGAACGTGAACTTCAAACCAACATGTAAGTAATTACACTTACCACCCCTTGATATTTAAAAATTACACTTAACTTCCTTATTTTAAAATATTGTTAACACTGACCTCCTTACGGTAAATCAATTGTTAAAACTTAACAGAAAATATTAAAATAACCAAAATTTTAAGTACTTTTTTTTATTTTACTCCTCTTTCTTCCACATTTTAGTCAGTTTTCTATTAAGTTTTAACATTTAATTTATTGGAAGAGGGTCAATTTTAACAATATTTAAAAATAAAGATGCATATAAGTATAATTTTAATTTGAAGGTTTGTTCTTCCGATACATACATGTTTATACTGTATCTATAATTCAAAGTAAGTATTATTGAAAATTGGATTTGGATAGGCTCTTGGTGGAGTAATATAAAATTAAGGTAGATGGATTTGAGGTCTTCAAATCCGATTTATATATCTACAAATTTATACATTCAATGATTGTCTTGTGTTCTGTGACTGTTGTTGAGACCTTCTCTTTCTATTTGCAAACTATTGAACCATTCCTCTTGCAATGGGCAACCAAACCCTCTTCAATCTCTTTTCTTTGGTAGCATCCTGCCATTGTTAATTTATCTGTTCTACTCATTTACTCGTGCAAAGTAAGAATGGCATATGTATATACATAATATATATATTTTGCAGTGGGTGAAATTCTTTCATTTAAGTTTAAAAAAAAATGAATTAGATTAGGTAAAATGGTCAAAGTTGTTGATTAAAGGGCCAGATTTGGAGTATAATGGCTAGACCCATTTAATTATGGATTTGGATTGGGTCCTTACTTGATGGATCTAGACTCAATGAATTTGGTTCAAATTTGACCTAGATTTGACTCATTGACAGGCCTAGAGGAAAGGAGTGAGCACCAAGAGGCTATAGCTTCGTTCAAGTTTAAAAAAAGGACTGCTTGAACATCTAATTGCACTAAAAATCTTTTACACTACCCTTATAAATTTTAAAAAGTAACAAACCTACGTTTATAAAAATATCATTAGGTCATATAAACTTTTTGGTTAAAAACATTTTATGTTGTAATTCCCCTCTAAAATTTAAAACTAGGCTCGATCTTCAATTTAAGAAAATACCGTTAATATGTATAAATTTTTATGTTAAAAAATTAGATATAAACGAACCTTCTTAAATTTGTTTTTTTTTTTTAGTCTAAAATTTGGTAACCTAATTAATTTTACCATCTGGACATGGCTCAATTCATCACTAGTTAATAACTCAACAAACTAAAATAAAAAAGAAATATTCTAAAATTTAAAAAATCTAAACATATAAAAGTACTTCTACTTTATGGATTTTAACCTCGTTATGAACATCCTAGTACTTGTAAAATTGGGAAAAATTAGAATAAAAGAATAAAAAAAACACTTGCTCAATTCATACAAAACGAAAAAATGTCAATTTCTATTTCAACCAGAGAATGTGCATTTTTAGTTATAAGGGTTGTTAAAATAATATTTCTAAGTAAGGTGGAAAAGAAATCGTTGTCTTGAGAGTTATTTCAGTTGGTAAAATCTTGTATTTACTTACCAAAAGTGATTAATTCGAGTCTCTTCAGGGTAACTAGAAGGATTACTCGATCGTTAACTTTAGAACTTTAGAGATTAGTCGAGATGTGTACAATCTGCCCCAGACACCCTCAAACAAGTTTCATGATAAGAAAAAGTCAACCAACGTTACTTTAATTGATAAAATTCGAAAGTTATGTTATAAAAGTGAATTTTGTTTGTATATATTTATATATATAAAAATTACTTTTTGTGATAAATTATTGTTATATATTGATTAGGTTTCATATATTAATTTATTTTTTATTTATTAGATATAATTAATAGTTTTAATTATATTTTTAATCTAAATTTTGCCTTATAAAGAAGTCTAAATTTATCTATCAAGGCAAAAAATCTGAATTGTGATTTTTCTTAAATTTAAATTTTGCCACATAAAGAAACTTAAGGGTGAGTTTGCAAAATAAAAATTTTCAGCTGACTACTAAAATGTTAATTTTCTTTTTTTTTTTTTGGGGCGTTTGGGAATGAGAAAAAAGTTATCTTTTAGGTATTAATTTTTTAACTTTTTATTAATTTAACATACTTGCTATTTGAATTTGAATGAATTTGGAAAAAATAGGAAAATAATTTTAATTATTTAAAAAAATTTAAAACAAAACTAGTAACCAAAAATTTTCAAACGGACCCTGAATTCAGCTCCCCTGACAAAAGTGATCCTGACATTGTCGATACATAAATGATAGTAAACAAAACTTCCATCTAAAATGAAATGCAGGTGACTGCAGTGAACTTTAGATATGAACTGTTTTGATATAATTAATAATTGAATTAATAAATATTATTTGTTTGAAGTAATAAATATTGATCAAATCATAGTTGTTCATATTCAAAATTTAGCTCTTGCAGTATATTTTGCACTGTAATTAAGAATGACAATTTTAACTCGATCTGATGAGTACTCGTTCAACTGTGATTTGATAAGTGCATTTATTTTTAATTTTTATAGGTGATGGGGGTTAGGGTATTAAAAATAAAATAACTGTTAGGTTCAGGTACAAAAATGATAAATATAGTATACCTAATGAGTATTACTCGAATTCACCCTAATTGTCCTGATTATAAAATGCCAACGGATATCACTCGATTACGCCCAAATTATCCATACTAATTACCTATTTTGGGGGTGCTCAACGACTATTACCCAATTATTCGACTAAATTACTCAATTACTGGCACAAATTATTGAATAATTGAATTTATTCAAACAATATCATCAATTTAAATACTAAATTATATATATATATATATATGTTCTATCTTCTGATAGTAAATAATTTTTTTTAAACTTAAGATTTGATTCTCGATATAATAAATGGATGCAAATTATTATAATTTTTTTCTTAATTATAATAGAGGTTTGAGACAAAATCAAATATGAGATTTTTTTTAATTTTATTTCTATAAAAGTAATATAATAAATTTTATTAAGTAAAAAAAATATTTAAAAACTTTTATTGAAGCATAATTTTTTTTTATTTTTTAGGATGTAAAATCACTTATAAATTTATTATATTCAAAAAATTTTTTAATCCTTACCTTTGATGCAATTGTTTTATATTTAAAAGTTACCAGTACTCAATTATTTGATGAGTATATATCCAATTATCCCATAAGTTGAAAGATGATAGTAAATTAAAAATACTCTTTGAATACTTGTCTAGTCGGTATTTTTTTTTACCCAAGAAATCGGAGATAATAAGATTGATAGTGTCCGACCTCAATCAACCATCCGTGGCTGCAGTCCCCTGAACCCAGCCGAAACGTAATCAATTTTATCAATTTTGAGCAGAGTACTCGGATGTCATATTAACCAGCAGTCATCAAGTACTAGCCAGTTTGGCTTTTCCCAATCAAAGTCTGTACAAGACGGATATAAGTTTGCATTTATATGTGTTTATGAATTTAAATTTAGAGAATTTTGTATCATTTAATTATTTAAAAAAATTATTCAAATATGACTTTATTAATTTAAACAAAAATTGCGTTATCAATTTAAATAGTTTAATATAATTACAATGGATTTGAAACTATCACTAAAAAATAATTATTTAAAATCTTTCATAACAGTAATTCTACTAACTTTTACCATTACATTAACAGTAATTATTAGAAAATTTCTATTTATTATTACATAAATTAACTATTTAATTTGTATTTTAATATAATTCAATTTTAAATTCATTTATTTGAAAATTTTAATTATTTAAATAAAGGATAAAATGAAATTTGTGCTTAAATAGAGAGAGAGAGAGAGAGAGAGAGAGAGAGAGAGAGAGTACGTGGATTCTACCTGATTGATCTCACGGTGTTTCCAGATTCATTTTTATTCGAAATAAGAGTGCCAATATTTAAGCAAAGCTGAAACTTTGTACTACAAATTAAGGATATAGGACTCCCAAAATAAATAGATATGAAACAAAATAATCACAATCACACAATTCTAAATAAAAGAAAAATAAAGGTAAAATTAGGTAATACAAGGCATAATCAAAATAAAAAATACCTAAGAATAAAATATTAGAAGAATAATAATAATAATAAATTAACCTCAACCTTTCGTATTGAATTTTACTTCCATCTATTTATTTTTAATTTTACAGTTAGTTCTTTAACTCACCGTTAAATTTTAATTTGTCTATTCTATTAAGTTTGCACGTTGACAATATATATATATATATATAGATTAAAATTGTTAATAGAGGAAGAATATTAAAATTTAACTATGAAGATTAAATGTTTCAATTACAACACTATTTGAACCAAAATAAAATTCAATCTAAATGGTTCTTACAAGACGTAGGATTGAACCCTTTCGAAGAGGAGAAGGAAACCCATGCGTGTGAACAAGCAATCCTTAAAGTACGATATCTTGAGTTAATATTTCCCACCTTGATCATTATCTTTGCCATCATGTGGACAGCTAAAACCACATTTCCCGTCGATCTATCATGCCTCAAGTCCGCAGCGACAGCCTCACTTAACGGCAAATTTTCTGCCCCAAGCTTCAGACCCAACTTGGTCACGTTCCGACGAGGTTGAACGAAGGGATTGACAGCGTGGGATGCCAGACGCTTCCCATCGTAAGTGACCCAAACATCGGCTTTGTCGTAGTATATAGAGGTCCTTTTGCTGGGATTATGAGCTTTAAGGACAAAGTTGAAGGTGGCGTTGAGGTAATTCTTGTCGGTTAGATTGAAGCCATGGATTGAGCCGTCTTCAATGGTGTAGACAAGTTTTCTTGGCCTCACAACAAAGTACGCGATGAAGATAGCCACAACCGCAACGAAAATCAGAACTAGCAAGAGGATTATAATGGTTCTCACTAGCTTTGGTAGCCTTGGATTGGCCATTTCTATCTATAGAGAGTTGACGGTTTGGATGCAACGCTGAACTTAATTAATTGGTGTTGGAGAGATCATATATTCTTTGCTTTTATAGATGGGAAAAGGTGAGGAATGTTTGTCTTGAGAAGCTATAAGAGCCGTCCCACCCACATAAAATTTTGGATAAATAAAATAACCATAATGCTTAGGCTGGGGGCAAAATATTAGAGAACTATATTTTTCAATTATTTAGGGTTCATTTGGTTTATTTTTCTCTTTTCTATTTTCTGTTTTTATTTTCTATTTTTTGTTTTGACCTCATTTTTTATTTTGTATCTTTGAAAATAAGAAAAACAGTTCAAAATTCATTTGATTACTTGTGTTTTCAAAATTTATTTTCGAAAATTAAAAATGAGTTTACACATAAAATGAAAAATTACAAAAAGTTGTTTTGAGAGTTTTTAAAAAAAAAACAAAGAAAATCTCAAAACAAAGAAAATAGAGTATTTTTTGTTTCCTTGTTTTATATTTTTAACACATAAAACGAAAATAGACAATAAAAAATAAAAAAGTAAATCAAATGCCACCTTATTTATTTATTTATTTATTTTTTAAACGGGAGGGGTGCGAATTTAATATATAAGGAAAATTTATATTGAAAAAAAGAAATGGAAAACTAGGTATATAAAATATACATATATACATATATTTTGCAAAGACGGAGGTGGCCATGGCCCCGCGGTCTAAGCCTAGGTCCTAGTTTAATTTTAATGCAGTGTTTCAAAATGCAATAATCCAGTTTAATTTGGAAGAAGGATATATAGTTAAATGCAAGTAATTCCACTTGAGGTTATTTCATCAGGATATTTTGAGTGAAATAATATTACCGTCCGTCACAAGGTAATTATAACATGTCTAACACTAAATGATATTTAATGATGAATCATACATCTTCTTCTTACTAATTTTAATATATATATATATATATATGGTTAGTGTAGCTATAAAACATAGAAGAGTTCGTGATAAAAATAATTGTTAAGGTAAATTTTACATTGTTCCTTAATTTTATTCAAAATGCTTTTTCAAATCTAAATTTTTTCTGTAATATTTACAGATTTAAACTTTTCATTAATTGCAATGCCTTCTTTAGTAATTTTCTTGCCTTGAAAATTTATGCCAATTAGATAATTAACAATAGGAATGTATGGGTGCACAAAAAAGTTAGTTAAAAGGATATTGTAATAAATGAAAAACTCAAGTCCTTAGTTGTTATAAAAAACAAAAAAAAAATCAAATTTAATATTAAATTTCAAGTAAAGTTCATTAGACAAAGTGAAATTTGGCATACTTTAATTAAATGTATCGCTATATAAATTTTTATTCTGCGTAATAATTGTTTTATCTTCAAAATCAATGTTTCTTGTAACGGGGAGAATTGAAACTCTCTTGTCTCAATTTTTCAAAGTTTCTAGACCATGGGAGTGTTGGCAATTTCATTTGACTCGAATGTCCTATAATACTATGAATGAACATGCATGCATGTATGCATGGATATGATAGAAGTAGAACACACACTCAAAGCAACGCAGAGGCTAGAAAGGGCTTAAAAAAGCCTATGAATATGCTTAGCTTGCAGATAGGAAAGAGGAGAGATTTATTAATTATAGATTCCAAACAAACTTCTCATTTAACTTAGGAACTGCAATTTGCTCTTTGGTGGTTCTTGCTTTGTTCAAAAGCTTCTATTGAAGTTGTTCCGCTCCTCGTGATGGATAATCAAATGCAGAATGCAAGGGGTAATTAATTAATAGAAAATTTTACATAATCAGTCTAATTAAATTCTTGCGCTTACTCTAATGATGTTAGATGTAGGTTACGTGTTGATATTGTGATTTTCTTCCCAAAGGAACCCAAATAATCCCTCAAACTCGTGTCTCTTTCTAGTATAAAAGTGTTACCAAATAATATCAGTTAAATCTAGAATTAAACCCTCTAACGTTTCGTTTGAAAACATTTAGGTAACATTTAGTTTATATTTCTATTTTTTGTTTTCTATTTTTTATTTTATGTGTTTTATGTTTTGAAAATCCCAAAAGATGAAAAACAAAAAACGCATTTAGTTTGACATATTTTATTTTCCATATTTTAGGATTAATTACTTGTTTTGGGTCAAAAAACTTCAAAATGACTTTTAATTGCTTTGCATTTTACGTGTAAATTATCTATTTTTTATTTTCTAAAACAAGTTTTGAAAACATGTTGTTTTAGAAAACACGAGTAATCAAATGAGTTTTCAACTATTTTCCTTATTTTTAAAAACATAAAATAAAAAATATACCCAAAACAGATATATCAAATTGTACTTTATTTTTTTTAGAATTGATTTGATTTTAAAATGAAAAATTAATTTGATTTGATTAGTGAAAATTTATGTTTGCAACACAAGTTTGAATTTAAAATTTTAATTAATTTAAAAGAAATATTAAATTTGACCCTATTAGTGAAAAAGAAAAAAAATATGATAAATATGATATATAAGGGCCCCTAGGGTTAGTACGAGTGGCTTGTAGATCTGCTCTCCATAGAGGCTACACAGACTCGATTTTTAGCTCAAGTGAAATGTGTGTACGGGGTAACATATATCTGTTCAGTTTAATTACCTATTAGCTATGTGTCACAATCGGATCCGCACACCAGGCTGATAAGCACGAGTCGTGAGTTTTATTGCGATATGGTGCGCTCGAGATCACCTAAATGTGAAAAACTATATTTTGTTTTGAAATAAGAGCTCGATTACAAAGATTAGGAATCGCCACCTGACACTTTCGAAATTGGTGTATCGAGAAACCCAAGTTTTGATTATGATTTAAAATATCTTAGTTATATTTTTGAAAATGTGATAAATAGGCCCTTTTAATGACTCTCAACTAGTCTGTGCAATAAAAAATAGTGGATTCAGGGGTTCAGCTATGGATGAAAACTATTACACCTAGATACCTAGGAATATCTAGAGTCCATTTTCACTTTTTTGTAGTTATGATCTCATAATGTAATACTCCAGTTTATCATGATCATGGCAATACAACCCTAAACGCAAATAATGTATAAAATGCAAGGCAGTTGAGCTTTGTAAGGTATGTCTGCCAGTGTAGTGTAATATTTACCTATGTGGAAATGATCACCATAGGGGGCCTCATAAAGTGTGTGGACCTATGTGTGAGAAATAGTGGGTTTTGAAAATGGTCTATAAAGACTAAAGTGACTAGGGATGGGAACGGAACAGATCGGAGGCGGATATGGCATTATCCAAATCCAAACTCCAAATCTTCCGCCTACCTCCAAATTTATCCCGAACTCCAAACAGATATTTTTTTGGACCTCCATCCCTGCTCCAAACGGAGAACGGATATATCCACGGTTATCCAAAACTCTAAACCATTTGTTCACCTCCGAATCTGTCCGTAAGTTGTATATAACATATTACTACCAAATAAATCATCTTCAAAATCAAAATAATACATAATAACATATTTTGTAAATAATGTAATACATTTCAATAATCTAGTAATATATTTAAAAATATTGTAATGATTAAAATATAAGAAAAAACAAGAGTTGGTAAATTTTAAAATAAATAAATTTTAAAAGAATTGTAAAAAATAAATAAATATCAAAATGTTAAAAAACATGACAAAAGTTTGTAAATAAATTTTAATTTATTTTATATCTTAGTCAAATAAATTTAAATTTATTTTTTTATTATTGCTAAAAATATAAATATAAATAAAATTTATTTTAGCTTTTTAAATTTTTTTCTTATATAAAACCTACAAATATAAAAATAAAGTTGTAAATTTAAATTTTTAATTTTTTTTTGTCCTTATTAACTTTTTACATCAACCTAATTTCAAAATAGAATAACTGATTTTTTTTCTCACCATTCACATATAGAAAACAATAAAACTACAAAAAAATTTTAATTTTTTTATAATAACAAATAATTTTTTAGAATAACATATTTGCATCTAGATATTTTTTTGAAAATAATTGAGTTTACAAGTCATAATGAGGGTTGAAATTGTATAAATTAATATAAATTTATAAAAATTATAGTTTCATAATTCGTGCAGTAAGTAAAAATTTAAATTTTAAAGGGATTTATATAATTTTGTAGAGTCCAAATGATATACATTATAAAATTTTAAATTTACCTCTTTAAGTTTTCTTTATTTTTGCATATGAAAGAAATAAATTGAACATTTAAAACTTCAATTTGCACAAAAGTATGAAAAAATTAAATTTATAATTTTTTTCCCAAACACACCCTAATTAATACAAAATGATGACAATTTTTGTTTTAAATGTATTTATCAATATTCATTTTAATGATAACAATAGTGAAGTTCAATAAGTCTAGAGTATTATGAATGTGAATATTGTTTGCCATGGTATAGTGACGATATTGTTATCATGGTTTCAAATGATTTGGAGTTATTCAAATATTTTTCAGAACAGATCGGGACAAATCGGGGCAGATTGGGGCATATTCAAATTAGATATCAGATTCAGGGCAAATTGAGGCGGAGGCAATGCCATCCCCATATCCGATCCAATATCCAAATTTTTTTTAAAAAATCAAATCCAAATCCAAATCCAATCCGATCTCCAAAAAAAATCTAAATTTCACATCCATTCAGATTGGATAACGGATCAGATTCGGACGGATCGGCCGAGATGCCCATCCCTAAAAGTGACTGGACTCAAGCTATATGCTTGAACTACTTACGTATCCTGTGCAAGGATCAAGTCAAAATGTAGTTCAGACCTATGGTCAAAACTGTGTATGAAATATGAACTGGTGTGCAGATACAAGAGCCTAACTCTAAAACTAAGTTGACACCTCACGCAAATGATAGTCTATGAAGACTGCACTCAAGCTATCTGTTTGAACTGTCTAAATACCTTGCTACGAGATCAGGTCACCGTAACTCATAACTATAGTCTAAACTATGTGATGAAGGCAAGAGCCTATCTCTAAATTAACATCTCGCACCAGTGGTCTATAAAGACTGTGGTAATCAGACTCAAGTTATCTGCTTAAAATGTCTACATAGCCTAAAAAAGGATCAGTGCTACATAACTTTGTTACTAGCACCTCATGTAGATGTGATGTGTGGATATGTATGAGTGGATGCAAGTGTAATTAGAATGTCATGGATGAAAAACTGATTGGCCTCAGGCATATTGAGCCTTATCATCGGCCAGGGTAGGGTAAGTGTAAATAGAGTGATTGGTTAGGTCAGTGCTGTATATATGATCAATGTGAAGGAGCATCGCTCCTGATATGGGATGAGGGAAAGAAAGAGCCTAACTCTAGTTTTGTAGTAGGAGTAATCATTTTTGTATTGTGAGAGCCTAACTCTAAAACTAAAATAGAAGTTAACGCCTCGCTCATAACTTAGGAAAAGAGCTTTACTCTAGATGACAAAAAATAGTTAGCACCTCATACTTAACTAGGAAATAAACCTTGATCCAAAAAGTAAAAGATAATTAGTGCCTCGCGCATAACTTAGAAAAAGAGCCTTGCTCCAAGGAAATAGGGACAGTTAACGTCTTGCACGTAACTAGGGGAAAGAGCTTCACCCCGATGGGGAATTCAGCTCTAAAAAAAAGACGGCGCCTTATGCATAACTATGGAAAAGAGTCTTACTCCAGATGAGAAGGATCGTCTTAAAAGTAATATAATAAATTTTACTAAGTAAAAAATATTTAAAAACTTTTATTGAAAGATAATTTTTTTTTCATCTTTTAAGATGTAAAATTACTTATAAATTTGTTATATTCTAAAAAATTTTTAACCCTACTTTTGATATAACTATTTTATATTTAAAAGTTATAGGTACCCAATTATTTGATGAGTATCTGATTATCCGATAAGTTATTTAGCAAATTGAAAATACCTTTTGAACTAGTATATATATATTTTTTTACCCAATAAATTCAGAGATAATAATGTTAATAATATCCGAACTCAATCTAAGTGGTTACCATCCTTGGCTGCAGTCCCCTCAGCCAAGCCGAAACGCAATCAATTTTATCAATTTTGAGTAGACTCTGATTCCAAATTAACCAGCAGAGCATCAAGTACTGGCCAGTTTGGCTCTTACCAATCAAAGTCTGTACAAGAAGTATATAGTTTGCATTTCTATGAATTTATTAATTTAAAAAAAATTTCATTATCAATTTAAATAGTTTAATATAATTACGTACAATGGATTTGAAACTATCAACAAAAAATAATTATTTAAAATCCTTCATAATGGAAATTTCACTTTTTTTACCATAATATTAATAGTAATTATTAGAAAACTTCTATTCATTATTGCATAAAGTAATTATTTAATTTCTATTTTAATATAATTTAATTTTAAAGTCATTTATTTGAAATTTTTAATTATTTAAAAAGAGGGTAAAATGAATTTTGTACTTAAATAGAGAGAGAGAAAAAGTACATGGATTCTGCCTGATTGATCTGACGGTGTTTCCTCACTCATTTTTATTGGAAATAAGAGTGCCAATATTTAAGCAAAACTGAAACTTTGTACTAGAAATTAAGGACATAGTACTCCCAAAATAACTAGACATGAAGCAAAATAATCACAATCATACAATTCTAAATAAAAGTAAAATTAGGAAATACAAAGGCATGATCAAACTAAAAAATGACCCAAAAAATAAGAATAAAATATTAAAAAAAATAATAATAAATTAACCTTAATCTAGGGATGTCAAATATACTCGTACCCGGTGGATACCCGCTTCACCCGCTCCGTTCGGGGAGGGTATGGGGATGTTAATAGCGGGGACGGGGACGGGTATAGAGATTTAAAATGTTACCCGTACGGGTACGGGGACGGGGACGGGTACGGGGACGGGGACGGGTACGGTAGTCTCCACCCCGTCCCGTACCCGTTTAAATATTTTTTTGTTAATTTTGTTAGTGTGGTGACTCTTTTAGAAGTCCCACATTGGTTTCTCACAAAGAAGTGAAGGTCTTGTGAGGTAATAAATAAAGACCACTTCATCTTTGGTTCAATGCATCAGTCAAAGTCAAATATTATATATATATTTTTAATTTTTATTTAATATATATGTAATATATTTTTTTATTTAATATATATAATATTTATAATAATTTTAAATATTTATTTTATACATATAATATATAATTTGTAATAATTAATATCCTTCGCGGATAAACGGGGACGGAGATGGGGAATTCATTATTTTGTGGAGACGGGTATGGGGAAAATTTTTTTCCCCGAAACGGGGATGGGGACGGGGATGGGTAAGGGTATTACTAAATGGAGACGGGAACGGGAAATGTCATACCCGCCCCATACCCGCCCCGTTGACAGCCCTACCTTAACCCCTACATGGAATCTCATGTCCATTTATCTAATTTTAATTTAGCATTCAATTCTTTATACTTACGGTTAAATTTTAGTTTGATAATTCTATCATATTTGTTGACAAAAAATTATATATGGATTAAAATTATTAATAGAAGAGCCAAATTAAAATTTATCTGTAAATATAGAAGATTAATTGCCACAATTACAACAGTACTTGAATCAAAATAAAATTCAATCTAAGTGCTTCTTACAGGACGTAGGATTGAACACTTTCGAAGAAGAGACGGAAACCAGTGTGTGTGAACAAGCAATCCTTAAAGTACGATGTCTTGACTTAATTTTTCCCACCTTGGTCCTTATCTTTGCCTTCATGTGAACAGCTAAAACCACATTTCCCGTCGATCTGTCATGCCTCAAATCCGCAGCGACAGCCTCACTCAGCGGCAAATTTTCTGCCACAAGGTTCAAACCCAACTTGGTCACGTTCTGACGAGGTTGAACGAAGGGATTGACAGCGCGGGATGCCAGACGCTTCCCATCGTAAGTGACCCAAGCAGCGGCTTTGTCGTAGTATATAGAGGTCCTTTTGCTGGGATTATTAGCTTTAAGGACAAAGTTGAAGATGGCGTTGAGGTGATTCTTGTCGGTTAGAACGAAGCCATGGATTGAGCCGTCTTCGATGGTGTAGACAAGTTTTCTTGGCCTCATAGCAAGCCATGCGATGAAGATAGCCACAACTGCAACGACAATCAGGACTAGCAAGAGCATTATAATGGTTCTCACTAGCTTTGGTGGCCCCGGATTGGCCATTTCTATCTAGAGAGGCTGATGGTAATTTGGATACAATGCTGAACTTAATTAATTGGGTTGGAGAGATCATCTCTTCTTTGTTTTTATAGAGGGGAGAAAAGGTGGAGAATTTTTGTCTTGAGAAGCTATAGGAGCTGTCCCACCCACATAAACTTTTGGATAGATAACCATAATGCTTAGGCCGGGGGCAAAGTATTACAGAACTATATATTTTTCAATTATTTATTTACTTATTTTTAAACGGGAGGTGCACCAATTAATGTAATATATAAGGAAATTTTATATTGAAAAAAATGAAAAATTAGGCATATAATAGATGTATACAGTGGTGGATCCAGAAATTTTGTTAAGAGAGTAACGTGCACCTAATAAAATAATAAATTATGTCGAGATTAAGAATAGGAGAGAAATTATGTTACTTTTAAGGGAGAGAAAATTATCTTTAAATATTAAATCGTGAACTTAATTAGGTTGGAGAGATAATCTCTTCTTTGTTTTTATATAGGAGAGAAAAATTGAGAATGTTTGCCTTGAGAAGCTATAAAAGCTGTCCCACCCACATAATATTTTGGATGGACAACCATGGGGGGTATTAAAGAATTATATTTTTCGATTATTTATTTTTTTAAACACATTAAAATAATTATAGTCTAAATATTTAATCTTGTTATCAACATTTGAATCTTAATTACTTGTGAAATTGGGAAAAACTAAAATAAAATAACACGAAAAAAATTTCAATGTCTACCGCAACTAGGAAACATGTACTTTTAGCTATAACAATAGTTAAGATAATGTTCTTGTGTAAGATGGAAAGGAAACTACGTAAACTTTTACTGTAAATTTAATTATAAATAAATTTCATAATATAAAAAGTTAACGAGTGTTGTTACTTTAATTGATAAAATTCATAAGTTATATAAATGAAAGTGAACATTAAATTGTTGTATATGTTTATATATTAAACTTACTTTTGATGGCGCATTATTGTTACATATATTGATTAAGTTTTATAGTATTAATTTTAATTTTTTTTAATCTAAATTTTGCCCACATAAAGAAGTCTAAATTTAGCCCTCCAGACAAAAGATCTGACCCGTAATTTTTCCTAAATTTAAATTTTGCTACACAAAGAAGCTTGGGTGAGTTTTTTTTTTTGGGGGGTAGCTTTTGGTACGTTATTGATTTTTTAACTTTTTTATTAATTTGACATATTAAAAGTAAGAGAATAATTTTAATCATTTAAAAGAAAAAAATAAAAAAAAAATTTAGCTGTCCCGACAAAAATGGTCCTGACTTTGTCCATATGTACATGACAGCAAGCAAAACTTCCGCCAGCGTGATCAATTTTGAGTGGACTCTCAGTCCAAATTAACTAGTGGATCATCGAGTACTGGACGCTTGGGCTTTTACCCATCAAGGTCTGTACAAGAAGGATATAAATTTGCAATTGTATATATTTATGGATTTAAATGTAATGATTTTGATATTAATTATTAAAAAAATTCAAATATAACTTTGTTATTTTAAATAAAAATTTTAATATAAATTTAAATAGTTTAATATAGTTAGGATGCATTTGAAATTATTATCGAAAAGATAATTATTTAAAAATTTTCATAATACTGATCCCATTATTTTAAGAAATAATAGTATCATTACATTGATATTAATTATTGGAAAACATTCATTCATTATTACATAAAGTAACTCTTTAACTTGTATTTTAATACAATTTAATTTAAATTTAACTATTTGAATTTCTTAATTATTTAAATAGAGGATAAAATGATATTTTTGCTTAGGTACAGTTTCCTCAATTTTATTGGAAATAAGAGTGCCAATATTTAAGCCATGGATTGAGCCATCTTCAATGGTGTAGACAAGTTCTCTTAGCCTCACAAACAAGCCGTGCAATGAAGATGGCCACGGCCACAAAAGACAATGAGGATTAGCAAGAGGATTATAATGGTTCTCACTACCTTTGGTAGCCTTGTATTGGCCGTTTCTATCCATAGAGAGTTGATAGTTTGGACGCAATGCTGAACTTAATTAATTGGTGTTGGAGAGATCATCTATATTTTTTTTTGGTAACTGAGGGTGTTCAGGTCAATTTATACGCATCTCGACTAATCCATGGGGTCCTGAAGTTAACAATTAGATAAACTTTCCAGTGACTCTGAAAAGACTCGAACTAACGATAATTGGGGAGTAAACCTAAATTTTTACCAATTGAGAAAAGGTGGAGAATGTGTCTTGAGAAGTTATAAGAGATGTCCCACCCACATAAATTTTAGTAAAGTTACCTCCACTGCATTTTTATCCCGCACCAATCACTGCTAATATTTTCACTGTTAATTTTCAAATAAGAAATAATATATTATGACTGAGATGAGTTTGGATAAAATATACCAGTCACTACTGATAGTCACCAGTAAAAAATAAGCGAGCGGTAACTGGTATGGGTAAAAAAAAGGTGAGGGTAAATTTTTTAATAAAATTTTAGACAAATAACAATAATGATTAATTGGGCTAGGCTAAAGGCTAAATTTTAGAGAACTATATTTTTCAATTATTTATTTATTTTTTTTTCAAACGAGAGGGGTACCAATGTAATATATGAGGAAATTTTATATTGAAAAAAAAAAATGGAAAGCCAGGTATATGAATATGTATATATTTCTTCCAATCGGGGGAGGGGGGCATGGCCCCGCGGTCTTTGCCTAGGTCCTACTTTAATTTTAAGGTGGTATTTCAAAATGCAATACCCCAATTTAATTTGGAAGGAGGACACATAACCACTAGTAATTTCAGTCGAGGTTATTTCATCACGATATTTCTAGTGAAACAACAATACCGTCCGTCACAAGGTCATTATAATATGTCTAACACTAATTAAAAGATATTTAATGATGAATCATACATCATCTTATCATTAATTTATATATATATTTATTTATGATGATTAGTGTGGTGATAAGAATTCCTGATAAAAATAATTTTTAAAATAAATTTTTATTTTGTCACTGAAATTTATTTAAAATTCTTTTTTAGTACATGAATTTTTTTTGGTGACAAGAGTTTAAGTTTTCTTATTAATTGCAATGCCTTCCTTAATAATTTTTTTGCCTTGAAACTTTATGCCAAATCGATAGTTAACGGTAGAAGTGTATCGAAAAAAAAAAAAAAAGTTACTGCATGAAAAAATATTGTAATACATGAAAAAATCAAATTATTAATTATTATATGTATATATATATATATTTAATCCTAAAGTTAAATTTTAAATAAAACTCACATAACGAATTGAAATTTAACATATAATATTATAATAATATGTATCACTAAATAAAATTTTTTTATGAGTAATAATTGTTTTATCAATAAAATCAATGTTTCTCATGACGGGGAGAATTGAAACTCTTTTGTCTAAATTTTTCAAAGTTTCTAGACCATGGGATTGTTGGTTCGAATGTCCTATAATATTATGAAAGAACATTTTATGTGCATGGATATGGTAGAAGTTGAACACACACTCAAAGCAACGAAAGAGGCTAGAGAGGACTAAAAAAAGCCTATGAATATGCTTAGCTTGCCGATAGGAAAGAGGATAGATTTATTAATGGTAGATTCCAAACAAACTTCTCATTTAACTTGGGAACTGCAATTTTCGCTTTGGTGATTCTTTCTTTGCTTCCAGGGTGTTCAAAAGCAACTGTTGAAGTTGTTCCCCTCCTTGTGATGGATAATCAAATGCAGAATAGGCTAATTAATTAATAGAAAATTTTACATAATCAAACTAATTAAATTCTTGCGTTTACACTAACAATGTTAGATGTAGGTTACGTGTTGACATTTTGACGTCACTCTTCCCAAAAGAGCCCGAACAATCTCTCGAGCTCGCGTCTCTCCGAAGTATAATCAAATTAAATCTAGAATTGAATCATGTAACCTTCCGTTTAGAAACATTTATCTTTTTTAGAATTGATTTGGTTTTAAAATAAAAAATTAATTTGATTTGATAAATGAAAAATTTATGTTTACAACACAAGTTTAAATTTAAGAATTAAATTTATTTGAATTTAATTAATTTAAGAAAAATACTAAATTTGACCTTATTAGTAAAAAAAAAAGAGAAAAATAATGAATATGATATATAAAAATAAATTTATCCACTTACTTAAATAGTTTAAGAAAAATAATGAATTCTCGTCACATTTTATTATTTTATATTAAATTTCAAATGATTTAAAATTTTTAAAATTTAAATTAAATCAAATCAAATCCAATTCATTAAATTTTATTATAATTTTAAATATAAAAATTGGTGAGTCTAAATAGAGTGTAAGGGAATTTCAATTCAACACACAACTTTCTCTCTATATCTAGTTATTCAACTGTGTTGTTCTTGGACTCTTAAAATGTATAGCATAAAATGGAATTTGAATAAAACTAAACAAAGGGTTAAATGTTTTTGGGATCGATTGTTCCTGTGCAATTAAATCACAGTGCATACAAAATAAGAGAAAAAGATAAACACATGAAATTTAATGTGATTTGGTACCAATTTTCCTATATCCATTAGCTAGAGAAAATAAATTCTACTATAATTGTTGAACAAAACAAACTCGACTCCCTTCTCACATAAACCTTCAACCATAGGAAAAATCCACAAAAACCTCCCTCCACGAGTACATACCAATTCATAGGCACCCGAGCAAGAGCCTCTTATATGATATAAACTTCATACCTCAAGCCAAAATTAACTCAAATCATTAGAAGTTTTGTATTTACAGTTATTAAATTTTAGAAACTCAAGTCTCTACACAACTAAGAATGCATGTACTTAAGGATTCAAGGGGGCTGCAGTGAAAAAATAAAGGATGGGGATTTATTTATATTTTAATAACACATGACTTTTGATATTCCACATTAATTATACTCCAATCAGATTTTTAAAATTTTTATTTTTATTTTGAAAATAATTTTAATTAAAATAAATAGGAACCATTGAATTAAATGCAAGCAAATCTCTACCCTTTATTTTTCACTGCAGCCCCTACAGTGAATATCTAAACCCTGTACTTAATGGATCTAAAAACCAGAATCTTAATTTGTAACAAACTATAGAACATAAGACATGACATCCTAATAAAAGTATCATTTTTTTTTTAATAAAAGTATCATGGATCCAAACATTTGCAATATTTGCATAGACATATATTTGCCATGAGTGCAAACAGGATTTAGATAATGCAAGTTCAATTGAACGAAGGTGGACTGAATTTGGAAGGTTTTGACGATAAAAAAAATTAATAATTTTGGGAATGAACAATTTTTTAAAAAAAAGTATGAACTTTGCTACGAGGCACAAAAACGATCTATGTCACGCCCTGAATTTCACAACCCGAGTACGTGAACCAAAGAACGCACATTACACTGTTTAATAACATTCCCTGTCCTACATCAGAGCTATAAACACACACTATGGAGCAATGAATATAAAAATAAATAAAACTATACTTTAAATTTAAATAAATGCTTTAGTCAAAATCAACTAGGCAATAAGCTCCAAAAGCTAAGCCCAAATATTCTTCTAAAGCTAAATACAATAATTAATAATAACTTCACAAACAGGGGCTTAATAAAATCCGTTAAAAAAATAATTTCCTAGAGTCTAAAACAATTACATAAAAATAATAAATAAAACTTTAATTCCTATGCTCAGAAGGTCCAGCATGTGACTCAAATTTATTACCTGCATCACAAGCTGTAAGGGGTTTAGCACTAATACCACGTGTGCTCGGAACCCTAATAATAATAATATAAATGCAGTATGCCCTAGCATGCTACTAAGTGAAACAATTATGCACAAGTAGTAATTTCAAACAAGAACTTCAATTTATTTATCAATTTATCTTATCATTACCATTAATTGCCTTGTAGCACCACATAACACATCAAAGAAAACAAATTGATTTCTAGGTACTGCTGCTTGGTTGTCTCGTAGAAACAGGACCCAACCAATATACATCATCCTTCGATGTCTGTTTGGTTGTCTCGTACAAACAAGACCCAACCAATATACACCATCCTTCGGTGTCTGCTTCCTAGATCGAAGTTTTAGGAATATGATATGCCACCCTTAGGCATCTACTCGTTCGTAGGTTACTAGCCTACTGGAATCGATAACCAACCCCGCGCGGGTTTCGAGACTTTCGACCCTTGGGTACGTATACCCGATATTTTCAGTACCCTAAATCCAAACAAAACGCATCCACTTTCATTTTAAACAAACATCAAATAAATTCTTTATTGAAGTTCATTATTTATTAAATCCTTATGAATTCATCAGAACATTTTAAATAATCCGTAAACCTCAACACGTAAATAATAATAACCATAATTACCGAAGAATCACAGCACAACAAATTACCAAATATGTTTCTTACAATTAATGCAAAAGCTTTCAAAACAAACTAACATGTAAAGACAAAATTCACAAAAAGACAAACTATCGTATAAGGACAAAAGTCAAAGTTTCTTTGCTTTATTCATTTAATGGCTTTGCTGGACACCTAATTTCCACACCTTTAACCTATATATGTATATAAAGTAATAATATGTATACCATCCAATCGTTGAAGACTTCAAATATATATAATAGAAATTTTTGCCTTCTAATAGCCAAGCAACTCTGGGAACTCAATACAATTTACGTTTACCAACTAAAAAAATATAAATAAATAAATAAGTAAATAAATAACAAGTGAACCTCATATTCCAATCAATCACGTCATGAGTTTCAAGGAAAAAAAAAAAGATCTAATCAATCATATGTTCACAACAATAAAAATCTGATGAGTCTAATATATATATTTACATATATATATATATATATATCATTATATTCATATCACCGAATTGTATGAGGACTAATCAATTAAACACATATATGTATTGTTAGTTACAATACAGACTCACAGGTCATTCTCCCAAAAAATAAATAATATTTATACATATATATATGCATCACTTTTAAAAGTTCCGCCCATTACCTCAAATTAAATCTGTAGAAAGAACACCCAAGTCATAACGAAACTCAAAACTCAATTAGCAGATCAGACTAAGATCACCGCGGCCATCAAGAAGCTGGTAATCTCCACAGCATTCACATTAGATTTTTTTTCTCCTTTGCCGCCACTACCCCTTATTTTTTCTTCTCTCTTTCTCTCTCTCTCTCTCTTTTTAACCCTTTACCTTGACTGCCGAAGAGCGCATGTTATATATATATACACGTATATCTAGACTAGCTATTAGTTGATAGAATCCTAATGGAAAAAAAGATTAGAATTCAAATTAAACTAGACTTCCAACTCCATGTACTGGCTATTAGTTGGGTAGAATCCTAATCGAAAAAGGATTAGAATTCAAATCAAACTAGACTTCCAATTCCATGTACTCGCTATTAGTTGGTAGAATCCTAATGGAGAAAGAATTAGAATTCAAATTAGATTAGACGTCTAATTTCATGCATCCACAATAAAAATTGAATTTAATTTATGTTTCCAAAAATTTAAATCAATAAAAATTTTATTTTTACCAAATTAAATATTAATTAACAATTAATCAAAGCATTAAAATTCTGAGTCATCACATCACGATCTATGCGTTCACAAAACAATCAAATAGCCATTTGCTAATAAATCACATGAATTTCTAGAAGTTCGAAAGTAAATTGTCAATTCGAAGATACAGAAACAATTGTAAATAAAGATTTACCTCAAATGAAACCATTCCAAAACAGACAATCCAAGCAATTCAATGTCTTTTTCCCCTGAAAACTAGCCAACCGTTTTGTTTTTTCCATTTTTTTTTAAATTAAGCATCTAATTGTAAAAGTGATAAAAAATTTTAAAAAATTACGAAAAATACTGATTGTAAAAGTTATTTATTTTTTATCTTACTGCACGAATTACGAAACTACAACTTATTTCATTTTATCTCATTTTATCTCACTTTTTGTCGCTCCAAACGCACCCGTACATATTAAAAAACCCAAATAGAGCAATTACACATGATGAATACTTCAATGTTATATTTGACTAGCCATATAGAGCAATTACACATGATGAATACTCCACTGTTAAATTTGACTTGGGTAATTGGATGATGTGATAAAAATAATAGGTGATTTTATTAATTTTAAATTGATTGATTTTTTTGTAATTTTGTTAAATAAAATGGATTTTTATGATTTTTTTCTTTCTTTCATTTTTTTTTTTTTGGTTTTCTTGTGATAAGTCATAATTGTTTTGACTTGTTACCACTACATATTTTTGTAGATTTTTTTAATTTTATAACATTATTTTTTTATACTATACTAGTTGAGGACAATGCATATTGTTTCACAAATTAATTACTATAAATTAGATGTGATAGTTAGAATGAAAATTAAAAGACTTATAATAGAATATTACAAATACGTTCTAAATCATATAAAAATTAAGATAAAATGAAATCGGTATTTTAACATCATCAATTATATAAGTCACACTAAACACTTTAAAGATCCGATTATATAGTTAGTTTAAAGGATATAGAACCAAACATGCAATCTTTCCGGACTCTATTGAGAATTTGTTTTGTTGATATGTGCAGGTTTTTGTGTATAGTATTTTTTTATGTATATTTTTATTTTTTTCTTATTAATAAAATTTTTTACCTGTAAAAAAAAATAGAAGGTTTAAATGAAGAATTGTAGTAAAATAGTTTATTTTTTCATGTTATTAGATATTGGATAAAATATTACGATTTTCTGATTTGGTTTGCCGATTCGAATTTTTGGACCCTCTATTGATTTAAGTAAAATTTTGATTTTAACAAACTTGTAAAGCATATTCATTTTAAATCAAAATTTGATTTAACTTATGATAAAATTTTTCATAAATCAAAACAACTTGGCAATTTTGATGACGTTCGTAAGTTTTTCAAATTACAATTTTTCTGAAAGCCAATGCGCGTGAGTTCATAATTTTGTTGATCTTAATAATTTTTTAAAATGCAATATCACTAACTTACTCTCTCTATTCGTAAATGCACATCTACATTTATCTAAAAAGGTATATTTGTTTCCAAATAAAAATTTTAGCAGCTTAATAATTTTTCCAAATATAAAATTAATGGAAAAATTTTGCTGAATTTCTTGAGGTGGCCTGTTTTAATTACATTGAATGTTGATTCCTGAATCCAAAATTGTGGAACTAATCAATAGATAGCATCTTAATCTCTTTGATGATTCAATTCATTGTAAAATATTTTGGTATTAATTCAAATTTCATATTCTTCACATAAATATATAAAATCCAATAGAAAATTTAATAATTCCTTTTGCAGAAAAGAAAATAAAAGGACAAAAAAATTCTTAAAGACAATCAAGGAAAAAGTATTAACATTTTTATATCTTAAATATGAATATTATTAAAATTTATAAAAATATTTTTTCCAAACGGTTATGCAAATGCCTGCGTGCCATTGCCGACTATATAAACCTTTCGTGGAGAGTATTAGAGATGTTGCTGATAAGACTTTTTGGCAAATCTCCGACCAAACTCGTTCCTTTCCTGAATTGCTCTCATTAGCTAACAACTCCATGTTACTTACGCTCCATTTGGTATCGATATCTATTAACTAAGCTAATGGCTACTTCAATAATGTTCGGTCAAATTTATCTTCTTACATTTTAATTTTATTTTAAACTTTCAAGGATAAAAATGTCGAATTAACAAAAATAAGTTAACCATCTAAAAAAAAATCATTTTTTTTTTCCTTTCCAAACCCAAATTTAGCTAGCTAAATTTGTTCCCAAACCAAACCTTATAGTTCAACGGATAAAATAACAGAAATTTTTTTGGAAATTTTCTTCTGCTGTAAACTAATAGATTCCGAACCTTCCATTCTAAACTGCCTTCATCAGCTTCGTCCGCCACGTCAAGCAAAGCGATGCTACTTTATTCCACCTCTGTGGAAGTAGAATCTACGAAAAGCCGCTTCCTTCACGAGCGCGTCTGACCCAAGGACGAACGGCCATATCGTGACTGAGATTTCAGCGCAAAAGCAAGTTTGCACTTGAATCCAGGTCTAACTCGAGTCAACATCGCATATTCATTTGTACCAGTGGAGTTCGCCATTGAAGCAGAGCACATATTCATTTGTTCTGGCAGATTTGTTTGCTGAAGTTTTTTTTTTTTTTTTTTTTTTTTTTTTTTTTTCTGGCAGATCTATATTCTTTTGTTCTGGCAGATCTGTTGTTTGCTGGAGGTCTTTGTTCTGGAAAATCTATATTTATTTGTTCTAGCACATCTGTTTGCTTCAATGGCGGACTCTGCTGGTACAAATAAATGTGGTATTGACTCAAATTAGATCTGGATTCAAGCGTGAACTTGCTTTTGCGCTGAATGTCAATCACAATACGATTGTTTGTTCCTTTTTTTTTTCACATGTAAATGAAAATTTTATAAAGATAATCAAAGAATGTACAAAACAAAAGGGCATATCCCTTCAAACAAGGCTACAAAGACTGAGCGACTCCATAAGCATTAAGTTTATCCCGAGTCGACAATCTTTGACGGATAGCCAACCACAAGATAAAAAATACTGTTGAACATGGTATTTGAACTACACAATGGAGTAGTAAGCAACCTCACCAGGATGTTCCTTAGTAATCTCCCAAGCTAATCGCACCGAGAATCCCTTCCCACTTGCTGGATTCCATACGACCTTATCACTAACAGAACTATTCGATCGCCCGAGGAAGAACTTGTGTGGCTTCCCGAAGCTCCATGAAATCATTAGTGTTGACACCTAGCCAAGCCCATCGCCCATTAACAATAATGTCAGCCATTTTTGCAAATTTGGATAAACCAGACTATCCGTCCTTAGGTCAGATGAACTCGAGAAAGAAACACCTTTTGATAGATTCTACCTCCACAGAGGTGGAATAAAATAGCACCGAATTTGCTTGACATGGCGGACAAAGCTGACGAAGGCAATTTAGAATTCAATGATTCGGAATCTGTTATTTGCAGCAGAAGAAGATATATACATATGAAAAAAAAAAATTGATTTTAATAGATTTTCCACTAAGAAAATTTCCCAGTTAGGTACCTATGGGCCCAAAGGTATCATCTCTTTTACTGCATGAGAAATACAAGTGTGGTTTATGTATAATTATTTAATGGTTATAAAATACACTTCGGTTGGCTTTTGATGGCGTAGACAAAGAGGAAAGATGATATTGGGATTCATGGTATAATTAAAGGCTCTGCCACATTGTGTTCCTAGTAAGTCTTGCATGCTAGCTACTTCAATATATTTGCATCTCTACCATATTTCCATAGTTGTTTAAATTGATTTAATGAGTGATTATAATATATATATTTTATTAATGTGGGTTGTGACACCTAATCAATTTAGTGGCAACAAACACCCCCCACTAGATTGTATCGGAGAATGAAAAGACCCTTCACTAAGTGTTGAAAGCACGCAAAGATGCTGCAGGGCAATCTTTGGAAGTAATTATTCATCTTAAACCAAATCCACTTTCTGTGTAAAATGCAAAGGTCCTTGCGTATACCCTTTCAAATAGATGAACAACAAAAATTTCAATTTTTTTTTTCTAAATTTTATTAAATTTCACATTTATGCCTAAATAATTTACATAATTTATTTCAATGTAATATAAAATATATAATATATTTAATGTTTATAACATGTCCACGTGTCCATATTCAACATAGAGACACCTACTAATATCTTAAAATTAATGTTAGGCACCTGCACACAATGTACTCCTATTTGAGTCTATGTAACATATTATGTATTTTACTGACAAATAATTTTTGATATGTCCAACTCTTAAAAGAAGGGGGAAAACAATACACCAATTCATGAAATAAGCATTACCACAAAAAAAAAGGCTTGATTATCTCCAATGTCAAGAAATTTTATGAAAACAACACCCTTATTAGTCATTGTCCTTTACGTTTAAATTATATCACTACTAAAAGTAAGGTTTTTAGTGATCATTAAAAGCTATCACTAAATGGTCTTAACGACTAGCGGTGACTAAAGTCCTGGTTGCAATTATAAAAAGTCACATAAAAGATGTAACGACCGCTTTAGTAAGAAAGTGATCACTAAAAACTCTACCAAATGGTTGCTCATAGGCCACTAAAGGAGTGTAGCTACCGCCATGACAGTCATCGAAAGTAATTTTTTTTTCTAATGAATATGTAAATCACATTTTATTCCTAAATAATATACATAATTTATTTTAATGTAATATATAATAGATAATAAATTTAATGTTTATAACATGTCCACGTGTCCATATCCAACATATGGATACTTCCAAATATCTTAAAATTAATGTTTTGAGAGCTTTGACAATTAGATATGCACCCGCATTGAATCAATAATAAAAATCTAGTCTAAATAGATGAAATAATAAAGTAGTAAATAAAAAGAGAATACAAAAATAAAATAAATTTCATTGAATAAAGCAAAGTGCATACCATTCTTCGCAACGAATTAAACTCGAATCCAAAAGCAATCAATCCAAAAATTCTTCAAAAACTAAACTAAAAGCTCTTTACACTAATCTATTGTAATGAGAAGCTAATCTAAAAATTACAAAAAAAAAGCGTAGGTGAGAAGTCCTCCTTCGAACAGTCGTACACATTCTTATTTTATAAGCAAAAAAAAAAAAAAAAACCCTAAAAATTAATATAAACATGCAGATCAGCCTGCTGTGGTTCGGACCACCTGTAGGGGTGTCCAAACCACAGTGTACTTCCTCTTCAATTTGTGTCTTGCTTCTGATAGCTTTCTGTCCTCAACTTCCAATGCGATTTTGACCTTAAAGACGATGGATTCAAGCTTTGGAGAGTGTCAAGCTAGAACTTCAGCTACACACCACTTCGACTAACTTGAACTTCGGACCATTTTCTTCTTCTCGGTGGCCATGGTAACTGATCTCACTCCTTGGAATGGCTCTTGGGATGTTGAGGAAGTCTTAAAAGTCATTGGACATATCAACATTTTTGTCTTCAAGCTGTTTTCTCCACGTATACCAAGTGTTTGGCAAAATGCCTCAATAGACGCCTAAGCCTATTCTTACATTTCCTTACTCTGGCTTGCATTGGCTCTAGTCTGGACCAGTTGTCAAGGTGTCTGGACCACAGTAACTTCTTCAGTTTCTTCATCACTGCTTATTTTGATAACTTTCGATTTTTCTCTGCATTTTGGAAACAAAATACCATAAATTACAAAACATAACTAAAACTTTAAAATTAATTGAATAAATGCATGATTTATGTTTTAAATTATGCTTGGTAATTACACTTTTTCAAGTGTAATCACACCCCCCAACTTATTGCTAGTCCCTAGCAATGAAAAGGATTCAAATCCTAGGACTAAAAGGCATAAATCAAGCATTTTGAACTTATTCAAAAAGAAAGATAAGTAAAGATTTAAATAAAAAGGGAGGTCCATTTTCATAGGAAACACACGATCACACTTAGCGCATGAGGCAAGCCCTTTAAACCCCTAGGTTCCCCCTAGTGGATGAGTAAAGTGTCGTAAGGATTTGCAGTGACACTACCCACAAACATCTATGGCACGGTCTCAAAGTGTTAAAAAGTGATCAAGATAAAAAATGAATCAAACTCAAGCCCAACAAGTCACATAACCCAAATATCATGTGTAACTCCTAAGTGCTAAGCATAAATGCATAGACTATCAAAGTAGAAAGAGCATGTGTGCAAAATTGTTCCATTCATTCAACAAGGTTGCAAGAGCATAAACAAAACTATGTTTTGACTTCAAACACTCGTAAGGTACCACTCATAGAAAGAAATTCACTCATCAAGGGTTCATACATACCTATTAGCATATAATGCAATCCTAGTTGCATAAAACCCCACAAATAAGTGAGTGAACTGAATTGAAGTTTAAAGTGGACATCTTATAACCACGTTCCAATGCATATATAAGAGATCACACCGCACAACCTACACAAAACCACTACATGCACAATACAAGAGTTGCTTGCTTAGAATCCATAAGGTCTTTGTTTTGGTTGTAACTTGGCCAGGGGTAATGGTTAACAATGGAAGATATGGAAATCAAAACATATGTCTTAGGATAAAGATGCTCAAGTGCATATAAGTCCCAAACTAACCATTTCCTCTCCAACCCCAACAAGAAGCTTATTCACACTAACTACTACCTTGGGATAATTGCAA
Source organism: Vitellaria paradoxa (assembly GCA_019916065.1). Taxonomy (NCBI): domain Eukaryota; kingdom Viridiplantae; phylum Streptophyta; class Magnoliopsida; order Ericales; family Sapotaceae; genus Vitellaria; species Vitellaria paradoxa. Next base: position 17,403,142 of record CM034244.1, on the reverse strand, counting down.
ATATAACAAATAATGTACCAGTCCTATAATTTCATAAACAAAAAGAATGATAAATTTTTTTCTTTTCTTTTTTCTCTTTTTTCTTTTTTTTCTTCTCTTTTTTTCTTTTTTTTTTCTTTTCTCTTTTTTTTTTGAAATAATGCAATATACATCAGCTGAATTCTCTACTCAATATTTCCTCTCAATATACTCTCAAAAGTTTTTATTCCCAACCCCTGTTCATGCCATTGACATTGAGGCACTTTTACAACCCAAGACATATGAGGGTAAGGCTTAAATTGTGTGAATAAGGTTAAGGAATAATATATAAAGTGGGAACCAAGAAAATATATATATATCACACACTTTATTAAAAGGCTTTAAGTGGCTCCTAGGGTAATTCATAACCAAGGAAGGATAAGAATGCCCAACAATAGTAAGGATGGCCTAGTATCATCTTCAAAGCTTTCAACGACTCATAATGTGCCAAGTGAAACTCATGCAAGTGTGTGTGATGCAATTAGTGCAATGAAAACCACAGTGAAGAATAAAAGAGCTATGATTATGTGCAACCCCTCAAGCAAATAATAATAGGCTCAAAAGCTCACCATTAAGGGGTATAAGTCTCTACCTAGTCCAAGAATGCTCAATTAACCAATGTTAAACAAAATCCACTCCTAAGCACATAAGCTCTACTCTATGATAGTCAAAAAATGCACAAGGTCATAACACACTCAACTTGAACTAAGTTTCTTATTAAAGCTTGAACAAGACTCACTTATCACTCTCTCACTCAATTCCACAATCAACCAAACCAAAAAGGCCAACATGTAGGTACAAATATGCTAAATTCATGTATTCAAGGTTAAAGATGCTCAAAAATTTTTAAATTTTACAATTTTGGCACAAAGGTCATCATGCGAACCCTACCCCCTAACTTAAAATTCACATTGTCCTCAATGTGGGAACCATGAAGCATATGCGGGTCCATAGTGTGCAATAGTAAGCATGATAATGAGCATGAAACAATAACCACAAATAAGAACAAATCACAAAATAAACCAAGCATGCACCCATTATTCAAGCCACTTAAGGCATCACGCATTACATCCCCCCAACTTAGATTCTACAGTACTCTCAACAACAACAATTATAAATATGAAGTACCAATTTGGAGGTGAAAAACTAAATAAAAGAGAGAAGAAGGATATTACCTCAAGGCTTCCTTATTTGAAGAAATAAAAGAACTCAAGCAATTTATTCCTTTGAATCAAGCTATACCAAAAGAAAAATAAAAATTCTACGAGAGAAAATGTTAGAATAAACAACTAAAGGTAAAATAAAAGAAAAATAAAATTTAATCTAGGCAGAAAGAAAATAAAAATAAATAAATAAAATCTAATCTACTAATATACAAAGGTTAATTCAAAAATATACTATCCAACTCCTAATCTTTCCTAAGTCTCACCAAATGGTTTTAGGAATAAAATATTCTCCTTGAGTCCAAGAAGTACCAGGAATGAGTGTGTTCCTAGTGTAAAGATCATTGGAGAATGCATGGCTTTGTAGGGATCTTTGAACCATAAATATGGCCCAAAGTTATATTTATATATATGTAAACATAGAATGTGGTTGCGTGTTCTCTAATATCCCCTCGACACCTAAGAAGTCAATGCAAATGATTTCTTTTGTCTCTACCACTTCCCTATATATGTGGTCAGTTGTGGTCAAAACATGTTCATTTCCCTCAGTAAGATTCTCAGTCGGGGTTAGGGCAAATGAGAAGAGGTGTGCACCACTCTCACTCTCAGTCCTATCTATCAAACTCTCAAAGGATGATAAAGAAAATTCACTCTAATGAGAGTCCTATAGAATTGAAGTAAGAACCCAACAATAATTAGAATCATACTTCCACTCAAATGTAGGGGTCTTAACAAGTAAGTCATCAAATGTACTATCCCCAATTAAAAAAGATATATCAGAAGTGGTCTCAGTGAGTGGTGTGGTAGAACATGATGAAACCGAAATGATCGACTCAACAATGTGCTCCTCTAAACCTATGGCATTAAAGCTCTTAGAATAAGTATTAGGACTCTCCAAGGTCACTTAGGTTGTTAGTGTAGGATGAGCCTCAAGCTCTGTAGTGGTGTTGGTTGGCATGTCTTCTAGACTTTCAACAAATGAAGTCTCGTGCATGTTAGAGTCTGGTAGGAACGAGTCAAAGGGCTTATTCCCTTCACTATCCCAACCATTATCGGAATAGTTGCTCTACTCAAAATTTAAGGTTTTTGAATTAGGTTCTTCTCATGCCGACTCGAATAATGTATCATCTAATGTAGAGTCAATACGTGTGGAAGTCTTATGCGTGATTACACTTGAAAAGTCTAATTACAAACTCCCTAACTCAACACTTATTCATGCATTTAAATAATTAAAGTTGAAGTTTTAGTGTTATTGTATTACTTATACTTTTATTGTTTATTTACAGAGAAAAGGGCAAGGATGTCGAAGTTTATAGCTATGGAAATGGCCGAGAAAACGAAGGAAATGTCATGGTTCAAACCTTACCTTGGATGGCCAAGACTAGCCCAAAGACTCAACCTAAAGGAGGAAGAAAAGCAAGAAATAAAGACACTTGGGGGTCGGGACCGTCCATCTAATGGTCGGGACCACAGTGTATAGGAATTGAGAAGAAAGCTTTCTGTGGTCCCGACCCCCAGATTAAACGGTCGGGACCATCGTGTATCCAAAATCCAAGAATTAAAGCACCTCTTTTAGGGTTTCTTGGCATCTATATAAAGAGCTATTGCACGGCCAAGAAGGGGGGAAGCCCCTTTTGATTTTGCACCTTCAATTGAGCGTTAGAATAGAATTTTGAGAGTTTTTAGATTAGTTTTTTTAAACTTGGATGCGTGGATTCATGGTTTTCGTTGGAGCTTTCATCGTTGTCTTTGTAGTGATTCTTCACCTCGTCTTTTATATTCGCTTTACGTTGTAAGTTGCACTTTAATCTATTTCATTTTATTTTGATTTGTTTCGTAATATCATGTTTTGCTTGTTTCAATTCTCTTTTCGTATGATTGAATGCTATTTTATTGTTTTTAAGATGCTTAAAGTAGTTTTAGCGTAAAACCCTAGTTCTTGATTCAACGAATCAAGAATGGGTAGTTCATGAAAAACCTTAGGGTGTTAGTAAACCCTTCGCATGGATTGTGAGAGCTCATGCGTAAGGATCTACCGTGTTAAAATCTATTTTCAACTTGTTTCGAAAACATTTGAAACCGAAAATCTTTAACCACACTCGTTTGAAGTCACTGGTATGGGTTTTCGAATATAACCGTTTACATACTTTCGAATAAGGTTAAAAATAGGTTTCGAATTCATTTCTAGTTTCGTTTGTTTGAAAAACTTGTGGAAACAAAGGTCTTTAACCATATCCGCTTGAGATCACTGGTACTGACCTTTGATTACAATATTCTTAACACTTTTCGAATTAAACCCTAATCTAGTTTCGAATAAAAACATCCCAAGGTAAAGTAGTGAACTACCTGGACTTGAAAGTTGGATCAAGAACCTTTTTAGTATCGTGCTTGTTATTTAATTTAATCTATGAGTTGATTTATTCACTTTAAAATTTAGAGTAGATGCTTTGTTTGCACTTTAAAATTAAATTGAATTTCTTTCATTTAGAATCTAAAACAAAAGTTTGAGTTGCTAAAAAAATTAGTTTAAATTAATTTAGGTTCACCTACTAATTGAGAGAATAAGTCTAGAGCTTTCAACAAAGCCCTCCCTGTGGATTCGACCTCGAACTCACCGAGTTTTAAAACTACGACTGCCCTCTTGCACTTGAGAGGTAGAACCAGAAACACTTTTTTAGGGTCAGTCAAGTTTTTGGCGCCGTTGCCGGGGAAGGAAACTAAACGCTAGACTTGGGAGTTAGGAGGAGTTCACTTGAGAAATTGGGTGAATTTTTCTTTTCTTCATCTCTTTATAAGTAGTTTTCTTTCTTTTGCATTATAACATATCCATTTGCATATCATCTAATCTAGCTTGCATGTTAATTAATTTAGGTTGCATTTTAGTGTAATTTTTTTTTCTTTCATTTTGTTTTCATTTTTTTTGCTTTCTTATCATGGATATTAGTTTTGGTGACTTCACTCATGGTCCTTTTGATGCCAAAGCCTACATAGAGTCTCTAAGTGACCAATTTGGATATGACTATACATTAGAGACCTATCACCAATTACCCCAATTCTTCGGGCATGAGGAGGAAGACCCATGTCTTCATCTTGATAGGTTTAAGGCAGTGTGTGGCTTATGTGATGATGTTAGAATGAGTAAGAGACTTAGGCTCATGGTTTTCCCTTTATCATTGCAAAGTGTGGCTAGTGACTGGTGTTGTGCTGTGAGTGAATGGGTCTGTACTTGGGAGCAATTTCATCAAGCTTTTATCGAACATTTCCTCCCTATTCATCAAACCTTCACCCATGCCTTCAAATCAAAAATTTTTATTGAAAGAAGGGTGAAGTATTTTATAAAAGCTGGGAGAGATTTAACAATCTTTTGGAAACATTCCCAAGTCATGGATTAGAGCTAGGGGACATTGTAGCCATATTATATAATACTCTACCTAGTAGTTTACACCAGGCATTTGGTAAAGTCTTAGATAGGGAATTTCTTAACCTTACCCCAGGTGAGGCATGGTCATTCCTCGAATTTTTCTATGAGCACACCAGGCCACAGGGAAGACTTAAGCCTAGTTTTGAATCTCATGCACTTGAAAGCCACACCAAACCTTCCCCATATACTCTACTTCACTTGATATTCATGATCCATCCTTTAGAAGTAGCACATGCATGGAGATTGATGATTATGCCTATCCCAACCTTGTTCCACTCACTAAGGGTCAGCATGAGGAACCTCAGGATTATTGGCCTTGTGAACCTAATGATGCCCAATTCGAGGACACTCTTCATCAATTTATGCAACATCAAATGATGATCAATGATAATTTGTCTAGGTCTTTCGATGATTTTAAAGGACAAGTGTCTAGGTCTTTCGATGAAGTTAGAGGGCAACTTTCTATGATAACACAAGCTATGAGCACCAATCTAAGTGGTAACATGACTGAGACGTCGACCTCAGACACTATTATAGGCACTAAGTGGGACAATTGCCCTAACTACATTGGGGATAACATTTGCAATGAGCATCTTTCTCATAGTCCTCTAGACACTCCCATTCAGGATGTTTCTTTATCACCTACGGAGAGTCAGGGAGACATACAATTCTTTCCTACTACCAAGCTTGATGCTAAACCTACCCCAACCACCCCAAGCCTTATTGAGAGTCTTTTGACTCCAACTGAGCATTTGAATGCCACATGGCCTGAGGAATATATCATTAAATCGGTTGACCCTAGTTCACTCCACTACACAACCGAGGTTGAGAGTGGTGCACACCTCTCATCTCCTGACTTAGTCCCGTCCAAAAGTCTTACTATGGGAATTGTGAGTGACTACCATGAGATCAGCCATCATTGGGGAGAGGTAGTAGACACGGGGAAGGCTTACATTGATTTTTTGGGTGTTGAGAGATCATTCAAACCTACCATTCTTACACCCATAGATTTCTTAGGCATTGAAAGACTTATTGAATCCACCATTTCCACATCCATAGATTTCTTGGGTGTTAAGAGACTAATTGAGCCAACCATGTCCACACCTGCACTTACACTTTGGCCACATCCGAGGTTTCAAGAACCTCACTTGGCTTTCATTCCCTAGTGTGTTTTACACCTGGAAAGCATCTATATTTAGTGCTTCGTGGGCCCGCAGAGAACATTTTATTTCTTAAACCATTTGTGGATGTATGGGATAGAGAGGGTGTTGGATAACACTTTTGTCTTCATTTCATTTGTACATAGTAGATTAGCTTTTTCATTTTCTTATTTTCATAGTTCTTTGTAATTTGATTCTCTTCCTTTATTTTATTTTATTTTATTTTTATTTCTTCTTTCATACTAACCCTTTTTCTTGTCCTATTTTATGTCTAACCTTTTCTTTTGAATAGTTTCTTTTGTTTTCTTCAAATAAGAGAGCTCTTGAGGTAATACCCTTCCTCTCCTTCTTATTTAATCTTGCACTTTCAATTTTGGTACTCCATCATATATAATTGTTGTTGTTGGGAGTACTGTAGAATCTAGGTTGGGGGGTGTTTTGGGTGATGCCTTAAGGGGCTTGAATAATGGGTGCATGCTTGGTTTAATTTGTGCTATGTTCTTATCTGTGCCTTTTGTGGCTATTATTTCATGCTCATTATCATGCTCACTTTGCACACTACAGACCCACTTATGCATCATAGTTTTCACATTGAGGACAATGTTTAGTTTAGGTTGGGGGGTAGAGTTCACATGATGACACTTTGTGCTAAAATTGTCAAATTTTTCAAAATTTGAGCATTTTTTTAGCTTAAATACATGACTTAGCACATTTATACTTGCATATTGGCCCTTTTTGGTTTGGTTGATGGTGAATTTTTGTGAGAAAGTAATAAGTGAGTTTTGTTTAAGTATTAATAGGAAACATAATTCAAGTGGAGTGTGTGATAACTTTGTGCATTTTTGGACTATCATGGAGAAGCGCTTATGTGCTTAGGAGTAAACTTTATTTGACATTGGTTACTTGAGCATCCTTGGACTAGGTGGAGACTTATACCCCGTAATGGTGAGCTTTTGAGCCTTTTATTCTTTTCTTGAGGGGTTGCACATAATCACAGCTCTTTTGCTCTTCACTTCGGTTTTCAATGCACTAATTGCATCACACACACTTGCATGAGTTTCACTTGGCACATTATGAGTTATTGCAAGCTTTGAAAATGATGCTAGGCCATTTTTGCTATTGTTGGGCCTTTTTATCCTTTCATGATATGAAATTGCCCTAGGAACCAACTTGAAGCCTTTTTAATAAAGTGTGTGATAAATATATATTTTTTTTTCTTTGGTTCCTATCTCATATATTATTCCATAACCTTGTTCACACACTTTTAAGCCTTACTCCTTACATGTTTTGGGTTGTAAAAAGTGCCTCAATATCAGTGATGTGAGTGGGGATTGGGAATGGAAACTTTTGAGAGCCATATTGAGAGGGAATATTAGGTGGAGAATTTAGCTTATGTTTATTTCATTATTTCAAAAAAAAAGAAAAAAAAGAAAAAAAAGAAAAAAAAAAGAAAAAAAAAGAAAAAAAAGAGAAAAAAAAAGGAAAAGAAAAAAAAAGTCTGTCATTCATTTTTGCTTATGTAATTTTGGGACTTGTGCATTGTATTATAATTATTGAGAATTTCCCATGAGTAGTTTGTAAGTTAGTGAATAAGCTTCTTATTGTAGCTCTTCTTGGAGTTGGAAAAGGAAATGGGTAGTTTGGGACTTGTGTGCACTTGAATATCTTTATCCTAAGGCATGTGCCTTGATTTCCATATCTTCCATTGTTCACCATTACCCTTGGCCAAGTTACAACCAAGACAAAGACCTAGTGGATTCTAAGCAAGCAACTCTTGTATTGTGCATGTAGTGGTCTTGTTTAGGTTGTGTGGTGTGATCTCTTGCATATGCATTGGAACATTATCATGAGCTGTCCACTTTAAACTTTAATTCAGTTCACTCACATGTTTGTGGGGTTATGTGCAACTAGGATAGCATTATATGCTATTAGGAATGTGTGAACCCTTGAATGAGTGAATTTCTTTCTATGAGTGGAATCCTGTGAGCTTTTGAAGTCAAAATTTAGTTCCAGTTATGCTCTTGAGACCTTATGGAATGAATGAAACAATTTGGCACACATGTTCTTTCTACTTTGATAGTCCATGCATTTATGCTTAGCACATGGAAATTACGTATGATATTTGGATTTTGTAGCTTGTTGAGCTTGAACTTAATTCATTTTTTATCTTGATCACTCTTTGACACATTAAGACCATGCCATAGAATTTTGTGGGAAGATTCACTGCAAACTCTCACGAGACCTTACTCGTCCACTAGGGGGAACCTAGGGGTTTAAAGGGCTTCCTACACGTAGCTAAGTGTAGCCGTGTTTCCAATAAAAAGAGAAATAGGAATAGTAGTTGCATCTCATTTTAATAAAGAACATCATGCATTTCATTTTAATAAAGAGCATTGCTAGGGACTAGCAATGTTCAAGTTGGGGGGCGTGATTACACTTAAAAGTGTAATTACAAACTCCCTAACTCAACACTTATTCATGCATTTAAATAATTAAAGTTGAAGTTTTATTGTTAATGTATTACTTATACTTTTATTGTTTATTTGTAGAGAAAAGGGCAAGAATGTCAAAGTTTATAGCTATGGAAATGGCCGAGAAAACGAAGGAAATGTCATGGTTCAAACCTTACCTTGGATGGCCAAGACTAGCCCAAAGACTCAACCTAAAGGAGGAAGAAAAGCAAGAAATAAAGACACTTACGGGTCGGGACCGTCCATCTAATGGTCGGGACCACAGTGTATAGGAATTGAGAAGAAAGCTTTCTGTGGTCTCGACCCCCAGATTAGACGGTCGGGACCACCGTGTATCCAAAATCCAAGAATTAAAGCACCTCTTTTAGGGTTTCTTAGGCATCTATATAAAGAGCTATTGCACTGGCCAAGAAGGGGGGAAGCCCCTTTTGATTTTGCACCTTCAATTGAGCGTTAGAATAGAATTTTGAGAGTTTTTAGATTAGTTTTTTTAAACTTTGATGCGTGGATTCATGGTTTTCAGTTGGAGCTTTCATCGTTGTCTTTGTAGTGATTCTTCACCTCGTCTTTTATATTCGCTTTACGTTGTAAGTTGCACTTTAATATATTTCGTTTTATTTCGATTTGTTTCGTAATATCATGTTTTGCTTGTTTCAATTCTCTTTTCGTATGATTGAATGCTATTTTATTGTTTTTAAGATGCTTAAAGTAGTTTTAGCGTAAAACCCTAGTTCTTGATTCAACGAATCAAGAATGGGTAGTTCACCGAAAAACCTTAGGGTGTTAGTAGACCCTTCGCATGGGTTGTGAGAGCTCATGCGTAAGGATCTACTGTGTTAAAATCTATTTTCAACTTGTTTCGAAAACATTTGAAACCGAAAATCTTTAACCACACTCGTTTGAAGTCACTGGTATGGGTTTTCGAATATAACTGTTTACATACTTTCGAATAAGGTTAAAAATAGGTTTCGAATTCATTTCTAGTTTCGTTTATTTGAAAACTTGTGGAAACAAAGGTCTTTAACCATATCCGCTTGAGATCACTGGTACTGACCTTTGATTACAATATTCTTAACACTTTTCGAATTAAACCCTAATCTAGTTTCGAATAAAAACATCCCAAGGTAAAGTAGTGAACTACCTGGACTTGAAAGTTGGATCAAGAACCTTTTTAGTATCGTGCATGTTATTTAATTTAATCTATGAGTTGATTTATTCACTTAACATTTAGAGTAGATGCTTTGTTTGCACTTTAAAATTAAATTGAATTTCTTTCATTTAGAATCTAAGACAAAAGTTTGAATTGCTAAAAAAATTAGTTTAAATTAATTTAGGTTCACCTAGTAATTGAGAGAATAAGTCTAGAGCTTTTAACAAAGCCCTCCCTGTGGATTCGACCTCGGACTCACCGAGTTTTAAAACTACGACTGCCCTCTTGCACTTGAGAGGTAGAACCCGAAACACTTTTTTAGGGTCGGTCAATGTGCACTAAAATTAACTTGCAAGGTAATTTCTTCCCTCTGTTGAGTTTGCTCGCAGTGTGACTCAACTTGTGCATTGTTAGATTCAGTAGGCCAATAATCTCTGGGCTTCTCAGACTGGCTTTCAGTGAGTAGAATAGGGTTAGGATATGCAATATCCAAGTGATCAGGCTCCACACCTACTCTACTTTCTAAGGATAGATCATGAGGATCAAGTAAAATAGGAGCATGCGAAAAGGGTAAGTGTGGCTTTCAAGTGAATAAGGTTCAAAACAAGGCTCAAGTTTTTCTCATAGCTTGGTGTGTTCATAGAGAAATTCAAAAAATGGCCATACCTCTTTTGGGGTAAGGTTAAGAAATTCCCCTACCCAAGCTTTTATCAAACGCTCAATGTAACTCACAAGGTGGAGCATTATAGAATATGCCTAGAATGTATCCTAATTCTAGTCCATGATTTGGGAAAGTTTCTAAAAGGTTTTTAAATCTCTCCTAGCATTTATAAAATACTTCACCCTTCTTAAAACAAAAATTTTTAATTTGAAAGCAAAAGGTGATGTTTTAAAAATTAGGAAGAAAAGTTGCAATAAAATCATTTTGTAACTCTTCCCAAATATTAATAGACCAAGTTGTGGCACGATACCAATCATTGGCTACTCCGCATAATGATAACAGGAAAAAATTACACTTAAATGTGCCATCCATGTAACCATTCATGCAATAGAAACAAACTGACTCAAAATGTTCTCAATGAACTATAGGGTCCTCACGTTGAAGTCCATAAAATTTAACTAGCATAGAAAAAGTTTTTAGGTAAAAATCAATTCCATAAATACTACCTAAATAATCATTGAGTGGGTGGATGGTGCCTAGAAAACTAGAATTATAAGAAAAATAATCCATGTTCATGAATTTTTTTGGTGAGAATAGCAGAAGAATAACCTAGAATTACCCTAACAAATCAAAAACTAAGTTCCCCGGCAACAATGCCAAAAACTTAACCACTTCTAAATATTGTGTCGAAACTAAACCCCAAGTGCAAGGGTGTGCGGTGTAGTTTTAACTCGGTGAGTCCGAGGTCAAATCCACAGGGAACTTTGAGATTGAACACTAGGGTTTTTTTTAACTCGGTGAGTCCGAGGTCAAATCCACAGGGAACTTTGAGATTGAACACTAGGGTTTTCTAAGTTCTTCGACCTGCTGGTTTCATTTTAAAAACTGGAAAAGAAAAATTGATTTTGGGTTTCGAAAGGTTTTAATTTACTATCTACTAAATAAACAAACTAAATTGCAACAATTAAATTAAACTAAAACAAAATCAATAACACTATACATTCAAGATAATTTAAGATCTTGATTCAACCTACAAATCTGGGTGAATACCTTATTCTTATGTTTGGATGTAATTATTATCTCAGTTTACAGCTCATGTTTAGGAAAAGTAATCTGGAAAGATTTCATCGTGAAAGCATTAATTTCCAAAGTACAGTTTTAAAATCACGTTTAGGATAAATAAAACTGGAAAGATATTATCTTGAAAACATTCTTTGGTCCATATCTCTTTTTTTTTATTTCAAAATATAAAGAAAGTTTTAATCATGTAACATCATCAGGGATTTCAACGAAATACGATCGAGGTAACATGTTTTCGAAGGTTTTGAAAATCGAAAAGAGAAAGAAAACCAGAAAATATATCTAAATGTATTTCATTTGTTTTCAAAGTATTAAGAAAGTTATAATCTTGTATAGTTACCAGTGATTTCAAGGAAATATGATCAATTACACAAGTTTTCAAAGGTTTTGAAAACATTAGAAAGTAGATTTAGAGAACAAAAACCCTAACATGTAACTTTTACGTTACATGCTTGGATTCAATCACATCCAACATTCAAATAAAGATCCACCTATCATTAATGGGTTGAATCAATTGGAAAAATCTAGTCTAACATGGATGAAATAATAAAACAGTAAATAAAAAAAGAATATGAAAATAAAATAAATTTCATTGAATAAAACAAAGCACGTAACGTTCCTCGCAACAAATTAAACTCAAATCCAAAAGCAATCAATCCAAAAACTCTTCAAAAACTAAATTTAAAACTCTTTACACGAATTAATTTTAGTGAAAAACTAACCTAAAAATTACAGAGAAAAGCATAGGTGAGAAGTCCCCCCGAACGGCCGTACACATTCTTATATATAGTAGAAATGAAAAACCCTAAAAATATAATCTATCCATGCAAATCAACCTTCTGTGGTCTGGACCACCCATGGGGGTGTCCGGACCACAGTGTCCTTCATCTTCACTTTGTGTTTTGCTTCAGACAGCTTTCTGTCCTCAATTTCCAATGTAATTTCAACCTTGAAGACGATGGATTCAAGCTTCAGATAAAACACAAAAATTGGATCCCTTCAAGTCTTCTTTCCAACCCAAAAAGAATCACATCAATTAGAGTTGTGAGCAAAAAGATATGGCCAAAATACTGATAAGGTGTTGTGCTGAATCATCCAAAGAATTTCGAATTGTGCAACTTTGTAAGCTGATTTCTGGGTAGATGGAGACTTCTTTTGGACTTGAGCTCTTCATGAAAGTTGTAGCTAAGAATGTGTAGTTGATTTTGGGCTTTTAAATCACCTCAATTAGATCTCAAAAACTCAAGATATGCCCTAAATCCTACGGTGATTTGAATTTGTCTAGCTTTCTAGCCTTGATTTTTAAGCAATCTTTCAAGGCCTAAACGAACTTCAATTCTGTCCATAATAGCTTTCTGAAAATCTTGAAATGTCCACTACACTTTGCTAAAGACCACTTTTAATTTCTAGAACTCATTCTATGTCAAAATTGGGCATGTATCTTGTTCCAACAAGTTATTTTGGTGTATTTTCTACTAAAACCTGCATAAATGAACAAAATAACATAAATAAACAAAATTAAACTAAAATAAACATATTAAAACATAAATTATTAGAATTAGCATAAAAATCAAGGTTTATGATTACACTTTTCAAGTGTAATCAATATTTCTCCCTACTCTTCTCATTGGATAAAAGACATTTGTAATAGTTTTTCCTCCCTTTGCACTTTGCATCATCTCTTACAAATTTAATTTGTTTGTTTGCTCAAATTTTTTTTTTTTTTGGAGTTATTAATTTAGCATATGCTTTCTCTCCTATTTCTTGTTATCGATATGTGAAATTCACCTAGCATTGAGTTCTCTCATTGCTTTATAGTAGCTGCGGTTTTTCAAGTCCTTCCATGATTTGACTTGATGATTCACTAACTTGAGCTTAGAACAAATATTGTCATGGATGTACTAACATGATTTTCATCTCATTGTTGGGCTTTATGATTGTTTTGCCTCGATAGAAGATTTGAACACTGGCTGTGATCTTATTCTGAAATGGTATAGGTGAGCATTAATATTCTCTCTTATCATTTATGTTTATGAGTAGCTTTATTATTTCGTTATTTTGGAATTATTGCTGTGTGGTGCATTGAATTCCCTTATCACACCTACTTTAAATGTTTCTGCAGAAGGAATGTGAATAATCAAGAATTTGGGGGATCTATTGTGCAATATTCTTGGTCTTGGTCAAGTAGGTATTATTTCCATGGCTCTATTTTGATAAAGGTTTGGTAAGGGAAAATAAAGAGTACTGGAATTGAAATTCATTATCTTGTCTGGTTGTGGTTGAAAATGGAGAAGATAAACAGAATTTAAGAAGCAAAAAAAAAAAAGAAAAATTATTTTATTGAAAAAAAGGCATTTCAGTCTCTTGTATTTTCTTTGCCAACCAAATTAGAACTTGTATTTGGAATTTTTGTTTTCCCCTTTCCCCTATTTTTTCTTTTCCTTTTACTTTTTTTATTCCTTAACAAATTCTTGATTCAAATGCATCCTTTGGTTGCGTTTGAATCAAGAATTTGTTAAGGGAAAAAAGAAAGGGATAAGGATTCAAAATCACTTTCATTCCATTACCTTATTTGGATTTGAGATACTAAAAATAACTAAATTAGAAAAAATTAAAAAAATTAATTGATGAATTCCTTTTCTTTAATAAAGTAATTTTCTAATTTAATTATTTTTAATTTCTTAAAATGCCATACCTTTTCCTTCTATTTTCCATCATAACTCAATCAAGGGAAGGTATTTTGAATCTCTAGTCCTTTTCTTTTCCCTCTCCAAATCCTTACTCTAAGCACGCCCTAAGGCTTTGTTTGATATAAGTGAATTGAATGGCTATTTTCATACTATCATTTCATTCCATTCCCTCAAATATTTCAAATAAGTATACCTGATGAGGTAATGGAACAAAAGTGGGGGAATGGTCATTGCATTCTCTTGTACTAAATAGGGCGTGAAGGTTTTACCTAACTGCTGCTTCATGTATTGGTATGTTATTATCTCTGTTTCCAATTATGCAGCTTAAACATAGTTTCAGCTGCTATAATTCAAATCTTTGGAGAGAGAGGGGCTGGACTTCCTTTGGTTGCAACTAGTATTGATTATTAAGGACAAGTTAGCTATTAGAGGATGACAATCTCTGGGATTTTTTGCTTCAGTTTTGTGTTGTCATATTTATAGTTCTTTTCCTTTTTGGGAATATATAGAAACTTTTTTAAAATTCTATTTTTTCTCCTTTTTCATGACGTTATAATTTGACCTCAATTTGGTTTGTTCAGCAGTTACAAATTTTCTAATTGTGAGTAATTGCTATTTCTATTGGGCTATTTCCAAGTTCTATTCTCTTGTATTGAAAACTTATTAGGAACCCTCAAAGAGAGAAACCTTGTGCTCCAATCTGTTGATAAATCAAATCTTTATCGACAAAAAGTTTTGGTTTCATGAAGATTCTTGAAGAAGGGGTATGTGCATTTTTGGATTTCAACTTATTTTTTTCTTTGGGTCATGAAATTGTATCACTTAAGTGGTTTTTTTAATTCTTCCCTCCAGCTAACAAAATTTTGTAAACATTACGACATCATGAACTTTAAGGGAACCACCATGCTTCAAAAGATGGTACTAGAGTCTTGATAGGGTTGGAGTTGTGTTTTAGTGTGTACAATATTTTTCCTTAACATAGTTATGTGCTATTATTATTAGATATAGAGGTTCATTGTCACAAACATCCAGCCACATCAACGAATAATTATCCAGCCAATGCAACACAACAGAGTAATTGACTCTCCATTTATAGTTGTACATAGTTAGTAGTTAAAGTACTAGGTATTTTTAAGTTAGATACAATTTATGTACAAATTATTCAGTCAGTTGTGTATAGATTGATATGTAGCGGTACATTTAATTCATTCATCCAATGGAGAATGCAAAATTTCTTGTTTATCTTTGTTTCTCTGCTTTCTCTCTTGATTTACTGTTTCTGGAATTTTTATTTTTCTATGCAAATTTTAACATATTAGAGCATTAAAAGATTAATCTTTAATCATTTTTTCTTACCATTTCATCCAATGGAAATGATTTGAGTAGATCTTGGTTGTTCCTCAGATTGAACAAATCAGCTCAATTTTATTGATCTTGATTGATTCTTGTTGTTAATTTGTCTGATTAAACAAAAATGTGATACTGTTATGGAATTGAATTTATAAAATAGCTAATTAAATCAATTCTTTATAACTTTTATTTAAAGAATTAAGTTGTTTTAATTCTAAGCTCTACATTCAAAATGTACTTTTAATTTTATTTTTTTAGGAGAAGCATGAATATTTCTATGTGTGTATATATATATTATTTAAAAATTATTAACATGAATCAAGCTATATATATTTTTTCTTATAAAACCGTCAAACCAATTAGAAATAAATGATTTGCTTATGGTTTTAAAATCTTCCAAATCGATGATTTGTAGTTTGATTCATATTTTAGTGCCAAAATGAACCATGTGCACCTTTAGAGCTGATGAATTATAGGCATAACACTCATCATTCTTCAAGTTGTTTAAAGTTTCTACTTGAACACCAACACCATGTGACGTGATTTTTATGGACTTGAATGACACATTTGTAAGATAAAATAACTTATATGTATATAAAGTAAGAACATCAATACATATATTTAATAATGCAAAAGCATGCCCATTTGTTCCAATTGGAATGAAAGAGGTATTCAACATTAAAATCAACCTTGGTGGCTATGTATCTTTCCCTCTATACCGTAGGTCTATATAACGGTTTTTATGGGTAAAACACTGTCGATCTAGGGTAGAGAGGGGATCTAACTATATATATAAGATAAACCCTAACCTCACTGGGCTCTTTCATAAAAGGCCTACAGTAGGCTCTTTAGGCCCATATTATTAACTGTCTAATCACATAATATATCTGATAGATGTACAGAAGCCCAATCTATACGGATCACTTTTTTATAGGGCCCATACTATATGTCTCAACTTTAACTAGCTTCAACCTTTTTTATTTAAAACCAAAATTCAATTAATGTGCATGCTCAATTTAAAGAAAATATTAACATTCTCCCACTTAAGCAAACATTAATTGAGGTTACAATTTTAAAAATTCTTTTAAAAAATGACTCTGGGGCTAAAACTATAAAATCTGTATGTGGCCATATTTTAAAAATCAGGAAAAGTCAAGAGACAACACCTAAAACAATCCAGTCTAATAAGGCAATCAATGTAAGACCACTCATGATCACATATACCAATCTCTTTAGCAACATGGATCATATGTGATAATGTAGTGGGAAATAACACTCCTTAAGTGATCTCATAAATGTGCTAATCCTGTATTAGTCCTCAAATTCTTTTAACTATATGCTTATTTACTAAGCAAGAGAATTTTAACAGTTTCCAATGAGACTAATATGTCTTGCATATATATCTCAAGAAAATTTTACAGTGCAAAACAAGACATATTCCTGAGTCTTAAGTACACCAAACTTGATACTTTCCTTTAAATCTGTATCATGAATATATATTCATCCATATATGACATATAAAATATCAAGAACATATATATTCATACATAATAGTGACGTCAAAAGAAAATAATCGATAGCCATCTATAAACTTTAATAACCATAGATATACTGAAATGTCTCAACATAAAATATTTGTCATATAATGTAAGGAAAATAACTCCCACTAACCAAGCACACCAAAAGACCCAATAATACCCATGTTAGAAATATGCTTATAAAAAAAAAATGGGTCTAACTCCTTTGATTAATTGGCCTGCCATCATCTGTACTGTATTAATGTGCTCAATGATGGTAACACATTCCCTTACTAATTAATCTCTAACTTTCTTTGCAGCTTCCTCCAGTGATCCATTCTAGAATTCAAGAGATATCTCCCAAGAATACCCATAACGAAAGCTAAATTCAACCAGGTACATACCTATGCATACGGAAGATTACCAACTACACTAGCATAAGGTATATCCTGCATGAATTTCACTTCAAAGTCATTTGTGGATTATGGCTCTTATTGAATTTGTTATCCTTTGGTAACAGGAACATCACCAAGTCTACAATTCCACATTTCAAAATCTCTTAAGTACATAATTGATATACCCTTTTTGAAAAAACCCTAACATACCATGAGATCTATACGGATGATGTCAATACTCAAAATAAATGAGGCTTCCCTAATAACTTTCATATTACAAGTGTTAGATATCAATGACTTAGCATCTCTCAAGAGATCCAAATCAGTACTAACAAGAGAGATCATCAACATAAAGAACAAGGAAAATAAATTTCCTCCCACTGACCTAAGGATATATGCATTGGTCAACCTTATTTTTCACAAAGACTATAAAAGTGATAATCTTATCAAACTTTAAGTACCATTGGTGTGAGACTTGTTTCAAAACATGAATGAATTTTTTTTTTAATTTATATACCATGTGCTCCTTACTTTCTTCCTTAAAACCTCCAAGTGCATTGTATAAATTTTCTCATTAAGTTCACCATTCAAAAAAGTAGTCTTAACACCTATCTGATGGAACTCTAAATTATAATAAGCCACTAGAATTATGATAGTTCTGAATGAATCCTTAGATGAAACTGGCAAAAAATATATACATAATTATAGTCAATGCCCATTTGCATCCAATAGGCTTACATTAGGCTAAAAGATCAACTAGCTACCACACACCATTATATGTTGTAGACACTATCTCATCTGTCATTGCATCCACCCACGTGCTAGACTAAGAACTCAAAATAGCAATAGTATAAGTCACTGGGTCAACCATAGGACCTACATCATAATGACATTCATCAAAGTACACAATTAATTAATTTGAGGATTTCTTCACAAATATCTCTGGAATAAGATTAAGAGCATCATTAGAAAGAGGATTAGTTACAAAAAGATCATAAGCATTAGCAGAAATGGTATCATTAATTAATTGCACCCAATCATTGACATGTTTGTGCATCATTCCATTACTTATTTGAGCATCTTATCAAGCTATTTCAATAATTTTGTTACTATTTTGTGATTTTCTATCTTTGGTAATTGTATTGCAGGTAATGGAGGAAAGTAGTGAGAATAAGAAAGCTTTGGAGGGCAATACATGTTGAAGAAATGAGCTACTTAATGATCACCAAGCCGAGAAATGAAAAGAAATAAAAAAAAGCATGTTGGTGGCTTGAAGAAGGAAGTTAAAGGAAGAAGGTTGATGAAAAAAAAAAAAAGCACAATGTTGGGTGAGCGCCCTCAGCACCTGGGACGTGCGCCCCTCATTGGGTGTGCTCCATTGACTTTGTGGGGTACGGCCCGCCTCGCATGTGCCCCTTTTGGTTTTCAGCCGTGCTTCCATCGAGAGCCCATTTTCAGGTGTTTAAATAGGGCATTTCGTCAAACACTTGTGTAGAGCTAGAACAAGCACACAACCCTCTTGCCTTGGGTGCCCGTGGATCCATTCATAGCTAGTCTTTTGGGCTTCTTTACATTTATAATTTATCAGTTTTGCCCTTATAATATTTTAGTTTATAAATAGGATTGTAAAACTTTGATAGAATAGCTTTTGAATCATTTGAAATTTGAAAATCATTGGTAAGTTAGTTTATTGGTGATTCATTTTCTCTCTCTTAGGTTTTTAACGTGCAAGTGACTTCATCTTTAAACACTTTGATTTCAAGCTTTAAGTTTCAGATTTCTTCTATTTTCTCTTTTTGTTTCTTTAGTCTTTAGTATCTTCTTCTTGTTTTCTTCTTTCAATTTACATTAATGGATTGTTTGCAAGTTTATTTTTCTTCTTGAAGTTACGTATGTTGGGTTAGCATTTGTACTTGGTTTTGATCTAAGAATGTGGAGGTAAAAAAGTTTGTTTGGCTTGAATGTTAGGATCTTAAATAGAAAATACATTTTCGATAGATTGTTGGCCACGTATGTATTAGGTTTAATCTTAGGAATCATCTTACCAGTGTTACAATCAGGCCTTGGTTACGAGCTGATGCTTGTGCACGCCAAATGTCCGGTTCAATGTCTTGGTAAGTTTGAAAAGAATTTCAAAACCTTAATGTTGCGTTTTCACCTACATAAGTGGTTTTCAAAGTTATATTTTCCAATCTAACATCTACGACTGACCTCTTACACTTGACAGTATAAACCATTGCCATTTCTGAGAGCAATCATTAATCTCCAGCTTCTCATGATCATCTTCCTCCATAGATGTAGATAAAACAAAGGTCTAGATTTTGGGTAATGAAATAGGCATCACCTGGCTACTCCTATTCTCATCAATCTTGCTATGAAAAGTCTAAATCAAGTCTATCAAGCTCCAAAAATTTAGCTATCTAAAGCTCAACAATCCTGGCACCCAATGTAAGACAATAAAACTTGTACCTCTTAGAATGATCTAGATACTCAATGGATAAATAACGAGTGGTTCTAGAGTTAGTTTTTCTTTCAAAAGGGTTATACATCCTAACCTTTGTAGGACAGCCCCAAATATGAAATGGTTAAGGTTAGACTTTCTACCAATCCACAACTCATAAGGTGTTTTAAAAACAAACTTGATGGGAACTTTATTAAAGAAAAAGTATGAGACATGTTTTGTGGCATCGTCTCAAAAATATAAGGCAAGTTGCACCTATTTATCATATTCTCCATCACATCTTTAAGAGTATGATTATGCCTTTCGGCTATACTATTCTATTTAACACTATCAGGCATGATATATTGAATAACAATCCCATATTCTTGGTAGTATTTGGCAAACACCCATATGTTGTCATGTGATATCATGTCTATCATAATACTCACCCCTATGGCCAAGCCCTAAAATTTTGATCATTTTAGTCAATTCACCACTGATATAATCAATACAAGTGTCTAGGTGTCCAAAATCAAGTAATATTAAAATATCATCTTTTTATAAACCTTAGAGTTCTTTTTTTAGAAATATAACCTAGTCTTTTATGCTATAATAAAGAAGAATTTATCTTAGATTTTTAGATCTCTTAAACTCATTATTGTTGACATGAAAAAAAAAAAAAAGCATACTCAAAATTATAGACTAAATTTAGCTTATACAGGCCATTATTTAACACATCACACCTAATAATTTGAGAGTTTTGTAATAAGTATTAAAATAATGATCAGCAATTACGAGCAATACACTAGTAGAGAGGGAGTTAAAAGTAAAAAAACAGTTGCTAATAACCTCTAGCGACCATATAGCGAACGCCAATAGTTGGGCACCACAAACTTGTCGCTAAAGACTACTAGTGGTGGTCGCTCTATATGAACGACCCCCTTTAGTGATTGTTGGATGATGGGGTATGTTCCACTATTAGCAACCATCTACCAGACTTTTAAGTGACTGCCATGTCGGTCACTAAAAATGGATAGTAAATGCACCTTTAGTGACCGCCTAGCAGTCACTAATACTAGAATTGTTTTCTAGATCCTTCTTTTCATTCTTTGCTATTTAGTTCCTGTACCTACACCTGTACCTATACTTATTTTATAAAATTTATGAAACTAAAATTAAATTAAATCATACGCATACACATTAAAAAAAAAAGCTAATAAAAAACTAGCGATTTATATTAATAAATGTGCATTGTCTTTGAATTACAAAAAGAAAAAAAAATCTTATACAATTTCAGAGAAAATACAGAAAACAAAGCAAAATGTCCGCTGTAGTACCAGTCAATTAACCTGAAACAAAAATAAATTTTATTAGTTAACAAAATTGTAAATATAAATAAAAAAGATTACGTAAAATTAATATTAAGAGTGATACAGTTCAAAAATTTGAAGTTAAAAATATTTTGTACGATTCCGAGCACCTCAGGTGTCGGATTCAGGCGCCGTTTATTCTTACAGGTCACTAATGGCCCAGAGATCGTGCCCTTGAGTTTGACGAGCATCGGAGCCCGTCTACTCAGTTTGGGTCATTGGAGGTCAAGTTCTAATTTATAAGTTTCAAGTTTCAAATTAAATGTATTTTCTAAGATTTCAGACACCTTGGGTGTCAAATTCATGTGCCATTCATTTCTATAGGTCACTAATGGCCTAGAGATCGTGCCCCTCAAGTTTGACGGGCATCGAAGCTCGTCTGCTCAGTTTGGGCCGTTAAATGTCAAGTTTTGATTTCTAAGTTTCAAATGTCAAATTAAATGCACTTTATAGAATTCTGGGCACCCTAGGTGTCAGATTCACAAGCCGTTCATTTCTACAGGTCACTAATGGCCCGAAAATCATTCCGCTCCAGTTTGATGGGCATCGAAGCCCGTCTGTTACAATTTGGGCCATTAGAGATCAAGTTCTGATTTCTAAATTTCAAGTTTCAAATTAAACGTACTTTCTAAAATTCTGGGTACCTTGGGTGTCAGATTCATGCGCTGTTTATTTCTATAAGTCACTAATGGCCCAGAGATTGTGCCCCTCAAGTTAGACGAGCATCAAAGCCCATCTGCTCAGTTTGGGCTGTTAGAGGCCAAGTTTTGATTTCTATGTTTCAAGCTTACTGCCTAGGATTCTAGGCACCCTGGGTGTCGGATTCACGTGCTGTTTGTCTCTATAGGTCATTAATGGCTCAGAGATGGGGCACCTCAAGTTTGACCAGCATCAGAGCCCATCTACTTAGTTTGGGCCGTTAAAGCCCAAGTTTTGATTTCCAAGTTTTAAGTTTCAATTTAAACATACTTTCTAGGATTCCGGGCACCTCGGTTGTAAGATTCACATGCCGTTCATTCCTATAGGTCACTAATGGCCCGAAGATCATGCCCCTTGAGTTTGATGGGCATTGGAGTCTATCTACTTAGATTGGGCCTATTAGACACCAAGATCTAATTTCTAAATTTCAAGTTTCAACTTTTTTAAGTGTCTGCATTTCAAAATTTATAATTTCCTAAGCTTCAAAATTAGTAATTTTTGAACTTTTTTCTCAATGTGCATAAAACAATAATAAAGAATCTATAGATAGAACTAAAATCTTAACTTTATAGAATAAATTCAAGTACATATACTTGAATTATTTAAGAGATAAAAAACTTAAACACATTTGTAAACTTATACCCGATCCTGATCATCCTGAGCCTACTGGATCATGTATGCCTTCACCAACTAACTCGTGTCTCGCCTGATGACCACTGCTGACATCTGGGGCCTACAATAGAATAGTATATGATTAACAACAGACATAAATATATATTCCTAAAGTAATTGAATTAAATTTAAATACAAATTATGTATTATTAACCTGAGTATGTATCGATGGATCCAAAGCATCAGCTATAGGGATACAGCCCTGAGCCAGTCACTGCTCTAGCTTTGCAAGCTGTGCCTACACCTGGGCCTACATTTGGACCTCTATTCTCGCCCGGCTATCCTCCACTCGCACGTCCACCTCCTGGTGAAGAGATTGGATCAGCTTATCCACTTCTTCGTCAGTACGTAAGCGTGAGCCCTATGATGAACTAACTCTGGATGACTCTACCCACGCGAATGGTAGAACATGGTATGCCCGTTCCATATGTGTTGTATCCATGCCCATCCTGGCCAATGATGGCGTGAAAAATCTTATCTCGCCTAGTAGCCACCTGCCGCTCCTCCTTTGGTATCTGGGCTAACCAAGCCTCAAACTAGGCCAATGGAATATTTGGAACCAAATTAGAAAGATAAATGAATAAATCTCATAATAGGTAAATAAAATTATTGAGTAAAGATAAATACTTACTACAAGAGTTGCAACCTCCAATAGTTTGAGTCTGCGACTCGCCATCCACACAAACATCCGGTCGGTGAGCACGCCCTCCTCACGTAACATGTGAAGGACAAATTATGTCAACTATATATATGGATATGAACTACTAAGAAATTGAATAGCACGCACAGTCTAACATAGAAGTTTACCTCGTGCTAGACCTATGCAATGTGTTAAGTCTTAAGCCCATGAAGAGGGCCCTTGTATAAAGCAGTTTTAGGAATTCCGCTTTGCCTTTTCCTACATTCATTTTGGTTAATTTTTATAGGTTTTTTTTAAATATTAAATAAAATTAACAAAATAATGTGAAGTACTCACTCTTGCCTCTTTGCTCGACTAATACTACACCAGCACAGGCCACTATAAGAAGACAATGCCCCTCGGGACTTGCTGAAGAAGGTTTGGGGTGTCCACATTCTTCTTCCAATGGTCCTTCTTCACCTTGTACTTGTGATCTTTCCACAACTTTTTGCACTTTACCATGCAAACTAGCTAGAAGTTATCAGGACACAACCTCAAATTGTCTTGAGTAAGACAAAAAAATTTCATTAGCCAAGGTGTGTTGTAAATTGACACATCGTATAATAACCTTGAAGTTAAGATAGAAATAAATGTCTTACCTTAACCTCCCCCCAAAATCGATATAATGTATCCTAAGGAAAGGCAGTCCAATTAAGCACAGTTAAGGAATATCTACGTGGTTCCCGTACCATATGCCCCAACTGGATAAAATGTGTTGTCAAATTGCAAATCATAAGGGGTACCAGAATTCCATGTAAGAATCCCTCTAGCAAGGGCCCTACCCCTGCTGGAAGATGTAGTCATCATAGTAGAACCTATTAACAATAAACTCGTATTAATTAAACAAAAATAAGATTATTTCATATAAGTGTTAAACATAAAAATCAAATCATACCATTACACCTGGAGGCCGATGTAGTGGCTATAGATGGAGAAGGCCTTACTGGTGTGGATAGAGGAGATCTAGACCGTGCCGGTGCAGGTGTCGATGCAGTTACCCTCCAGCTGGATGGCTAGGTTTGAGGTAATGATAAACTAGATGCAAGTGTCTATTGTGTGGCAAAGGGACCCACTGGTGGTGTCGATGGGCTAAGGTCCCCTGTAGGCGAGATGGAGGGACCTATATAGGCATCAGTCAGCTAAAGTCCCCCATCGATGTACGAGTCTGTCCCTGACGTAATAACTTGTCCATCGGCTGTAGACGATCTCTTCTCTTACATCCTGACATATCTGTTTACATATTCATAAGATAAATAAATTTCACACATTAACTAAAACTACTCCTAAACAAAAAGTTAAACATATTCTTGAGCAAAATTTGGAAGGAAAAAAAGTGAACAACCATTCATTGGTCATGCAAGTCAATAATATCTCCTTCAACAGTCTCTCTAACCCAGTTAACATCCTTATCACGTTGAACTATTACATTTTCGTCAAGAACTTGCTAAGCAAATGCATCAATATCTGGCTGATCGCATTCAATTTGATATATCCCCTTCTTCACATTTTAACTGCAACTTGCCAGTTAGGATCTATAAGATCTCTAACATAGTAAACTTACTCAACTTGTGAGGCCAATATGTAAGGCTCATTACTTATTCGCTCATCTCGATATAACAAATTATTGAAATTTACCAACGAAAATTGGTACTTATCAATTTTAGTCCCACAATTAGATCGACTCAGTTACACTTGAATAATAGAAATTTTAACTCATGATTGTATATAACTTCAACAATATTTTTTACTTGACCATAGTAATAACAAGCATTGACAGAAGGACAACCGAGACTACTATTTTGTGTTGCTCATTTCTCATCTACTTCCTTGATGCAAAGTCAGAACCCATTAACATCACAAGTTGTGAAACGCCGTGCCGTTATAAGCAGAGCATCAGCTAGTTAGTTTATTTCATCGATCAAAGTACCGTCGCTTATTTGTCATAAATTGTACACCTACACAATTCATATAATCATTCAATAAAACTGCGTGAAACTAATATGATAGGAACAAACTGAAGCACACATAACCATATCTATACATACATAATTCTTGAACCAATCGTGAAATGATTGAAAATGAGACTACCGAATTTGATTATTTGTAGCATGAGGTATGTCTTATTTGAACTCATCAATGTGTGTCCTGCAATACAGAACAACACATGTTAATGATAAGTATGAATATTTAGACAGGAACATGAACAAGTTAAATATATGAATGAGCGTTCACTTATTGAATCAATGCTATAACTAATGGAGTGTTGAACAACACATATTGATGAGCTTGAATCCACTCGATGTTATCTAGATCAAGTGGTGTTCCTTCTCCAATATGACCATCATTAATCTGTGAGAGCCTATCTAGTTTGGCTTCAACATCATTAAGATATGTAGCGCAGAAGTTGATGTACTCATCCATCAAATAACCCTTGGCTATTGATGCTTCTGGACGAGCTCTGTTACTCACATGTCTCTTCAATGTATTTAGATACATCCACCTGAATTCGACAGGGCCACCAAGCAAGGCTTCACCCATTGGATGTATGGTCAAGTGGATCATTACATCGAAAAATGACTGGTGGAAAGAGTTTCTCCAGATGACACAGTGTTAGCGCAATCCAATCCTAGAGACTTCTCAAATCATTTGTGCAATAAACTCTTGAACACAGTTGTCTAAAGAAGTTACTGATCTCAATTAATGGCTCAACAACATTCTTAGGTGAACAATTTTGGATTGAAATAGGAACTAATTGTTGAATCAGAATGTGATTGTCATGACTTTTAAAACCTTGTAAAATCCTTTCTTTCATATTCAGACGCTTAGAAATATTAGAACAATAGCTGTTAGGTACTTTAACCGCCTTCAAAATGGAGAGAAATGCCTCTTTCTCATCTTTACTCATCGTATATTATACAAGAGGCATGTATGCCTTGTTAGACTCTCTCACCTATAAGTGCATTTGTTTTCTCAAGCCCATTTCTTGCAAATCACGGTGAGCATTTGCACTGTCTTTGGACTTTTCCCTTGAGACCGAGAATAGTCCATACCTATATTATCACACACATTTTTCTCAATGCGCATAACATCTAAGTTGTGCCTTAATATGTTGTCTTTCTAGTACGGTAACTCATAGAAAATACTTTTCTTCTTCTAATTATGATTGCACGTTCTGTTCGCACCAGGAATAAAAGATAGAGGAGGGGCGAACAGATCTTGGAAATCATATATTGTATGTATTTGCTCCTACTTGAGCTGTGATAACAAATCAACCCCAATCATTATCTGTGGTGTTGGACCACAATCTCGAGTGCCATCAAATGACACATTGTCCCTTCTAAACCTATACAATAGGGGTAGAAAACATTTATGACCCATGTAGGTCCACTTTTTATTGTATTTTAGCCAGGTTGACTTTTTGCTCTGTTTATAACAAGGACATGCAAATTCTCCTTTCGTGCTCCTAACTTGACAAACTCGCATACGCGAGAAAGTCATCGATTGTCCACAATATTGTAGCACGAAGTTTGAACATTTCATTTCCTTTAGAGTCAAAAGTCATCATACCTTCAGCCTATAATTCATTCAACTCGTCAATCAGAGACTACATATACACGTTAATCTTATCCCCGGGGCCTTTGGTCCATCAATAATAGTAGATAGGATCAGGAAAGGTTGCTTCATACATAACCAGGGAGAAAGATTGTATGGAATCAACACCACTAGCCATGTACTATGATTTGCCCCAGTCATGGACCTGAACGAGTTGAAACCATCTGCAGCCAAGCCAAGTCGCACGCTATGACTATCTAGGGTAAAGTCGAGGTGCCTTTGTCGTAGTCCTTCCATATCGGGAAGTCCGCTGGGTGGGTTAACTTCTTGTCCTACCTACTATTATCTGCATGCCATCTCATCAGCTTAGAAATTTTAAATGACATGAAAAGCCTCTTAAGCCTTAGCTTAATTGGAAAATATCGCACTTGCTTTGCAACAACAAGTTTCCCACGGTTCACAACCCTCCTCAAATTACTCTGACGATTCTGACTGACCCCTGTCATCCTTCTACCTTGAAGTTTGACACACAATGTACATATTGAGGTAGGAATTCTCATTTCTAAACAACATACAATTATTTGGGCATGCTCCCAAAGCCTTATATATGAAGCCTAAGTTTTCAGTTAACTTGTGAGCATGATAGTAGGACTCAACTAGCTTTGCACCGAATAGGAGCACTATGCAATAGCTGGAGTTGCATATCAAAGGACGTGTCTATCCATTAATTTAAAGTGTTCAAGTGTAACAACTCCACAACAAAAGACAATTTACTGAAATTTGTACAACCAGGATACAATTCTATCTGTGCATCAGCAAGAATTTCAAAATACCTTAACGTTTCTTCATCTGCACCCAAGTGAGGATTACTCCCACCCGCCCTATTAGTCTTACAGCTAGTGTCTTCGGGTGCTGGCACGCGATATCAGCATCGCGATCAATGGATCAACTATCGTAACATTGACCTCCATCTCATGTCTTTCCTCTCAGCGACAAGAAACATACTCTTCTTTATGTTTAATCTAATACTTGTAATTCTTCAAAAACCCATTTAGAATCAAATGCTCTCGCACAATATCTTGTGTGTAGTAATAACGGTTTGCACATTTTCTATAGGGACAATTGATGTACTCGCAATCAAACCCATTGGTGAAGGTAATGAATTGCTTAATCCCCTCCACATATTCCTTGGACGTCTTATTTGGCAAATCAATCCAACTCTTATCCATGTTGCTAAGTATTTCTGTGAAAGTCTAATCTGATCAAATATAATTAGCTTAAGAGATCATACATCATGCAATTTACCTAGCCCTAAACTTTAAACTTCTCACTATAGGGTGGTTGGTCCTATCCCATTCAAGAATACACATTCCATCTTATATCCTTAACAACTCAAATACTTTTTCTTCTTGTCAGACAAAATTTCGACAGTATGCCAGTGCGGTTCTCGAAGTACACGACACAGAAACGACATAATTCGTATCTATGTATGCACCCAAAGAACAACATGACATAAACCAAAACTTTATCTAACATCAGACTTGTATGAGTTGTTAAGGGATCATTGCATTCACAAACTTTCCAAACTAAACAATTCAAGAAACATGTACGTCAATCTCCGCTTATATATCGGAAGAACAAATGAATATAGTCATAGGACTAATCTATTACGTCAAGGATGACTAAATAAGTGCTGTATACAATTCTCGAACGGGTCTAATGTATGCAAATGAATAAAAGTTACACTGAAAGGTTCACAAACAATGAAATTTTCAAATAAAAAAATATCTAAAGCTATTGTAAATTTGTTTGCTACCATTAATAAACTTAAAATTTAACCCTTAATACCTATAGCTTTTGAATTTTAATCATGTCTCCTTATTTTCTAATTTGTTGCTAAGCTTGTTGTTTATTATTGGTTTATGTAATATCTAATCGATTGGAATTAGATTTGAATTTCGATTGGATTGGACCTAAGCATATATTGCATTGGTTGGACCTAAGTAATAAATATTAAATTAATGATTGGGACCAAGTAAAAATTGGTTTCAATTGTTATTTTCAAAGAGTTTTCTTTAAGTAATTTAATAATGGTTTATTAAAGATAATCTTAAATCTCTCATTCTTCTTATCTTTTGGATTGGATTGGATTTGAATTGGATTGTGCCTAAGCATATATTAGATTGGATTGGACTTAATCAATAAATATTGAATTGTACCAGGCCCAAGTAAGAATTGTTTTTAATTGTTATTTTGAAAGAGTTTTCTTAATTTAATAATTAATTTAATGATTTGTTAAAGACAATTTTAAAATTGTCATTAAGGGTTTGTCAATCTAAGTTCTAAGTTTAACAAAAGTTGCTAAATAATTTAGGGAGTTTGTTAATTGCCAAAGGGGTGTGAATTCTTATTTAAAGCTAAGACTTATTATTATTATTATTATTATTATTATTACTATTATTATTATTATTATTACTACTACTATAATTATAGTAATTGTAAGCGTAATTGTCATTGTTGTTGTTGTTATTATTATTATTATTATTATTATTATTCAAATTTGGGGTGTCAAGAGCATTAATGTTCACTTGCTTGAATTAATGTTCATTATTTGGTTATATTTTATTTTTGTATTAGTTAGATAAACAAATTGACAAATCAAAGAGTTTTCTTAATTTAATTAAATAATTAATTTAATGATTTGTTAAAGATAATTTTACGATTCTCATTAGGGGTTTGTTAGTCTAAGTTTTAAGTTTTACAAAAGTTGCTAAATAATTTAGGGAGTTTGTTAATTGCCAAAGGGATCTGAATTCTTTTTTAAAGCTAAAATGTTATTATTATTATTATTATTATTAGCCTTTTAGAAATTGCAAAGTATGCATATTGTCCTTTTAGACATTACAAAGTATGCATATTGTCCCAAAAGATAAGTTTGAACAATCATAGTTTGCTATATTTGTCTTTATGATAATTTTTTTTTATTAACTTGATTGACTATTAATGTTTAACGGGTCAAACTAATGGATGGAGTTAAGTATAACAAACATTTGTGTTTAGGAGAAGCGACTGTCAGGTTCAAAAAGATTGGGAGAGGTCCCCAGGTTTTGCTTAATGTTCAAGGGAGGTAAGTGTAATTTATCCTTAATTTATTTTAAAAATATTTCTTAAAAGATATTAAAAAATACATAAAGTCAATTGGACATAAAAATATTTTTTAAAAGTTCAAACGTATCTCCCTTATTTCTATTATTTGAAAAATATTTTGCTAAAATTTAAATTATTAATATGTTTCTTTAAATTTAAAATTTAAAAAAAATGATCATGAATGTTCAACATTCAACATTCTTAACATTCAACAACATTCAACATTCAACATTAAGCTAATAATTCCTCAAAATAACCAAAAAATAAAATTAAATCAAAGATTACAATTTTTCAGCAATTCTATTCAAAATAAACCACCTAAAATAATTAGAATAAAAGTAAAATAAAGTCTCTAATAAAATTTTCCCTTAAATAAAATAAAAATAAAATAATTTTTGAATTTGCATCAAATTATCATCAGCAAAATTCAAGAATCCCCTAATCAGGCAACCCTAATCATGTCATAGTTAAAACCAAGATAGACTTAGCCTAGCATATTTAAATCATAAATGAAACTATGTGATATAGACTTAGCCTAGCATATTTAAATAAATGAAACTATGTGAAGAATAACGAACATCCATTCGAACTTTTTAAGTTGAAAAGAAGCAAAACCAAATATGTGCAAGAGTTGTAAAATAAATATGAAGTATAAACAAAAGCAGAAAACTTGAAATGAAAAACTTTTAATTGAAAATATTGAAAAGCAGTCACTTATATGTAAACCCTAGGAGAAAAGAAAACGAAATCACCTTACGAAACTTCAAATAAATCAAATGTGCAAAACGTAGTGTAATTCTCTAAAACTCCAAGAAATATCTTAGAAAAATAATCCTATAATGTATGAACGACCCCCCAAAGTCTAATACAACATACGTATTTATAGAAGAATGTGGAAAAACCATAAAATCTAAACCATTGAGGTTGCCACGTCTTGATGCCGTCGAGATGCCATTGGGCAGTGAAGATATGTGCTTTGCAGTCTGGAGTCAGGAATCTACTGGTTGTTGCTATTCTGATGTCGTTAGGGCGCTAGGGGACAGTGCTTAGTTTCAACACTATACTGCAGCCCTTTTAAGTCTTCTTTCTATCCCAAAAAGAGTCACATCAATCAGAGATGTGAGTAAAAAGTTATGGTCAATACACTAATAGAATGTCGTGCCGAACCTATCTAAAGAATTCCAAATTGTGCAACTTTGCAAGCTAATTTCGGGACAGATGTAGACCTTTTTTGGACTTGGGTTCTAATTAAAATTGTAGCTTAGAATGTATACTTGATTTTAGGCCTTTGAATCACCTTAATTAACCTCGGAAGCTTAAGATATGTCTCAAGTTGTAATCAACAAGCTTTCATATTCTCTACTGATTTGCTTCTTTACGCTTCCAAGTTGCCTTTCTTTGTGTGTTTTCTTTCCATACCTCTACAAAACTCACAAAAACAATATAAATAATCAAAACATGATAAGAAATGAATTTTACTTGGTAAATGTTCCAAAGAAGAGTGTGAAATGAAGTTAAAATCAACAATAATTGCGAGTAATCACACCCCCCCAACCTAGACATTGCTAGTCCCTGGGAATGGAAAGAATTATGATCAAAGGAAGATGAACACATACCAAGCAAATCCATTTTATTCAACTAAAAAGAAAAACTAACAATTCTAACTAAAAGGGAGGTCCATTTTCATAGGAGACACATAACCACACTTAGCACATGACGCAAGCCCTTTAAACCCCTAGGTTCCCTTGAGTAGATGAATAAGGTCTCATAAGGGTTTGCAGTGATGCTACCCACAAACATCTATGGCATGGTCTCGAGATGTCAAAAAGTGATTAAGATAAAAAATGAATCAAGTTCAAGCCCAACAAGTCACAAAAACCAAATATAATGCGTAATTCCATGTGCTAAGCATAAATGCATGGACTATAAAAGTTCAGTAATCAAGGGTTCACACATACCTCTTAGCATATGATACTATCCTAATTGCACATAACCCTATAAATAAGTGAGTGAACTAAATTGAAGTTCAAGGTGAATAGCTCATAACCATGTTCTAATGCATGTGTGAGGGATCACACCATACAGCATACACAATACCACTACACACAAATGATATCCATAAAGCTCTGAACATGGTGGTTTAATTGATGCATATCATCAACAGCATCGCAAACAAGGGAAGGAAACACTTTAATCTTCTCAAGGCAAAACAGCCACACAATTGGAAGCAACACTAGCAGCAGAGTCAAAACAATGGCATTGATTTTTCATTTTCGAAACAAACCCATCCGAAAAAATAGAAAAACCAAATGAATACATGCAAACAGATTAAAATTAAAGAAACTTGTTAAAATAAATAAACAACCTCGACAACTGGCCTAAACTTGCCAATTGAAACTAGATGCAATAAAAATAACTACCAACAACGTAGTAGAAAATATTCACAAGACCAATTTCACTTTCTTATAAAATTCTATTCAAATTTAACCCAAAAGAAAATAGAGGAAAAAACACACATTTTTTGACCTTACTATTTCCTAAATTTTGAAACACCTTAAAAACATTGGAACTATCTTTCAAGCTAGAAAGAGAGAAAAGATTAAAACCCACAAATGCAAATGAATATCTTTGGTTTTTCAAATTATTGAAACTGCAATCTCTAACCCACTGCTGATGAAGATGAATTTGCGAAAGAAAGAGAGAGAGAGATATATAGAGGGAGTTCTCAGTTCTCAAGATTTTGGTAAAATCAAAGATGGAGAGAGATAGAGAGAGAGAGAGAGAAAGAAATCGAGAGAGAAAGAGAGAAAGGGGAGAGAGAGCACTCGCTGAGACAATGATGGCGGCATGAGCAACGACGACACCGGCAGTGCTTCGGCAGCAGGATAGAGGCAAGGGATGGCATGGGAGATGAAAAGAAAACGAGAAGAACCGAGAGAAATGAGGGAAAAATGAGTTGCAGGGGTTTTTTGAAGACTTTTAGCGACCACCATAGTGACCGCTTTAGGCAGTCGCTAATACTATTATTTGTAATAGTACTAAGCAATCGCCCGAGTTAAGGCCATGCGAATGCTTCTAATTCTAGTAGTGATAAATAATTCAAAAACATACTTTAAACTTAATCAAGCATAAATTGATGGGGATAATCTAGTGCATCATTGCCATCTCCCCCTTTGGCAGATAGTGCAACATGCTATGAGGACACCATAATAAACTATTAATGAGAATGCCAATATTAGAAAAGTCAATCCTTCTTGGATAGACCTTTCAAATTTGAATATTCTTTGATCAGTCACTGAATGTCAACCATATCATTATTATATAAAATAACCCCCTTTAGGTAGGTTATTATATATAATAATACAACGCCTCTTGTCATTTACAAATATGCAACAAAAAATAAGAATCAATAAGCATACCCCTTTGGACAGTAGCAATGCCAATGTCAATTAAAAAATTTCTTACGATGACATACTTATATGTAAATTGCCCATGATTGTAATTAATTTTTTTTTTTTGGTGCAACAAAAAGACAATATATTGGCAAAATATAGGATATCAATTTACCATAAACAAAATTAATAGGGGTTCCTTGGTTCATCATTACCGTCTCCTCTTTAGATAAAGAGTGTAATATGCTATGAGGTCCCTTTAGCTAACCACCATATAAGAATGCCCAAGTATTTAAAAAATAGTCTTCTTTCTGCAGACTAACCTTTTAGAAAAAAAACAAAACTAGACACTCTCGAATCAATTGTTGAATAACATCCTTATCATTACTGCGCATAATATCCCATTTGCGTGGATATTTACATGTAATAGTACAATGGACATAGTCATGTACCATATACAAGAAAATTAGATTTCAATGAATATATTTTGTTAGGCAGTAACACTATTTCAATCCAAAACCTTGTCATGACATTATTTTAGGTAAAAGTGTCCTATATCAAACTTGGCATACTAATATGCTGGCATACTAATATGCTAGTAATCATATCCTTATGGGCACTGTAACTGAATGCACCCTATAATCTCAAAATATATTGCCAAAATCGTGCATAAAAAAATAATAGAGGTAGCCTGGTACATCATTGCCATCTCCTATTTGGGCAGAAAGTGTAACATACTATCGGATCCCTCATGGCTAACTACCAATGAGAACACTCGAAATATTCAAAAATTAGTCCTCTTTGGGCAAACCAGTCTCTTAAAAATGAAGCATTCTCAGGTTAGTCATCGAAAATCATCAGTGTCATTAAAAATATACAATAGCCCTCTTTAGGTAGGTGATTACATGTAATAATACAATGATATTATCATATTTTAGATATCAATAGAAATATCCCTTGGATAGCAGCACCTATTTCAATCCATAAATCCTTAATATGACATTCTTTTGTTTAAATTGCCTTATGTTATTTCTGGCATTTTTGTATCAGATGGAATGCTCGCAATCACATTTTTATGGGTTTTTATGTATCTGAATATACCCAGTGATCTCATAAATAAGATTTATGTTAGCAAAACCATACTAAAAAAAATTTGCTAAAGAAAATTCACATATGATGATTATGCCTTTTAGGGATAGATCGTGTAATACCCCAGTTTTTTTGTATTAATCTAAATTGATGATTTCAGCAAGTTTATTGTAATGATATGTTAATTTGATTAATGTGGGTCATTAAGGATATAATTGATCAAAATTTTGAAAGTAAGGAACTTAATTCTTGAACTTAGCCATTTTTTACACAAAAGGTAACTGAGGGGCGCCCATGCCTTTTGTTTGGGGTGCCCACGAATTTATGTGGGGCACTCATGATGTTCTATAAAATGTCAAACTAATTTTCTTTCTTCTAATCACTCAACAATTACCTTTTTGTCACTTCCTTGGCCAGACCTAGGAGAGGGTATGTAGGAAAAGGATGTAAGTGCACTATAGCATGCTTGGAGACTAAGCTAAACATGTGTATATGTGTGTATGAGAGAAAAGAGACTGAGAGTTTTGGAATCGAAGAGTGTGCATAGAATCGAAGGAAACCGAACAACTTGGGAGTTTGCTAAGTGGTTCTACCCTTAAGCAAACTCAAATTAGTTTTGTCAAAATGAAATTAAGCACCCATTGAACACATCTATGTGGTTTGTTTGTTGTTTGGATCAAGGGTAAGGAGATTGATCCACCCAAAGTTGGAAACCTAAAACCAGGAGTCACTGCTTTCGTGTTCTACTTTGTTTAAGGTTTAAGATGAGGATTCTAGCCTTTAATAGCATATATGAGATGTAATGAACTAGCAATTATTGTTATAATGCTTATTTAGGATTTTGAAAGCTTGAATGCATAATTCAAGTGGAATGTATATGTGTGTATGTGTGGGTTTAAACCAAGATTTGGATTTTGAAAGAATGTGATAACTAAAACTTGTTTTAAAATTTTAATGTTAAACTTATGTGCTTACATCCTATACTTGATATATGTTTCATATAGAATTGTTTTAATATTATTAATGAGATCTGAGTAATGTTTGATTTAAAATAAGCTGAGATTATGTTAATGGGGTCAAGAAATAAGAAAATGAAATAATAACATGTTAATGTAATAGTGTAATAAGTTAAGATTATTGAATTGGTTGATTATGATGGTATAAGTTATTTTTTCATTTAATGAAGTGGTAAAATGAAATGTAATAATGTTAATGGGAAAACATGAGATAAATAGGAATATGATCGATATTGAGACATGGGAATGGTGGGTATTACAAAATAGGAAGGGTATAGAGATTACCCTAGGGTTGAAAGACTCGAAACCTGCATGGAGAATGGTGTTCGTGCCTAGTAAGTTAGTAGCCTACAACGTAATATGTATTGTGGCTAATCATAGCCCTTAAGGATGACGTATATTATGGCTAATCGTAGCCTTTAATGATGATACATAATGTACCTTCTCTGTGGATTTGAATGGAAATGAAAATATGATTGTTAAACATTAATGATGATCCGAAGAAAGTTAATAATTGGATTAAATGATGAGACTCATAATGATGGTTGTAATATGGTAGTGTGGAGAGATGTTATTTACTTATTTAATTATGTTGATTCTTATCATTTATGATTTATTGTGATTGATTGAAGATGTTGATTTACTTGTGATAATTATACCGTATAATTTTGCTTTACATATTATATATGTTTTTATAATGCTTCGTGAGTAGAAGTAGATTAGTGCTCACATCCTTACAAACTTTGTTACAGGAACAGACCATAAGAACTAGATGGGAATTTGGTGAGATTAGAAGTGCATAAGTTGTTGCAAACATTACATTTTTTATTTACTTAATTTACATTTTTACTTGAGATTGTAATATTATTTTAATTTAGAGATTTATTCGATTGGGTTATAAAGGCCATAAGGCCTATATTTGTATATTATTATTATAGGATATATTGGAGCATGATAGCCTGACAATAGTCGAGATTTAGTTTATATTATGTTATGCTATTATCTTGTGTGGATATCGCTCCAGGGTTGTTATATTGCTCCGATTAGGGGATGGTTACTTAATGCATGATATGTATGTTATTCACTCATCCCCCAAGTCATGAGATTCAAAGCATGACAGATCATAAGAGAGTACAATTTATAAAAGAGCATCCAATGAAAGTACTTAAAGCCTAAAGGTTCATTAGATTAAAAAACTGGTTGTCTTCAGAAAATCACCTAAAATTTATGCACAGCTTTTAGAAAATTACATCAAAAATCCTTAAGCCTAAAACGAACCTTTAAGAACTATTATAACTTAGTCACATCAAACAAGAGAGAATACACTATTCTATGGTGTTCAAAAAATGTCAAAAACATGCTACCTATGAAAAATTATTAAGAAACATTGCGCACAATTTTCAAGAAAATGTAAAAATTAAACACAAAATAGGCTTAAATAAGTACTAAACAAGGTCCAAAAATTATAAAAAAAAAATTTTGGAATCTAAAAAATTTTATTCTATAACCTTATATCATGACTAGATTCACACGCCAGGGTCAATGAGTGTGTATGAGTCTTTATTATAACATGGTGTGTCCTAGATCATCCAAATAAGAAAAAGTATATTTTTGTTTTGAAATAGGACCTTAATTACAAAGACTAGGAGCCACCACCCAACACTTTCAAAATGGGCATATTAAGAAACCTGAGTTTTGATTGTGATTTAAAATGTTCTAATTTTATTTTTGAAAAATATGATAAATGGCCTTTTTTAGTGACTCTCAACTAGTCTATGCAATTAGAGATAATGGGTTCGAGGGTTTGGCTATGCATAGAAACCATTATGCCTAGATGCCTGGGGATATCTAAAGTCCCTTTCTACTCTCTGTAGTCATAATCTCATAATATAAAACTCTGGTTTATAACAATCAATGCATACAACTTTAATGGCAAATGATGCATAAAATGTGAAGTGGTCGAGCCTAGCTCGTGTGTGCTGGTGTAGTGTAATGTCTACCTATGTATGAATATGTGTGTATGCTGAGAATGAAGTGCGTATTAAAGATGGTCTATGAAGACTAATGTGACCAAACTTAAGCTATATGCTCGAGCTACTTACATACCATGTGAAGGGATCTGGTCAATCATAGTTTAAACATAACGTGGCATAAACTATGTGTTAGATGTGTGTGGACAAGTATGTAGATGCAGGAGCCTAGCTCTAAAGTCTAATTTAGCACTTCGTGTAGATGATGGTCTATGAAGACCATAGAGACCACAATCAAGCTATCTGCTCAAGCTGCCTGTGTACCCTTCTAAGGGATCAGGTCAACATAGCTCTGGGACAGAGTCTAGTGTAGGTATGATTTGCAAATGTGTATGAGAAGGTGATAGATAGGGTCAGTGCTGTATTCAGGATTAGTGTAAAAGAGCCTCACTCTGGATATGGGATGAGGGAAAAAAAAGAGCCTAGCTCTAAGTTTAGATTAGAAGTAATTGTCTTTGTATTGTTAAAGTCTAACTCTAAGACAAAAATAAAAGTTAGCATCTTGTGCGTAACTTGGGAAAAGAGTTTTGCTCCAGGTGATAAAAGGTAGTTAGCACCTTATGCTTAACTTGGAAATGGAGTCTACCTTTAGATAAGAGAGAACAGTTAGTACCTAGCACATAACTGGAGGAAATGAGCCTTTCTCTATTGGGGAAAGGATAGTTAGCGCTTAGCACATAATTAGGAAATGGTTAACTAGAGAAATGAGTCACCTTCCAAATAAGAAAGATGGGGCCTTTTCCCAGAGACGAGATGGTTAATGCCTTACATTTAACCAAGGGAAAGATCTTAGTTCCAGGGTAGCACCACGTAATACGGTGACTGAACTCAAGCCTTCTGCTTGAGCTACCCATGTACCATGTTAAGGGATTAGGTCTATATAGCTCTCATTAATCAAAATTATGTTATAGTTGTAGAGCTTACCTCTAAGTCAGCATTTCACACTGTGATGACCGGACTCAAGCCACCTGCTCGAGCTGCCAATGAACCCTGTTAAGGGATCAGGTCTACATGGCTCTATATTATATTTGCGCCTCGTGCATGACTATAAAAGGAGCTTAGCTCCAGACAAAGAGACAATTTGCGCCTGGCACGTAACTAGGGAAGAAAATGAGTCTCGCTTCAAATAATATGTAACAATTAGTGCCTTGCACATAATTGGAGATAGGGTTTTACTCCATCGGGGAATTTAACTCCTGGAGAAAAAATAGTTAGCGCCTCATGTATGACTATGGAAAGGAGTTTTACTCCAAATGAGAGGGAAACAGTTAGTGCTTAGTGCATAACTGGAGGAAGGAGCTTCATTCTGATGAGGAGCTCAATGCCCAAAGATGCACTTAGCGCACGTGAGTAAGTATCTATTGTTTAGGAAAGGAACTCATCTCAGATCGAGAGCTCCATTCCTAATTATAATGATCCAGTCTATGTGAAGGGCCTAGAAGCCTAGTGTGGTATGAGTGATGCAATTATCATGATTAGGTACAGGCATGTTGAATGTGATGGCAACTTATATTCTATCATGGATGGCATATGTCAAATATGTCTAAGGGAAGTCATGACCTAGAAATCATCGGCTTAGCCAATCTTAAGTCATTCTCAATTTCTAAAGCCTCACTTGCTCAGGTGAATACTCTGGATTGGAAAGCACTTGATTTCTAAGTCTATGCCAACCCTAGTGGATATGTGTTTGTATGTATGGATGTGTTCTAGCATGTCAAGGCATGTGCTGGTATGTCAAAACATGATGTATGGTATGTCAAAGAATGTGCTAGCGTGATAAATGATGTCCTAGCATGTTATATCGTGATGTGTGATTGTGAATGAGCATGGTAACATAGCATAACATGATCATGGTATGGTATAACCTAGCATAGCATGGTAGTATGACATTTGAGTATGGCATAGGGTGACAATGATATGGTATAACATGATAAGGATGACATGGCATGGTGAATATGATATCTAGCATGGCCTAGCATAGTAATATGATGTTATAGCAAAACATGGTATGGTTGACATGATTTTATGACATAATATCACATGATAGAATGATGTTATAGCACGGTTTGGCATGATGACATGATGTGGACATGTCATTTGTATGATATCTAGAATTTTACAAAATTGTCTCTGATATTTCCAGTCGATATCATACATCGGGTACAACCCGGTCTTAAATTATGATCTAGATACCTTTCATTGACAAAAAATTATATCTACACAATTAAAATTATTCTATTCTAATTATGCAAACAAATTTAATTGAAAAATAAAAATAAAATTTCTAAAGGGAAAATTATACTGAACGTGAAACTTAAGAGAGAAAAAGCCTAGAATTCTTCCAAATACCCTGAGAACACCAATTAGTGGCCGGCTTTAGGGAAGGAGAAGGAAGGGAGGTGGGTGGGAAGATAAAAATGAGAAGGGGAAGCCTCCTATTTATAGAAATTTTAAGTAAACAAAAGTTTGCAATGCTTTGAAATGGCAAACAACTTTGCATAACCCAGCTAGCGAACAAGTTTAAAATGTTAAAGGAAAGCAAACATCTTTGCTAAGCTTATTTTGTAACCTTTTTTGCTAAACATGATAGGCAAACAAGTTTGCATAACACCACGAGTGAATATGTTTACAAAAACAGAAAGGGCAAACAAGTTTACAATTCAAAGTAGGTAAAAAAGTTTGTAACACACCTAGTTGGCAAACTTTTTGGCAACTAGGCCAAAAAGAAGGCTAATTTGGCCTAAGCCCCAGGCTCGGGCCATATTCGGAGATTCAGGCCATTCTAAGACCTTTGGCACAATTTTTGGAAGCTTTTGGGACCTCCTGGATACTTTTTGGACCAATTTAGACCAATCCTTTGACTTAACCCTAGAGGCACCATCAGGATGACTCTTCTCACCATTTTAGGGTATAAGGAATCCAAAATTGTGATCAGCAGGACTCCAAGACACTTCTAAGAAATATTTAAATTATTAAATTATTTATTTTGGGTAAGTGTGGACCATCAAATGTTTTGAAGAATTTTTATGATTAAGTTTTGATTGGAAGTCCACCGTAATTTTAGTGGATGTGGTAGCACGTAATTAAACAAGCTATATATATAGGAATTTATTAACTAGGGTTCTATTTTATTTTACATTAAATGAAAAAAAGGAGGAGAGAGAGATGAAGGCTGCACGTGTAGGTGAAGAGTGAAGAAGAATCCTAAAGGTTAGCATTTATTATTTTTCTTTCTAGATTATTGACGAAAAAGATTAGAGAATAATTTGTAAACAAATATATGTATATATATATATATATATATATTAGGTTTAGGTTTTCAAAAAAAAAAAAAAAAAGAGGCTATCACAGCACATCGCTAACACGCACATATATATATATATATATAATATGAGGACTATATTGATGGAAGTGTTGGCAGAAAGGAAAAAAAATGGATTAATGGAAAGTGATGGTGATATACATGTATATGTGTACGCGCTATACTAATTCATAGCATATATATAGAAAAAAATAAAAAAGGAAAAATAAGGGATGATTTGACCCCGATGTGAGTTGATGGATATAAAAGTTACAGTGCATTAACTTTGTGTTAAAAATTTATTATTTTGGCGTTTGCTTTGCCAAGTTATTCAGGAAAGGGTTGAAATAGCTTAATAAGTGATATTAATTAATTTATTAAAGGGAAGTTAAAAGTTTATATTTAGTAATTTATTAAATGTAAATTTAAGATAGAAGCTAAATAGTAGGCATTTATTTGCATGTATTTAGGATCATGACGAATTATCCTGGTTTATTTTACATTTACATCTTTAGACATCAGGTGAGTGGTTTGGTTTGCTAGTATTAATTTTGTAAATTATTTCATGTATAAAGGTTTTTAAAGTTGAATTTTCTAAACTATTTTTTGTGAAATTTTGTTTTATGCTATTAAATATGTGAAAAAATTATTTGAACACTTATGTTCAGTTTGATTTTATAGGATTTTGATAAATAATTAATTGTGATTATTGGAATTGAAATAAAAGTATAGGGGACAGACTCCTTAAGTGGTGTGACTTTGGCAACTAAGGAACAAGTTCGTGAAAACTATGGTGACCTTAGTTCTTAACGATTATAGGAACAAGCCCATGAAAATCATGGAGACCTCAATTGGACTAGCTTAGGGAAGAACCTAAGAGTCAGACTTGGTGACTCTAAATGTGATGTTGAATCCAAGAGGCACTACTCATGAGAAATTATGTTGGCACATATAATAATTAATTCCTATGTGATAACACACAAATTAATATTTATCGTCATTGTAGTGATTAATGTGTTGATTTATGGTTGTTATTGCACTCTAATGTACAGATTTTTAAATTACTATAAATTATACGTGGAAATTATTTACTTGGAAATTTCTTGGTTAGTTGTTTATTGAAAATTTTATTATTTTCAAGTTACTATTATTATATTTGGCTTAGCAATCCATTCACTGAGCTTTTAGCTCACCCCACATTTTATATTTTCAAGGACAGATGGAGGAAACTAGTTATGGACTCTGGCAAATGAGACCTTAAATTGTGGCCTCTTAGGAAAAAGTTTTATGGTCATTTTATGAATTTTCTATAGTAGTTAGACTAGAGTTTTGATATTCTAGATTATTTTAATCAATGATATTTAGTTGTTTTGAGTTTGGGATGTTAGTAGAATATTTTTCTAATTTTTTGATTTAACATGAAAGTCTATTTTATCGTTGATGTTTCCTTAGTTGATTTATTGCTAAACATGGTTTAGACTTTCGTGTTCCTTGGGCTAAGGTTTGAAATACTTGGCTCGTTATATCCTTAAGTAGGTTGTGACAATGATATTGACTGCAGGGAATTGGGCCAGCCTCATGCATTTAGCCCAGAAGCTCTCCTTGTAACCAATTGAAGAATCAAGCCCGTACTTGGTGTCCATGGTTCCCATTGAAGTGAATCATTTGTCCCCTCAACCTTCTAGAAGATGCTTTATATTTATGTGTACTTCTTTATCTAGTTTTTCGATTTCTTCGCCACCGACTCCCATCTTGTCTATTAATTGCCTTGAAAATTGTGAGTCCATATGAGCCCTTAGTTCTTCAATTGATGAACGACAGAGATCAAGTGGGTCTGCGATTAAATATAAGCCGTCCAATGGTGACCTCACTTGAGCAATCTAACGATCTCTAGGGTTAGAACAAAAACCCAAATGTTTAAACATCCCTTTACTTCATCACCAAAGTCTCCATTTTTCTCTGCAACTTCTATTTTTCCCTTTTTTTTTTGTTCTTGTACCCTGCTTTCTGTCTTTCCTTTTCTTCCCCTTTGGTTTGTATTCAATTGATCAACAGAGGTTTCATAACAATTTATGTACTTTTCCTTATTTACTAATATACCTTTTATTTGCTTTACTATTCATGCCACCGACGTACCTTCGGTCATCGGCGACAGTCGTCACTCTCACCAAAGTTTCACTTTCTTCTGGTGACCACAACGATTGGTGGCTAAAATCTCTTGGTGTCCAAACGTGCCTCCACTCACCAGCGACAGCTTCTGAGAGTACATCTAACGCGCGTGAGTATGTGAAGCGCGTGCCGACGCGTGAGCCATAGTCACACCTCTGACAATCCTTCTCAATTATTTTTACTATGATTGTGTTGATGTTGTCGAAATATTAGGATGAAATAGCAACCATTTTTCTTGTGGGTCTCTGCATTTTTTTATTTTTATTTTTTTGTGAACAGCTTAAATTTGGAAGAGTATATTTTATATTTCATTTCTGAACTTATTCTCATCATACTTTCTGCATTGATTTTCAATTAATACAACCTGTTCATCAGAGTTCTTATCCTCTAATTCATTTTTAGGGAAAATATATGGTATATACAAAAGATTATGAAATAATAAAAACATTTTCTTTCCTCTCCTTTTCGATGTGCTTTTCGTCCTTTTTTCATTAATTTTCCTTTTTCTCAGTATTTGAATTTGGAAATTTTTAGGACAAAAGAAAGCAAAACCCAAACACCCAAATCTACAGCCTGTCATAATACAAAATTATAAAAGCTACCATTCTTTCCTCTAAATTCTCTAAATTTTCTAATCCCACCAAACTTTGGTAAAAACTAAAGTAGTAAGTTCTTTTTTTTTTTTATTTTTGGGCCATTCCTTTGTTTTATATGATTTTTTTATTAAATTATTTTTTTGATAACTTTTGTTACATATGTGTCTGCATATATGTGAATATATGTAAAGAGAGAACAGAAAATGAATATAATTAGATGTTGAGGAAGATGAAGGTAAAATGACAATTTTGCCCTCACTTTAACTATTATGTATGAATGGCTGCTCACAAAATGACCAAAACTGTTGTTTGACCAAAATTGTGCTTTGACCAAAACTATGCAAATTAGACTATTTGGATTGAAACGTGAGATATTAAAATGACACTGAA
Source organism: Vitellaria paradoxa (assembly GCA_019916065.1). NCBI lineage: Eukaryota > Viridiplantae > Streptophyta > Magnoliopsida > Ericales > Sapotaceae > Vitellaria > Vitellaria paradoxa. The sequence continues at coordinate 17,359,524 of CM034244.1, read as the reverse complement.
TGTAAAAAGTAGGGGTGATTTATGTACTTTACGCTAATTATTAATTTGCCCATTATTTTACTTTTTCCATTTTACACTTTTATGTATAGAAGTCGCAATTCTTGCTAAAAGCATTCTTTTCGTTCACTTTATTTCTCTCATTTCCAGGATAAGGGTTCAACTGCGGCACCTGACATTTTTCTCGTTGAGCATTTGGAAGCGGTAATTTGATGCTCTCTCTCTCTCTCTCCTCTTGTCTCTCTTTTCTTCCTCAATTATATCCGGTTTAAGGACATGCAGTGCACTTTATAGTGTTTTGTCTTCTCAACATGCACTTGGATTAATGAATAGTGTTTTTATTCAAGGATTGAAAAGTCACAACATCCTAAAGCGCACTATAACCTCTTATGCCACTTATATATCAACACCCCAAATATTTTTTTTTTCCATATATAAGATGCCATTTTGTATTATTTTTTGTGATCTCAACTTGTATTTCTCATATCTATGCCATTTATTGGATCTACACCTCATGATTTGTAACTGGGAAAATATGTATTCATTTTTTCACTTGTGAATCTAATTGATGAGAGTTTTTTTTTTTTCTTTTTATTTTATTTTATTTTATTTTATTTTTTTGGTGAAATCATAATTGGGTTTAGGAAAGCCAAACAACCCAAGAGACCTCCTTTTAGGGTTATTTGTTCAATTTTAGGCTTACTTGAGGGAACTCTTGCGATTTTTTTCTAACTAGTTTTTTTATTTGTCATAAATTCACTAAAACTATACTCTTATAGTTTGAATAATTTTTAAAACATAAATGGTAAATATGTTAAATTAACAAAAAAAATTAAAAAGTCAGTTACAAAAATTAGTTTTTTGCTTTCCAAATAAAAAATAAGACCAATTTTTTAATAACCAACTATCAAAATACAAAAATTAATATTTTCCTTTCCAAGTTAAGCCTTAATTTTTAAAATGGGCAGAGTCGACAAAGTTTGCTACACGTATCATAATCTCTATAAAAGATAAATTCTATTAATAGTTATTTTTATTTTTTTCTAATTTTTTCTATTATTTACTTTTTTTTTTTTACTTTTCTTGTTTTATTAGACAATTCTAAATTAATAAACCACTTATTTTTTTTTATTTTACATACATTTGTACCATAACAAAATGCATACACACACACACACATAAATACATATATAAGGTATATTTATTTCAAATCAAAATTTTATTCAGCTTACAATAAAATTTTTCATAAATTAAAGAAAACTTCGTAATTTTGTGTTGACCTCAGTAATTTTTCTAAATGGAAAACTTATAATTTTTCCAAAAGCCAATGCTAGCGAGTTCACATTTTTGTTGATTTTTAAAATGCAAAATCACTAATTACTTCCTTTCTCTATTCATAAATGTATGTTTAGATAAATTTAAAAAAAGTATATTTGTTTCCATATCATTTTTTTCCATTAATAAAAGCAACTTATAATTTTTCCCTGTATAAAATTAACTCATAAATTTTCCTGAATTTCTTGAGGTGGTCTATTTTTATAACTACATTAAATATTACTCCTAAATCCAAAATTTTAGAATGATTAACAGATAACAATTTAATCTCTCTCACGGTTTAATTTTTAATAAAATATTTTGGTATTTCAAATTTCATATTTTCTTCACATAAATACATAAATTCAAATAGAAAATTTAATAATTCCTTTTGCACGAGAAAAAGAAAAAAGAAAAAAAAAAGTTCTCAGAAAGAATTGATCTTAAGATAAAAGTATTAATATTTTTATATCTTAAATAAATATTATGAAGACATCCAAAAATATATTTATATATATTTCCGAACGGCCATGCAAATTCCTACCTGCCATTGCCCTTCCTAGAGAGTATTAGAGACGTAGCTCTAAGACTTGCTCGGCAAATCTCCGACCAAACTCCTTCCATTTCTGAATTGCTCTCATTCGCTTGATCCTTCACATCAACCAATGCTACTACTTTTCAAAATTTTTTTCTGCTGTAAAACAACAGATTCCGAATCCTTCGCATTCTAAATTGCCTTCACCAGCTTCATCCGCCATGTCAAGCAAATTGATGCTACTTGATTCCACCTCTGGCGCTTCCTCCTTGAGCGCTCCATACAGTGATTGAGTTTTTCTTTTTTTTTTTTTTTTAATATAACACAAGAAAATCATTGTTGTCTGATTTATATGGCTTCTTGTGTTTTTGTTTTGGCAGATCTGTTCGCTGGGGATTTTGCTTTCCTTCAATGGCGGAATCAGCTGATACAAATGAATATGTGCTGTTGACGGGAGTTAGACCTGGATTCAAGCGTGAATTTGCTTTTGCGCTGAAATCACACTCACAATGTTCGTCCTTGGGTCGCACGCGCTCGAGAAGGAAACGCTGTTTGGTAGATTCTACTAGCACTGATTTGGTTGACGTAGCTGATAAAGCTGATGAAGGCAATTTAGAGTCCAGTGGTTCACAATCTATTTTTTCACGGCAAAAGAAGATTCCCAAAAAAAATTATTTGAATAGATTCCCCACTAAGGTGAAGGAGCTTCTAGAAACTGGCTTGTTGGAAGATTTCCGAGTTAGGTACATACGGGGCCCAAAGGTATCAGTCACATCTCTTTCACAATCTCTTATGCAGCATGAGAAATACAAAGGTGGTTATGTATAATTACTTAATTGTTATAAATTACTCTTTATTTGGCTTTTATTGGTCTAGACAAGAGAACCAGAGGGTGATGGGCTTCAGGGTATAATCAAAGGCTCTGGCATCTTATGTTTCTGTGATATCTGCAATGGAACCCAAGTAAGTTTCGCATACTAGTTCAACATGTCTGCATCTCCTCCATATTTCCATAGTTGTTTAAACGGATTTATAAATGAGTGCTTATAGTACTTTCTTTTTTTTTTTTTAAATTAATGTATATAGGTTGTGATGCCTAATCAATTTGAGTTGCACGCGGGCAGTGGCAACAAGCGCCCGCCAGATTATATCTACTTAGAGAATGGAAAGACCCTTCGGCAAGTGTTAAATGCTTGCAAAGATGCTGCGGGGGAATCTTTCGAAGCAACTATTCGAAATGCAATTGGTTGTTCATCTGAAAATAAATCCACTTTCTGTCTGAAATGGACCTTGCATATTCTTTGATTTTGATATTTCACGCTTTGCATGGGTCGTCCACCTACAGAATTTGACTCCTTTCTTTTTGATTGATTTCTAGGGCCTACTCAAGAAGTTGGCACTGGTAGAACAATGCCATTGCGTAATACATGCATGAACTTCGAGTCTCAACCGAATGCTGCTTCATTGAGTGTTAATAGTGAGGGGTATTCATTTTTTTTTTTTTTTTTGTAATTATTCTCGTTTTTTAACAATCTGCTCGAACAACTAGGTCATACATCTGTTAATTTCTTAAATGGATATGTATTTCATGTTACATGCACTCTTTTGTTTGCTCCAATGTATTTACTTCCCCTTGATATGACAATGTTACGAGTATATGGGTGGACATGTGTCCGACACATGTGTCCGACTCCTATTTCCATAATAGACACCTAGATTCTTCAATTTTTAATGATATTTGAAAATATAATCGGTCACAATTTATGGTAAAGAAAAAATCATAGCCTTTCAAATAGATGAACAATAAAAACTTCAATTTATTTATCTAAATTTCATTAAATTTCACATTTATTCCTGAATAATACATGTAAGTTGTTTCAATATAATATGCAATAGATAATATATTTAATGTTTATAACATGTCCTTATATCCATATCCAACACGGATACATCCTAATATTTTAAAATTATAGTTTCGAGACACCTAAATATATGCACCCACACACAATATTCTTACTTTAGTCCATGTAACATATTATGTATTTTACTAGCAAATAATTCCTGATATGTCCGGCTCTTGAAAGAAGGGAGGAAAAAATACACCCAATTCCTAAGATAAGCATCATCACAAAAAAAAAAAAAGGGGAACTTGATTATCTTCAATGTTAAGTTATTTTATAAGGGGAGAGCAAAAACAAGCATATATCAACAAAATGAACTTTTAACAAAGTTCACAAAAGATTTTATATATAGTTCTATAACCCTTTTAACCAACTATATATGCAATTGAGACCTTAAAAATGTTTAATGTTACCTACAAAATTGGCATAAAAATATTAACTTTAATCTAGCTAAATTTTATAGTATTAGAAATGTATTTTGTAGCATTTTATTATATGTCTCTTACTTTTCATGCTAGCTAGTACGTTTAATTTACAATAGTTAATTTAGTGGAACAATGGTCTTCAACTAATATAGTATACGAATAAGTAATGTTACACAACTAAAAAAATCTTTTAGCCTATCACTTGATAACAAAGAAAGACACATAAAGTCTCTTTTAGTTAAAACTTATAAAAGTTTATTTTGGTTAACAAAATTACACAAAAATCTATCAATTTTTTAAAATTACTTATAAAATCGACATTTTATTGATTGTATGTTCTAAAATCAAGATTTTACCAATTTTACCTCTATTAAAATTTTTGATATGATTCAACATGTTTTCTCATCCTACATCATAAAATAGTTGGATTTTAAGTTTTAAATCGAGATTTTAACAACTTCGCTTCAAAAAATCATTTGCATCTATTCTTGACTTCCACAACCCCATGCCATCTGGCACAAAACCCTCCATGGCACCCCTCACCCTACATCCCCCCACAATTCACCATCACAAATCTCCACCAAAACTTGTTCCTTCTCACAAGCATATCTCCAAAACAAGGCTGAAGTTGTATCTCCAATGGTTTGAATATCTATTTATTTATTCATTTATTTATTTATTTATTTATTTTGGCTAACGCATTAATGGTATGAGAGGGCATCAATGAAATTACACATTTTGTTAACTATAAACTTGATTAGACAATTTGTGCATTGATTCTTGTACATTGAATCTCTAACTTGAACCAACTATGTTATCTAGTATTCTTGGATGACAGTTACCAAACCTTGCTAGCCATTAGCTTCTTTCAACAGTTTTTGTACTCAACAAGTTATAAGTTGGGCAGCTTGTGCCCGCACGAGTGTAGTTCAACATATCAATTGAACTAGGGGTAATTGGTTTGATCCCCTTCACCATTACCTGCCTACAAATTTTAATAGGGTGGGTCAGGAATCTAGAGGACTAATCTCACCAAAAAATAGGGATACCTTTAGTATATATAAAAAAAGAGTTGAGTAGGCTGATCTATTGAGTCTAAGTAGACATTCAATAATTATTACTGGAATAAGCAGCACCGATTGAAAGTACATTGGACATAGGTCATCACTAGATCCAATTTTGCCCATGCCATCATCTTTTGAACTTTTTTTTTGTGACGTCAATTTTTGTTTTGATGGATGTGACTGTTGCTTTGGTAATAGTAAGTTGTTTTGACTAGTAAAAATTGCAATATAGAGACCCTAGAAAGACAACTAGAAATTGCAACAAACTAAGATGGAAGGATGCATTGATGAAGTCATTGTAAAAAATATCAAAATACCGCATGGAGGAAGCATGCCAAAAAATAAATATGTACTTATATATATACATGAAAAAACAACTATTTGTTCATGAATATATTATAATTACACTTATTTTTTATTTATTTTCTTTTAAAAATTCTATTTATGATTAGATTAGCATTTTTGGATGTTGAAATTACTAAAATTTTAAAAAATTAAAAAGAAGGATTGATAGATATAAATTCATGTTGCCTTCATCTTATTATTTAATTAAAAAAAAGCATTGAAATTATAATGCAATTCTTGTTTATGGCTCCGTTTGAAAGTGATAAAAAACTCTGAAAAATGGTGAAAAATACTAAAATTTTCTAAAAATTTTTCACTTTTTATCTTACTACACGAATTACAAACTCATAACTTATTTCATTTTATCTCATTTTTTGTCACTCCAAACACACCCATATATATATATATATATGATAGACAAGTTCTCTCTAAATTTTTTAAAATTGTCTTACACGTGTTGGAAACATGGGATAGAGTATCTAACTATTGTTGGTGTCCAACAACAATATGAAATGGGTACAAAACCTTCTTAAAAGTGTGAAACAATTGACATTAACTATTATTTTGATGGTAAATAGAGATAATATTTAGTCATTAATGCATTTATGAATGAACACATGTTTGCTAGCACTTAAATCAAACTTATTTCTCCATTTGTTACGCAGAATAAACTTCGTACAATTTTTGCTTTTAGTGAGCAATATTTGATTCTAATATATTTTTCCTTGGTTGATTTAGGTCGCCAACAACTATTTCCATTCCAAAGTCATCTGACGGTGTCTCTTATCCTTCATCACAAAGCAAAACTCGAGCAAGATTAACTCTGAAGTTAGTATTTTTTTATTTTTTATTATTATTTTTTTTTTTTTTTGTTCTTTAGCCTGTTTATATTGTTATAGTTTTTTAGTTGGATTATGGGTTGGGTCCTAAGAAGTACAGATGTCGATACATGTTAGCCGAAAAATTTTGGATATGCAACACATAAAGTTTCAAAAAATGCAAGATACGACAGGGTGGAGACACGCAAAAACACATTCTTATGTCATATATATATGTTTTATCCAAATATAGTAAAAATATGCAAGAAAACACTAATTAGAATTAAAATACAAAACCCTGTACTCTATATCTTGTCCGTAATATCCTCCACGTAACAATTACATTTTGTTAAAATAATAAAACAAAAAAATCAACAAATTTTTTGAAAAAATTTGTATTTCTATCATAAAATAAATCATAACATTCCCTAATTCAAATCCAAAAATAAAAAATAAAGTAACCCTTCGAGGATGCTTAAGGAAGAAATAAAAAAAATTCACAATAAATATTTTATACTATCATTGAAAGGTTTGGAGGCAAATTAAAAAATAAAAAATTGGCCGAGTATCCTGAGCGTGTCCCCCATGTATCTCCATTTTGTCTCTAGAGTGTTTGAAGTTAAATAAAGGTTACAAAAACAGAGACGAGACGTGCTAAAACACGTGCCTGAGACATGTCCACTACGTGTCAGTGGTGTGTTCGTGTCCCGAGAGCATCCGACACTTGTACATTAGTCTCCAGAAGTGTCCATGCTTCTTAGGGCGGATGTATTTTCATCAGCATTCTAGTGATTTTGTTTAAATAGTCTGATCCAATGCACTAAATTCTGTTTTCTTTTTCTCAAGAAATATGCAGTTGCACAAGTTGGTGTTCCGCAATGATGTGTTGCGTGATGGAGATCTACTAGCTTATTGCGATCGCGTTGCTGACGAATTGAAGGTTAGGACCTGTTTCTGTTGCTTTTATAAAGCTCAATATGTTAACCAGTTAAGCTTATATTGTGCAGGTAATCTTAGCAGGCTATAAGAAAGGTGATGGGATATGTTGCTTGTGCTGCTTCAAGGAGGTACCTTTGTTGTAGCACAAATACATCTTTATCGATTACTCTCATTGAAGTATTTAATTTTTTTTCTTTTTATTTATCATTTATGACTTTCTTTTTGTTTATCATTTATGAGCAGGTCAGTGCTTCACAATTTGAAGCACATGCAGGTTGTGCTTCTCGTCGCAAGCCGTAAGTGTCCCTTTGAAAGTTTTTTTTGGGAGTTTTATTGAACATGTGGGATTTATAACCATTTTTACTTCCTACTTTTAAGTTTTTCTCCCTAATGCAGTTATCTACACATCTATATGCCAAATGAAAAGTCTCTCCATCAATTCGCTTTAGAATTGTCAGAATTACAGGAGATACCTATAGAGGACACTGATGATCTTTGCTCAATCTGTGCTGATGGGGGGGATCTTTTTTGTTGTGATAATTGCCCTAGAGCTTTTCACACAGGTGAATTCACATTTCTTGAACAACTTCCCAGTATAACCTTTGTTCTTTTTCTTTATACTCTTGATGATGCTTTTGTGGATTGACTGAAATACAATAAGAAATTGATGCCGCGAAGATGATTGAATTTGACAAATTTAATAAATCAAGATACTACATCTCCACTTTTCTATGTGCCTTTAGATCCTTCTTGTTCTACTGTCGTCTATAGGCTTTTTATTTTTATTTTATTTTATTTTTCTAGCTTTCTGCTCAATTTTCTGAATTCCACTAGTTGTGGTCAACAGAGGGGTCAATGGACTTGTTTCTTCTTCTTCTTCTTCTTCTTCTTCTTCTGTCTTTATTTTCTATTAACTAATGCACCGCAACCACTTATTGACGGTATTTCATATTATAAGTGCAGAGTGTGCTTCTCTACCTTGTGTCCCCAGTGGGACTTGGTACTGCAGATATTGCCAAAACATGTTCCAGAAACAAAAATCTGTGGCAGCCAGAAGAATTGAAGGAACAGATCCCACAGAACACACAACCATGCAGCGCATCCATGTTGCTGGAAATGCAGAAAGTGTTCCCGGCGGATGTGCACTTTGCAGGTTGTATCAACTGTTATTTGCTGAGATGAATCTCTTTTTAGAAGCTTAAGCTATCTCTTAATAGTTTATTCTGTTTCTCTTGACATTAAATGAATTGACCAAATATTGATAAAGAACATTTTCTTCACAGATGCACAATTTTTAATTTGGTTACAAAAATTCTTGGCTAAATGAAAAAATTGCTTCTAGAACCTCTGTTGTATCTAGCATCATGTCGTTGCTGCATAAAGCTCCTTAATGGTTTTCTTGCAGCTTCCATTTTTGTCGCAATTAAGTGCAATTTTGAGTCAATTCCTTCCAATATATTCATCTATAATCCACACTAGCATGTGCTTTTTTGGGCCTACAACCATTTGTGAAGCCTTGCAACAGAAGCACCCACGCAAATTAGGAAAGAACAAATAGAGCACACAACACAAGAATTTTAACATGGTTTGGTTCCTCATTAGACCTATATCCAGGATCCCAAAAAAGGGGATATTATGCTCAACTCAATATTGAAAGTATTAAAATTTTTGCATGGACAAAATTGTAAAAACCCTCTCCCACTCACGCAACCCAAAAAACCTGATTACCCCCATACTTTGATTACACAGGTATTTAGTTATGTTTTGGTACAAGAAATAATTAAGGAGGGAGGCATTATTTATAGGAGCCAAGCTACCCATTCATTGTTTCCCTTTTCGATGTGGGATTTGGGGAACCAACCCATAACACACTTAGACAACAGCATCAATCAGCAAAGCTGCAAAACATTTTCCTTCTCCAACATGGAATCTTTCTGCTAAATTAAGCAATTGAATTTGCTCTTTTCCTTCTATATCTTCTCTTTCCTTATCAGTGCTTGTGTGCTTCTTCTTTTTCTAAGTGTTGATGATGTATGCGGAAGCCATGATTTGGGAAAATCAAGGTTTGGCCCTCAGGACAATTATACTTTGTGACCAGGTATTTCATTGATGTTATTGTCTTTGCATTGTCATATTTGAGTGTTCCATGTTATTTGGTTCTTAAATGCTTATGCTCTTTAATATTTTTCCTTTGTTCTGCCTTTTGTTCTTTTAGTGTGAGAAGGAGTATCACGTTGGTTGTTTAAAGGACCATGAAATGGGTAATCTAAAGGTCTGCAGATAATCTAATTCTTACTTCATTTCTTTGTTTCAACATCTCTATGTATATGTTGCGTGTCAATGATAAAATATCATTTCGATTGAGCATTCCAATCAGCTCGGAAACGAAAACATTTCAGAAACATGATGGAGATAGAGAAAAAAATTGGAAACATTTGAAAACATATACTAAACTTCATCAATTTGTACTTATAAAGGTAATATGTAAATAACTAAAGGATGCTTGAGTGTATATGTTCATTGAACTAAAGAAATTATAAGTAAAATTGGATAGGTAAGTCCATTTTTGTTTCAAACATGATATGTCACCTTCTCTTCCTTATTTTTTTGACAAAAGATACATCTTACATGTCTATTGTGCCCCGGAGTGGAGTTTCGTTCAGAACATACCGAAAGAATTATTTTCGACACTACTACGAATTTTGACAAATACCCTTTATTTGTTTCAGTTTCCACGAAAATGAAATTTACATCCTTGTTCTATATATATATATCAACATATTAACTTTATGTGATATTATTTCTGAATAACATGTTGAATGTCACACACATCAGAAATTGCCGAAGGGCAAGTGGTTTTGTTGCATGGACTGCAATCGCATCCATTCGGAATTAAAAAAACATGTTGTTAGCGGAGAACAAAATTTACCAGAATATCTGACGCAAATTGCGAAGAAGAAGCTAGAGGAGAATGATTCCGAGAGTAGTGCTGATCTGGATGTGAGATGGAGGCTTGTTAGGGGGAAGACGGGTTCTCAGGCTAGAATAATGCTTAGAGAGGCTGTTCGTATCTTCAGTGTGAGTAATCATTTGTTGCTATTTTCTTGAGGTCATTAGTTATCTTTCAGGGTTCATTGATTCTTTGTATATGATTAGACAATGCTTAGAAACATTTGCATTTTTTATTTTTTTTTCAAAGCTTCCAAGCATCTTAAGTTATATTATTTGTGAAAGGCATGGCATGAGGAAAGAAAATTTTTAAAATTAATGTTTGAAGCCATCTTGTGTCAAAACAATAATTAGGAACGAGGGGAAGAACAACAAAACAAGTAACCAACTCAACAACCCATGTAATGAACCATCCAAACTAATTGAAGATCTTAAAAATTTTGTTATCTTAATCACCATCAGTTTACTCTTGTTGGATCTTAGGAACTTGTCATCTAACTTTCTGTGTAGCATGTGATTCTAGAGGGCTGAGATCAACAAGTAGGCATAAGATTATTTTGATGGGGAAATTATAAATCAACCATTTTGTTAGTATTTGATCTGTTGAACTTCTAAATATTGCCTATTGTGTTGGCACTATTTCTTAAAGATATATGTATATACATATGCCAGGTGTCAAATATCCAGATCCAGTTACAGCAATATTGGATCTTGATAGGATATGGATTTTGTTATCGGATCAGTCTAGATCTAATCAGGTCTGAACCATTGACACACCTGTTGCTACATATCTTGCTCTATTGAGCTCGCGCTCCCTAATTCAACATTATTTGACCCAAATTAAGTTGCAATAAGGAGATGGTATCTCTGAAAATATGTTTTGGATGGTAACCAAATATTAACCATTTTGTGACTCTTCTTTTTTTTTTCTACCATATCAAAAGGTTCCTTTCGATTTTGTAACTTTCGCAAATTCCGCATCCTTCCCACCCATGATCTCCCCGCCCCCCAAAAAAAAAAATGGATTGAAGGATATTTCTCCCCTCTCTTCTCAATGGATCAAAGACATCTGCAATATTTTTTTTCCCTTTATACCTTTTGCCTAGTCTTTTACAAATTCAATTTGTTTATGTGCTCTTTTTTTTTTTATTGAAATTATTAATTTAGCATATGCTTTCTCTCCTGTTTCTTGTTATCTATATATAAATTTCAGCCAGCATTGAGTTCTCACATTCCATTACAGTAGCTACAGCTTTTCAAGTTCTTTCATGATTTGACTTGATGGTTCAGTGACTTGAGCTTAGAGGAAATATTGTCACGGAAGTACTAATAAGATTTTCATCTCATTGTTGGGCTTTAGAATTGTTTTGGCTTGATAGAAGATTTGAACAGTGGCCGCTGATCTTATTCCTAAAATGGTTTACGGGTAAGCATTTATATCCTTTCTGATCAATTTTGTTTATGAGTAGCTTTATTGCTTGCGTTATTTTGGAATTATTGCTATGTGTTGCATTGAATTCCCTTGTCACATCTACTTTAAATGTTTTCCAGTAGGAAATTGAACGATCAAGAATTTGGGGGGATGTATTGTGCGATATTATTGGTCAAGTAAGTATTATTTCTTAGGCTTAGTTTGGATAAAGATTGATAAGGGAAATAAAGAGTAATTGAATCGAAATTACTTATCTTGTCTGGTTATGGTTGAAAATAGGGAAAATAAACATAGAATTTAAAAAACAAAAAAAATAAAAAAATTATGTTATTGAAAAAAGCCTTTCATTATCTTATATTTTGTAAGCCAACCAAATTAGAACTTGTTTCCCCTTTTCCCTTCCATTTTCATTTCATTCTAATTTTTTTCCCCCTTCTTCTCACCAAATTCTTAATTCAAATACATCCTCTAAGGTTGTGTTTGGATCAAGAATTTGTTAATGAAAAAAGGAAAGGAATAAGGATTCAAAATGAATTTTATTCCATTACCTTATTTGGATTTGAGAAACTAAATATAGTTAAATTAGAAAAAAAAATAAATTAGACAATTAATTAATTGATGAATGCCTTTTATTCAATAAATTAATTTTTTAATTTAATTAATTTTAATTTCTCAAATACCATGCCTTTTCCTTCGGTTTTTTGTCATAACTCAAACAATAGAAGGTATTTTAAACCCTTAATTATTTTCCTTTTTTTCTCAAATCCTTACTCCAAATATATTCTGAGGCCTAGTTTGACACAAGAGAATGGAATGAATATATCGGTACCATCATTTCATTTCATTCCCTCAAATAAAATAGTATTTCAAATAAGTGTATTAGAAAAGGGAATGCAATAGAAGTGTGAGAATGGTTATTCCATTCCCTTGTGCCAAATGGGTCGAAAAAGGTTTTACCTAACTGCTAGTTCATGTATTGGCATGTTATTATCTATATTTCTAATTATGCAGTTCAAACATTGTATCTGCTTGTATAATTCGAATCTTTGGAGAGGAAGTGGCTGAACTTCCTTTGGCTGCAACCAGTATTGATCATCAAGGACAGGTTAGCTGCTGGAGGATGACAATCTCTAGCGTTTTTTGCTTCAGTCTTATGTTGTCATTTTTTTTGTTCTTTTCCTTTTTGGGAATATTTTGGAACCTCTTTATAATTTTATTTCTTTCCTTTTTCATGACATTGCAATTTGACCTCAATTTGGTTTATTCAGAGGGTTACAAGTTTTCTGATTGTGAGTAATCACTATATATTTCTGCAGGGCTATTTCCAAATTCTGTTCTCTTGTATTGAAAACTTATTAAGAACCCTCAAAGTGAGAAACCTCCTACTCCAATCTATTGATAACACCAAATCTTTATGGGTAAATAGATTTGGTTTCGAGAAGATTGATGAAGAAGAGGTATGTGCATTTTTAGATTTCAACTTCTTTTTCTTTTTTTTTTTTTTTTTTTTTTTGTCATGAATTCGTATCACTTAAGTGGGTTTTTTTTAATTTTGCCTTCCAGGTAGGAAAATTCCAGATGCATTACAATATTATGAATTTTGAGGGAACCACAGTGCTTCAAAAGAAACTATCGGAGTCTTGATAGGGCTGGAATTGTGTTTTAGTGAGTACAGGCTACAGAGGTTCACCACACACATCCAGCCACATCAACAAAGGATTATCTAGCCAATACAACATAGCAGAGTAACTGGCTCTCCATTTAGAGTTGTACATAGTTAGCATAGTTAAATTACTTGATGTTTAAGCTAGATCAATACAATTTTTTGTATAAATATTCAGTAAGTTGTTACTTGTGTATATAGATTGATGTAGTTGTACATTCAATTCATTCATCGAATGGAGGAGAAATTTTCTCTTCTCTCTCTCTTCTCTGCTTTCTTTATTGATTCACTGATCAGTTCATTTTTTTTCTTTTCTTTTTCAAATCTCTGAGAATTTTTATTCTTCACGAATTATAACATATCATAGCATTGTAAGATTAATCTTCAATCATTTTTTCTCGCCTGTTTGTCTAATGGAATTGATTTAAGTAGAGCTTGACTGCTTGTCAGATTTAACAAATAAGTTCAATTTGATTGATTCTTGTTATTCGCCACAAATAAGTTCAATTTGATTGATTCTTGTTATTCGCCTGATTGAGTGAAAATACAATACAGTTATGGAATAGGATTTGTAAAACAATTAATTGAGTCAATTCCATATAACTTTTTATTTAAAGAATTATGCGTTTTGGTTCTAAGCTCTACATTCAAAATGTATTTCTTTTTATTTTTTTAAGGACAAGTAGGAATATTTGTATGTGTGTTTATATCTATTATTTGGAAATTATGCCCATGAATCATGTTAAACTCAGTGATGGAGCAAATACATATATATTTGTCCTATAAAACCGTCAAGTCAAACAGAAATTAATGGTTCTTTGTAGTTTGGTTTCATAGTTGAATGGTTTGTTTATGGTTTTAAAATCTTCCAAATTGATAACTTGCAAGTCAATTTAAGTTCTAGTACCAAAATGAACTGCGTGCATCTTTAGAGCTGTTGGATTACAAGCATAATGCTCATTGTACTTGTCGTGGTTTAAAGATTCTATTTGGACACCGACACCATGTGATGCACTTTTTTATGGGCTTGGATGACATTTTCTCACATCAGATGCCAAATATTATTGATGGAGCCATTTCAGCTAAGTTAAAAGGCTTCCTCATTGGTCTTGTAAGTGAAAAACAAAGGGAATTTGGACTTAATGTTCCGTTCCCTTAAGACTCTATGCTTTTTTTGGGTAAAGGACGACAGAAGTCTATAAATTACAAGAAAAATAGAAAAATTTTAACTTACCGTGGATTCATTGGACATACAGTGGATAAATATTGCAAGCTACATGGCTATCCTTCTGTATACAAATCAAACAAAAATAAAGCTTGCAAACCAATGAAAGAATCAAAAATGACATACTGCTTTTGAGCTCAAAATGTGAAACAGTAGAAAGGATAATATCTATTAGAAGCCAAATGCAAGCCAATGTTCGAAATATAGCTTCTAAGATCCAGAACTTTTACAACAAAACCAAGAAAGAGAAAAGACGATCTTGTCACTTATGGAGCCTTAATCTACAAACCACTGAAATAAAAACCCTAAATGTTATCGAGAATGAAGAGAGACAGAGCGCTATGTATATAGATATAAAATGTATATGTATATGTGTTTGAAAAATTGAATGTAAGATAGAGAGAGAGAGAGAGAGAAAGAGAGAGAGAGGGGGGGAGAGAGAGATAGGAAGGGATACCCATTTGAGAGCCTAAGCAAAGAGAGGGAGAATGAGAGGGAGACTATACAGCAAGAGGGACGGAGAAAGGAGGAAACCCCAACAGGAAAACCAAAAACTAAAAAAAAGAAAAAAAATTGAACATATATACACATAGATAAATCTTAGAGCTTAAGGAATAAGAAGATGCAAGGCTACGTGGGCTAAATGTGGAAATGTATAAGAGGTATTGAATTGAATAATATTGTTGGACGGGCTATTACTTTATGTGAGGGTTGATTAAATTTAAGTTGATGAAATAATAATATCTAAAAGGTTAAATGGCTTATTGAGTTATCATTTTATATGAGGGAATTGTTTTATGTTTTGCTAACTTCTATTGATGCTAAATTTGATGAGACAATGGATAACATGATTATTTTCCTAATAATGAGATAATGAAAATAATGTTGATATCGTGGTATGTTGATGCTTTGATCAATTGATGTTGTCGATGGTTACACGATAGTGGCATGTTACGGTATAATATTACATGTTAAACCTATTTATAGGTGCAACGTGATGTCATGCTTGCTTGTAAACTGAGTACGCTTGGCATAGAACTCACTCTCCTGTAGTTAAGGTTGTAGGTTTCAAGATGGACCTACCAGTGGAGATTTTGATCAAGTGACTTTTATTGTCCTTTTATTTCATCTTTTGAATAGTAGTTTATGTACTCTTTTGATATCTCAGCTATGAGGTTTTTATTAATCTTTTATGCCCTCAATCGATAATAAAGTTGTATTTACTTATTACTGTTACTTCGATAGAGTTATATTGGCTGACCGAGGCCTTATTTATATTTTGGAGTATTGTGCCCAGTGGTAACTGTGCTTTTTTTTTATTCCAATTATAATATTTTTATATTTTATTTATAACTTGCACCAGTTATAGTTTGGCTCTAATTAGAATAGGGTTATGTGATTACATGAGATTTATTGTTCACAATTTCGATTACAAAATTCAAAGCGTGGCACCTTACCTTTATGCAAGAGGTGCCAAATGATTGTGCACAAATAGTGATAATTAATACCTTGATTCATAATCATTCTTGTGTAGTTTATCAACTAATTCCCTTTATTTTATTTTAAGTTTGAATTGATACTTGTTTTCATTTATTTTGTAGGAATTTTTGAGTAATCATAGGAGTTGAAGCATGATAGTATGCATTGTTGCAGAATTCTTTGCCTATTGAGCATGCTAATTATGCATTTATGCTTTTTATTAGCAATGTGTTAGCTTAATTATCTCATTTCCATACATTCTTACTATTTATGTGTTTCAAGTGATATAATTTGATGTTTTAGGCTTAAAAAATACCAAGGGTACATGTAAGGAGAAGGTAAGGCAAGCTGAAGCAAGGGAGTGCAAGAATAAGCTTAGGTATCATTGGGGGCATTTCATCGAATACTTGGCGAGCATGGAGAACATAGCTTTAAGACACAAATGCCAACAAGTCCAAGTAATCCCAAGACTTCCTTAACTTCCTAAGAGCCATCTTAAGGCATAAGATCAATTATCATGGCTTCCGAAGAGAAGAAATGGTCCGACATTCAAAATGGTTGAAGTGGCATACAATTGAAGTTCTAGCTCGACACCTTGCTAGTGTTCTGACCATAACGTTTTGCTCATAACTCCAATTGACCTGATTTTTTTAGATTGGAAAATGACTTGAAAGACTACAACTTTTGTGTATAGCCAAAGCCTCCGAAGCCTAAATCCATTGTCTTCAATGTCAAAATTGCATTGGAAGTTAAGGACAGAAATCTATTTCAAGCAGCACTACTCATGGGGTGCGCCTCTTGCACTTACGGTGTGCACCCCTCATCGAGTGCGCCCTTTTGCACTTATAGGGTGCACTGAAGGGGCGCACCCCTCTTCGCATACGCCCCTCTTATTTTCAATTGTGCACCCACTGAGAGCTCGTTTTGGGTGTTTCGGATGGGGCATTTCATCGAACACTTGTGCCAACCTAAGCTGGGTGCACAATCACTTTGCCATAAGTGCCTGTGAATCCTCTCCCAACTATTCTTTTGGTTTTCTTTGCATTTGCAACTTTACTCTCTTGCCCTTAAAATGACTTTGCCTAGACTTTTGTAATTCTAACAGAGTAGTTTTTACGTACTTTATTTTCTTTTCTTTCCAGTTTTACTTAGATTAGGGTTAGATTAGGTAAGCTTGGACTTGGGATTGAAGCTTTCAAGTATTTCTTGCTGGATTATTGTTCTTTAATGATTGTAAGTTTACTTTGAAGCATCCTCTTTATTTTTATTGTTGAATCATTTTGTTTATGTTGTTTATCTTGTGCTTTCTCTTTTCAGTGTATTGGTTTATCTTTTTAGTTTACATTCTTTTCATGGTATTAGCATTGTTCGATTCTTAGCTTAAAATCATTGAAGGTATGGTGCTAGTATGGTGAGTTCAAACGTAAAATATTTTCGACGTGTAATCTTTTTATTTATCAATGGAATCTTTTTGGTGAGGTTGAGTCCTTTCAAAACCTTGTCACTTATGTTACAAATATAAGTCCGATTATGACTTTTTGCTTGCACACACCAAATGGTTAGTTCAATGTCCCGATAACATGTGTATTATTTTCCTATTAGGTTGGCCACTTGTGCATACTAAGTGTTTGATTCAACAGCCCAGTGATTTGGAACCTATTTCCCTAAAACCCTAACTTAAGGTTTTCTTAAGAAATCGATTCACTCATGTTACAATCAAATCCTAGTTACAAGTTGACACTCATGCACACTTGGTGTTCGATTTAATGTCCTAGTGAGTCTGAAACTAATTTCAAAAGCCTCCGTGATTACACCTAAAAAAGTGTAATTACAAGCCTCAAATTAAGTCATAAAACATGTATTCATCGATTAATTAGTAGAGATTTTATTTGCTTTGAGTTCTAATGGTTCCTACATTTAAAATGCAAAGAAATGACAGAAAGTAGTGAGATTATCAAGGATGAAAAGAATAAAAAGTATGAAAGTGTCTCCAATGTTCAAGTTCAAACACACAGACATTCAGCTCAGATAGCAGCGAAGCAATTATGGAAGTAATTGAAGAAAATATCGAAGAAATACAAAATTTGGCTTTTCCGTCTAGATGGGAATATGGCATTTGGATGCCATTTTCCAGTAGTAAAGTAGTTTTACACTTAAAAAATTTTAATTTTTAAGTTTGGATTTTTGTTCGTGCCATCCTGACACCAGTTTGCCGTTCGAACACGACAATCCAGAATTAATCCATGTTTTCTGTTTCAATTTAAGGTTTTGCTATATATATGGTTGATTGTTCATACTTGATATACAACCGTTCATATTCACTTCTCATAGCCTAGGATTTAGTTTTTTTTTTTTTTTTTTAAGCTTTTCATACATTGTTTTCATGCTTTCATAGATTGGATCGAACAATTATTCATCAAACAGTTTGCAAAATTAATGAAGTTCAGGTTTTTCTTAATGTCAATTATTTCATTTACATTGTTCTTTTCTTTTATTGTTTTTGTTTGATTATGATGATGCTAGGCTAGATTTCTTAATTCAACCCATCAGTGACAAACCTTGAATGCAAGGTTATTAAAATACCTCAAGGATTAAAAGGATAAAAAAATATGAAAATGTCTCTGCCATTTAAGTTCAGACACGCAGACATTCAGCTCGGATAACAACGAAGCAATTATGGAAGAAACTGAAGAAAATATCAAAGAAATACAAAATTTGGCTTTTTTCGTTTGGACGGGAATATGGCGTCCAAACACAATTTTCTAGTAGCAAAGTAGTTTTACACATAGAAAAATAATTACTATTAAAATATTAAAATAAAGTTTCTTGTTTTCAATGATAATCTAGGTTAAAGTTTTTCTTATTTCCCTTTATTTAAAAGAATATTTTTATTTCCTCAATACTGTGTCTTGCCGTCCGGATGCCATTAGGTACTGTCCAGACGCCATTCTTTAGAATCTGCCTTTCTGTGTGTGAACACTTGGATTCGAAGGGAATCAAGTAGACTTCTACGCTCTAATATTCTTAATCTGCTTTTCGAACCTTCTAACCCTTTAGATGATATTCAAAACCCTTTTACACTTGAAATGCAAATCTCCCAGGTAGAGGTGTAGGCCAATTGCAAGGTCCTAATGGTCAACCTCATGCACCTCCTACAAGTTTCATGGAGGATTATCTTCAACAAGATAGACATACACCTAAATCCTATATAGTATGGTCTGACAACCAAAGACCCTTTAATTTCAAGCCTAGGACGATCTAACTCCTTCCAACCTTTCATGGTATGGAATCTGAAAACCCTTATGAACAACTAACTCGATTTAGGAATATCTATGTGACTTTTAGGGATCAAAACTATTCCATTGATCTTGTCTTCTTAAAACTCTTTTCTTTCTCTCTAAAGGATAAAACTACTAGATGGTTTAAATTCTTGCAACTGAGTTCCATTCACTCATGGGATGAGGTGCAAGCAAAATTCTTAAAGAAATTCTTCCCACCAAATAGAACTGATGCTATTAAGCATCAAATCTTGAATTTTGCTCCTCAGCAACCGAAACCTTTTATCAATGCTGGGAGAGGTTTAAAACCTTACTGCATTCATGCCCTCACCACAGATTTGAGACGTGGCATCTTGCAAGTATTTTCTTTGGATTATTGATGCCATAACTTAAGCAGTTTGTGGAAACCATGTGTAATGGGCAATTCTATGACAAAACTCCTAAACAAGCATAAGAATTTTTTAACTTTTTTTAGTCAAAAATGCGCAAACTTGGGATACTACAAGAGGTAAGCATAGTCAAATCATAAGTAGTACACCTAAAGGAATACATTAATTGAAAGAAGACGATAGTCTCAAAGCAAAGATTGCAACTTTAACAAGGGCGATTAAGACATTAAAGGTCAAGAAAGAAACACCTATCATCAAAAAAGCCTGTAGTGGATGTATATTACCTTGCATGCAATAGTCAATCACATAAAATTGACGACTATCCAACCATACCATTGTGGAGAAAAACAAAGAAACGCAGTAACCCCATGAACTTCCTATTAATGCTGTAAACCAATTTTGTCCAGCATATCGGGGATTAAATCAAGAAGGAAATCCCTATTCTGAAACTTACAATCTGAGATGCAAAAACCACCCTGATTTTGGATAGAGGAATGATGGAACATCAATGCCTCAGCAATATCATGCTGCTCCACTTCTACCTATAACTCAAGTTCCACTCCCTACCCTAAGACAACCTCAGAATTTGGGACAATCACAGAATGTATGTGTACCTCTAAATAAACATCTAATGCATCACTCTCCCTATGGGCTACGTGAGCTACAGCCCACACTTCGTTAGTCTGGGCCTCGGCCCAAGGGGTTGCAATGGGTAGGCTATCCCACATCAGGATAGTTACAGTGCGTGTGTGTAGTTTATATCCCTCACCTAACTTCCAACTTTTGAGCTAGAATGTTGGGTTGTAGGTTTGTGCTTCAAAAAAATTGTACCTCCAAAAAACGTTCCACCAAAGAGACACTTCAGCAGTTTATGAACACACAATCAACCTTGTGGGCTTAAAACAACTAAGCTATAGATGACATAAAAAGTCAGCTAACTATTATAACCCAAGCATTGAGCACTCAACCTAAGGGTCAGCTACTTGCTCAACCAAGACCAAATTCAATAGCTCAAGCAAATCAAACTGAAGGATCTTCTAGTGCTCAAACTAATCATGAGCAAGTACAAGCTATCACGACACTTAAGAATGGTATATAGATAAAACCATTCACCCTAAGGTAGCTGAGCCCAAGAAAGGGTTGGAACCTAAGTGGACAGCAGAAGATCAAATAGCGATGGATAAACAAGTAAATCCAATAAAAGATAAAGAAAGGCGCGAACAAGCTGTGGAAAAGAATGAGAAAAGGAAGGAAATGAAAAGCCAAAGAATACATCAAGTGAATATATTCCCAGACCACCGTTTCCTCAAATATTCTTAAGTAGTAAGAAAGAAACTCAATGCATAGAGATGATGGAGGTATTTAAGCAAGTTAAAATTAACAAACCACTATTAGATGCCATCAAACAAATTCCATCCTATGCAAAATTTCTAAAAGGACTATGTACTATTAAGAGGGGATTACACGTGAAAGAAAAGGCATTCCTAATAGAACAAGCAAGTGCTATCATTCAAAGTTGTGTACTTTCCAAATATAAGGACCCTGGCTATCCCATAATTTCATACTATATTGGGGAGTATTGAATAGATAGTGCACTGCTTGATCTGGGGGCAATTGGGAATTTATTACCCTATTTTGTCGATGTACAATTGGGTTTAGAATGCCTACTCGAATGACTCTACAATTTGTAGGTAGATCTGTGAGAACACCTCGTGGAGTAGTTGAGGATGTATTGGTTAGAGTAGAGAATTTCTGTTTTCCAGTGGATTTATAATCCTTGATACATAACCTTTAAGTAATCTGTCAGCACAAAATCAGACTCCAATTATTTTAGATAGACCTTTTCTTGCAACATCAAATGCCCTTATTAATTACAGGACAGGTTCTCTTAAAATGTCCTTTAGCACTATTACATTCAAAACAAACATTTTTAATGTCTGTAAACAACCAAAGGAGGATTTTGAAATTCAAGAGGTGGACATAATCAAGACTATAGTGCAAGATTACATAGACCTAGAGTTTTATGAACATCCTTTGGAAAAGGCAATTTGTTTCAGTAAAGGACTCTCAGAAAGCATTGATGTAACTGACGAAGCTAGGAACCTTTACAAATTACTCAAAATAAGTCAAATCATAGCAATGGGTAATTGGGTGCTACCTTTCGAGAAATTAGAACCACTTAAAAAGAGAGTGGAATCTTCTAAAGTAAAGGCACCAAGTCCCGAAAGAAAACCACTACCTGATCATTTAAAGTACGCTTTTCTAGGAGAGGCAGAAACTTTCCCTATAGTAATTTATGTAAAACTAACACCAAGCAAGAGACTCAACTAGTCGAACCACTTAGAAAACATAGAAGCTCATGAGGATCATATGTGGTTGACTTAACTGGAATAAGTCCCTTACTCTGCACACATCGTATCTATTTGGAAGAAGATGTCAAACTAGTTCATCAAATGCAAAAGCGTCTTAATCCAAATATGAAAGAAGTGGTAAGGGCTGAAGTACTTAAATTATTAGACATAGGGATTATATACCGGATATTTGACTTTAAATGGGGAAGCCCAACACAAGTCGTGCCAAAAAAGTTAGGTGTTACAGTTGTGAGAAATAAAAATAATGAATTGGTACCCACTCAAGTTCAAATATGATGGAGAGTGCTTATTGACTATCGAAAACTCAATGTTGTAACTCGTAAAGACCATTTTCTGTTGCCTTTTCTAGATCAAGTACTTGAGAGAGTAGCTAGACATACATTCTATTGCTTCTTAGATGGCTGTCCGGTTACAATCAAATCGAAGTTGCCATGGAGGATCAAGATAAGATGACCTTTACATGTCTCTTTGGTACCTTCACACACACAAAAATGCCATTTGGCCTTTGTAATGCTTTAGACATGTTCCAACATTGTATGATAAATATTTTCAGCGAAATAATGGAAGACATCGTAGAAGTATTTATGGATGATTTCTCAATCTATGATGAATCCTTTAAGCAATGCTTGAATAATCTAGATAAAGTTCTAACTAAATGCGAAGAACGCAACCTCGTGCTAAATTAGGGAAAATGCCATTTATGGTATGGTGAGGGATTGTTCTTGGGCATATTTTCTCTAAAATAGGAATACAAGTAAATCAAGCAAAGGTTGACTTGATCCAGAAGCTCCCGACCCCACGAAATGTTAAGGATATTCATTCATTTTTGAGGCATGTTGGACCGACGGTTATTCTTTCTTTCAATTTACTTACTTAGCCCTTATATCACTTATTAACACAAAATGTACCTTTTGAATGGACCCTTCAATGCCAAGAAGCATTTGAGAAACTGAAAAAGCTGCTTAACCTCAACCCTAATTTTGTAACCTCCTGACTGGTCTCTACTATTTGAATTGATGTGTGATGCCAGTGACCAAGCCATTGGAGCTGTGTTAGGTTAAAGTAAGGATAAGAAAGCACACATGATTTTTTATACGAGTAAAACTCTCAATAATGTGCAAATGAACTACTCTACTATTGAGAAGGAACTTTTAGCAATTGTTTTCGTATTTGAAAAGTTTCGATCTTATCTCATTGGGAAACTCAAAAATAATTAAATAGAAAATTTTGGATTATTGCAATACCACCAAGTAAAACTACACTGTCCTCTTATACTTGAAAGAAACCATTACAAAAATTAAGAGCGGTCACCAAAATACACGTCCTGCGCATGACTATAACACAGTGGTGCACACGATTAACCTCTTGTACTAGCAAGTGGTCCTGCTTTATTTTTGGCTTCCATGTTTCGAAACCCACTGTCTTTGATCCAAAACTAATTCTTTTCAAATTTATATTCATTTTCAATCCCCATCAGTATACCAACACAACCATAACTTCAAATTTAACAAATCATAAAATCGATAACATGAATCAAATCTATTATTCATCATCTTCCTCAAATTCATGTATATATACAGACATATAATATATCATATTTTCATTCATGCATCAAACAGTATAAATAATATAGCCATCATCACCGTATGCATAAACATAACATATAGTTAACAGGAAAGCAATTGAACTCTCTACCTCAAGTTGGTCGAGAAGGAAGAACAAGACTTGTGAATGTTGAAGAATGCTAGAAATTTACTATAATCAACTCACACACCTTAACACCAAATCAACTCTCACAACATAGTCTCCTTGACTCTAATTTCATACTAGAAATAAAAGAAGAACTAAATTCCTCAACAACTCCTCTCAAACTCTCTTGTTTTTTTGTCAATGATTGAATACATACACCAAGACACATATATATAGATAGGAAATGCTTTATAGAGAATGAAAGACATGCAAGTTGGTTGAGGTGACCATGGTTGATGGAGCTATAGGCCTAAGTTAGGCATAAGATGGTTCATTGAATGTAAAGTAGAAGTTGGCTGAAAACTAGAAAAAGTAGAATGCAAGTTACAAATGACAATTATAATAGTCCATGCACACGAGCAAAGGCATATGCATGGGGAAAAATAGTTGGTGCGAACGGATCAACCCATTTTCTAAGACTAAGCTTAGACTTTGAACATGACAAATCCCAAACCAAGAACCAAACAACTGAGTCAATTCAAGCATCACAACAATAGCATTATCAATTGTAACATCTAGGTTTTAGGACTTGATGACATTAGGGTTTGAGTAATTAAAAAGTTTTGTTATTTTAAATAGATACTAATCTATCTTGTAGATACCTCAATTTTGCCGTCTTAGCTAAACATTACAATATTTAATGCTTTTAGTTGAATGGTGCTCTACTGATTAAATTTTTTCTTAATCATAAGATATTTCAAAGTTCTAGAATTTAACAAAAAGCAAACATTCAACAAAATAATGACTATACCCCTAGAAAAAGGAAGAAGTCAAACTAAAGGCTCAGATCATGGTAGAAGGCCACCAAACTGTACAAACATATCTAAGATATCAAACAGATAATTCCAGTATTAACAGAAGAGCCAAGTTTTAAAGTCAAAGTCAATCTGGTCTAGAAGTCAAAATGGCCTTTACCAACACACTTGAAGGATAGTATCAACCGAAATACCCAGATCAAGCTAGAAACACACAAGAAGATACAAAAACATCCTAGAACATGTCATAGGACATAGAGATAGGTTCAGAACAACCAAAATACTACACTAGAGGTGATCTAGGCCTAACTGACTCAAAATGGCTCCTACAGATGAGAAGAAAGCTATTGGCGCATCAGACATAATTTGAACCCTCAAATCAAATCAGAAGGCCTTCAAATTGGAAGGGAATATCAAGGTTACATTCTCTTAGGTAATGGCATAGTTAGGTATGGTCAAGTCCAACCTTAAGAGGTCATTTTGAAGCCAAGACTCGAAAAATCATTAATATTTATAAATTCATAAAATTTTTTCAGGAGTCATGTTGGTGGCATTTTTGGATTCCTTATAACCAAAAATGTTAGAATGAGCCATCCTGATGGTGCCTGCAAGGGTTAGGTAAGGGAATTGGTTGCCCCCTTCTGTTTTAGCTTTTTTTTCAAAAGCATGATTTTCAAACAGACCTAACTCAATCCTATAGAATCCAAATTAAACTAAATTTTGACCTAATTGGTTTAATTCTCTCCAAAAAGTAACCAGCAGGTCTCCAGAGCTCTTGTAAATTGTCTAGAACTTCCTAAAATAGCCTAAATCTATCCGGATAGAACCCAGACCTAGTAGAGCATGGTTTGAGCTAGGGGCTGTAGGTTAAATGGCCCATTTTTTCACTTCTAACCAACATATGGGTTTACCACACCCCCTTGGCAGGTTGTTCTGCCCATGTGGTCAGGCAGAAACATTCGCTTACATGGTCAGGCAAGGCTTTTCCACCTATGAAGTCAGGTAGGCTTTTTTACCTACGAAGCCAAGAAAAATTTCATGCCTATGAAGTTGAGCAAGAATTTTCGGCTGTAAAGCTAGGTAGCTGTTTTTACCTAGTAAGTTCGAGCAGACAAAGTTGCCCAAATGACTTGTGTAGAAGTTTTATTTAGGTTAGAAAGAACCTATAAATAGGACCTTCGCCCTTTTCATTTTTTCATTCAACACTCGGCACACTCAATAGCTCTCGAGGCAAGGCTAACTCTAAACTTTCTCTCTCTAGCAAAAGATTGCGTCAGGTAAAAATTTTCTCTTTCTTGAAAATTGTTATTTCATTTTTCAATTCAATTTATTTTCATGATTAGGATAAAATATTTCTAATTATGTAAATAAAAATACTCTGTCAATGAAAGGTATCTGAATTATAACTCATGTCTAGGCTAAGCTCAATGTATAATATTGATTGAATTTACCTAACAATTTTGTAAAATTTCAGACATCATATGTATAACATGCCCACATCATACTACTATTCCATAGCATCATTCTATCATGCCATGCCATGCCATAATACTATGTCAGCCATGCCATATCATGCTAAAACATCACATTACTATGCTAAGCCATGCCAAGCTATGCCAAACATCATATCTACCATGCCATGTCATCCTTACATATTATGCATTATTCACATGCTACCATGACATGTCATACCATGAAATTATGATCTATTATAATGCTATACCATGCCATTACCATGTTACACCATGTCACTATGCCATATCATCATGCTATGCTATGCTATGCTAATATATCGTATCATCATGGCATATTGCTTGTATCAAATGCCAAGTGCAAGGTGATCAATATGGCAATTTAAAATTCTAAAAATAGTAAAATACTAGTCGTATCCACAGGGATAGACACTGTTAACTCACAATTCTTCTTCTCTTAGTAAATAGGTATCAAACAATTTAAAATTAGTGAAAATTGATTTGAATTTTAAAAATAAAAGTTACCTAGGAATTTTATCAAACACGTTGGAGGCTATAATATAATCTAATGTAAAGTGAATTAAAAACAATGAAATTAAATAGGCTTGGGAGCAAAGATGAACCATCCAATCAACATGTAATGAACCAATTTGAGGGAAACATGTTTTACCTATATAAATCTAGGCAAAACCATCATAATGTGGGTTAATTTAAAGAAATTAAGTTCAATTGTTAGAATACCTAGGGAAACATAACATCAATTATACATGGCATAATAGATCTAGGCATGTAAGCATTCCAACAAATACCTAATATATATGCAAACATGCTCAACACAAGTACCATGCACACATGGCATGCAAAGTCCAGAAAAGCACGCAAATATGAGAGGTTTGTATATAAATTACCCATGAAAACATTCTATCAAACACCTAGTATGCATATAATTTCAACATGAGAACTAAACATACATAACGCGAAAAGTCAAGCACAATTGTGTACAAAAGAGGAATTGAAAGAAGATCAACCAAGCAAACATCTAAATATGTAGAAATTGGAATTAATTTGCAAATTATACTTCAATTGACCCAAATACATGAAAAACTTCGAGTACCCAATCGTCTTTGCCTTGATCTACTATAGAACATCAAAACTCCAAAGAAATTAACAAAATAAATTGAATCTAATTTGAGAAGAAGAAGAAAATCTCCAATGTCCTCTCTAATCTACCTTACCTCCCTTTAAAAAATGTATGTATATCTCTATATCTATACCTCTCTATGAAAACCCTCTCTCATAATTATAGTTCCTTCTTATAAAAATTACAAAAATGCTATAAAAAATTTAGAATTAATTCAAAAACACCCTTAGAATCCTTTTAAACTTAGTCGAAAATTCCCTTTTCTGTCGATTAAACCTCTATGTGCATGGGACACTGTCTGGACAATCGTTTAGGGGTGTGGCCACACTTAGCCATTTTTCCTCCATCTCAGGGTCTCTGGCTTTCTGCCATACAGATGGGAACGTAGATGATGGTCCGTCTGGACAAGGGTCTAGGCGATCTTTGACCACTTCAGCTCTTTTGCTCCAATTTTTACTTCAGTTCACACTTTATAATCCAAAATTTCTTATAATTACCTAAAAAAAAACAATACTTAGACGTATCTAATTCATTTTAATCCTTATATTCTTAAATTGTCATTTTGTGATTAATCATATATCATGGTATAACATGCTAGGACATTATTTACAATGCTAGCATATTCCATACACTGTATCTTAACATGCTTGCACATGCCTTGACATGCTAGAACACATCTAGACATGCAAATAAATACCAACTTGGGTTAACATAGATTTAGAAGTCAAACACTTATCAATTCACTTGAGTAAGCGAGGCTCTAGAGACAGGAAATGATTTAGGATTGGCTAAGTCGGTGATTTCTAAGTCATGACTCCCTTAGATATATCTAACATACATTCTTGAACTATCATCCATGTTAGAATATAAGTTGTCATCACATTTAACACGTCCATAACATACATAATCGTATCAACTGCATAACTTGCATCGTAGTTGGCTCCTAGGCTATTTAGCACAAACCTAATCATCATCACTAGCAACTGAGCTCTCGATCAGAATGAAGTTCTTTTCCCAAATGATAAATAGTCACTCACACACGCAAGGCATGCTCTTAGAGCAAGTCTCCTTTCCACAGTTATGTGCAAGGTGCTAATTATCTTTTCCCTTGGAGCAAGGCTTCTTTTCTTCAGTTATGCGCAGGCGCTAATTGTTCTTTCTCATTTGGAGCTAGGCTCCATATCCCAATTACATGCAAGGCACTAGCTGTCTCTTCTCTCTAGAGCAAGGCTCCTTTCTTAGTTACATATAAGGCACTAACTTTTCCTTTACTCTAGAATAAGGCTTTCTTTCCAAGTTAAGCACCATGTGCTGACTGTCTTTCATCATTTGGGGCGAAGTTCTCTTCCTAAGTTATGTGCAAGGCACTAACATTTATTTTAGTCTTAGAGCTAAGCTCTCACACTGATGTCAATGTAAAGACAATCACTTCTAATAGATACCTAAAGCTAGGCTCTTTCTTTTTCTCATCTCATATTAAGAGCAAGGCACCTTTACACTAATCATATATACAACACTAACTTTATCAATCACTCCCTCATACACTTAGCCCATTTTGGCTGATGATGAGGATCACCATCCTGAGGCCAATTAGTTTGCCCTTTATGACATTATAATTATACCTATATTTATTGTACATGAGCATATCTCATCTATGCGAGGTGTAAACCTAAATTTAGAGCTACGTTGACCTAATCTCTTAGTAGAGTACGTAGGCAGCTCAAGTAGATAGCTTGAGTTTGGTTACTACGATCTTCATAAATCATCTACACAAGGTGCTAACTTATACTTAGAGCGAGGCTCTTGCATCAACCCAGCACTGCATAAACACATAGTTCGTATCACTTTAGGTCAGAACTACATTGACCTGATCCCTTTCCAAGGTATGTAGGTAGCTCGAGCACATAACTTAAGTCCGGTCACATCAGTTTCATAGACCATTTTTTAAAACACATTTCATTTTTAGAACACATACACACTCTTGCATAAGGACTATATAAGTCCATTTCCATGTCAAACATAGCTTTTCAATACAAATCTCATCCTTATTTGTATAATTAGTCTTTAAATTGCATCTAGAGTTAAACCAGTATATAGAAACTCATAGGGTGCATCACTACATAGGCATATATTACACTACATTGGCATATACGTTTTGCTAGGCTCAACTACCTACATTTTATACATCATTTGCATTTATAGGTTGAATGCTATGATCATTATAAACTAGATATTGGCTATGTTTGGAGTTTTGAAAATCACTGAAAAATACTAAAAATCACTGAAAAATACTAAAAATCACAAAACATTCTTCACTTTTTATCTCATAGCACAAATTACGAACCCATAACTTTTGCCAAATTTTATCACTTTTTGTCACTCCAAATGCCCCATTATATTGTGAGATTACTACTGCAAAGAGTAGAAAGGGACTCTAGATATCCCTAGGTATCTAAGTGTAATAGCTGTCGTGTGTAGCTAATCCCTCGGACACAGACTAGTCGAGAGTCACTAAAAATGGGCCTTTTATCACAATTTCAAAAATGTAAATCAAAACACTTTTAAACATAAACTAAAACTCAGGTTTCTTGACATACAGCATTTTGAAAGTATTGGATGGCTGATCCTAACTTTTATAATCAAGGTCCTATTTCAAAATAAAATATACTTTTAGGCAATCTCGGACACACTATGTCGCAACAAAGACTCACAACCCGTGCCCATCGGCCCTAAAGCATGGATCCAACTGTGATAGCTGGCGACTTTCGTTAGGGACTCATCTACTACTTTAAGGATTTAATCACATTTTCTCCTCTTCACAGTCACTATCTCACATTATAATCTTCAGTTTATATAATCAAAACATATAACCCCATTACCTTTAGGAAACATGCATTTAGACCACATATTACTTGTATATTATATTGTGCATTGTATGTGTATATTAACCTAATAAACTACGTGAATCGATATAAGATGCGTGTATGTATATAATATGATTTGTTTTGCAGGTTATATGAATAAATAGGGTAAATGCTTAACAGCTTTCCCTATCAGTCATAAACCCACCCCTCCTAAATCACACACTATGCAATACATTCAGCATGCTTTACATAACCCTTATCACCCTTTAGTTAGTTAAGGGAGGTTAATAGGTCTATCTATGGTGTGGGTACATATATAGTCCCCTCGATAGCTGTATGGAACTTCCTCATGGCTAGATCACCAACCTGAGAAGGTGTTCTTTAGAAAAATTGGAGGTTTGAAGATCTGGTGGCCATTAACCTTTTAGGGTGCATTAAGTTAAGCCATAAGTCTCATATCACATGTAGTCAAGCCATAGGCTAGAGCCTCTCAAAACTAAAATTTTCAAGAACACTAGAGCAGACAAAGCTAACCTATTTATTCCATGTGATTGCATACATTTATCAATACATAGTAAAGAAGACAACTCATCATTATCTCTACATATCAATAAAGCCTACTCATTCTTGTCTAAGGGACCAAATCCCAAATAGACCCTTCATTTATGTACAATGAACCCCAGAGGTTCACCCTTTTAAATAAAATAAAGAGATTGTCATTCAAATCCAAGTTTGCCCCGTATTTACCATTG
Organism: Vitellaria paradoxa; assembly: GCA_019916065.1. NCBI lineage: Eukaryota > Viridiplantae > Streptophyta > Magnoliopsida > Ericales > Sapotaceae > Vitellaria > Vitellaria paradoxa. The sequence continues at coordinate 17,328,666 of CM034244.1, read as the reverse complement.
AGTATAAATCAATACATATCCTAGTTCAAACCCAAATTCTATCAAAACTTACCTCCAAATCAATCAAGAGTTTTGACTCAAAACTCTGCCAAATTTGACTTAGGGATTCAGTAGAATCTCTAATTCTAGGCAAAAATCTCTAGAAACACTCCCTAGAGTTTTGGTCTTCAAATCCAATCATGGTTTCAATTGGAAACTCTAACGGATTTGGGATAGAAATCATAGGTTAGAGTTTCTTCAATTTTCTGTCTAGATTTGTAGTTTTGTTAAAACCATACCCGAAAATCTACAATAGTTTCAACCTAAAACTCTACCAGATTTAAGGCACGACTTTTGATAAAATATCACACTAAAAGTTAATCAAAGTTTTAGCTCGAAATTCTATCGAAATTCTCGTAAATATGAACTGCAATATACGAAGACAAAATACTCAGTTGGTTCAACAAGGGGTGTCGATTCAAATAAGGAGAAAGTTCTATCCAGGTAGATAATCGAAGATCAAGAATGAAGATCTGAATACTCAAATGGTAGATAGGGTTCTTATTTTTTTCTTCAATGAAAAAGTATTCAATGAGTTTTATAAAATGAATGCTCCTTTCGATTTCATTCAATTCATTATTTGTAATATATTTTCCAATGACAAATTTGAACGGGACAAGGTAATAAAACAGGAATTCCAATGACAATTTCTTTCCATATAATTCAAATCAAATTATTATTCTTTCCCTCCCAATGAAGATGACCCCAAAAAATAATATCAACAAAATGTCATTCAAATCATTTTTAATAATAAATGAACTTTTATGATAGGTACTACCAAACAAAATGTAATTCAAATCATTTTTAATATAATGAACCTTTATGGAAGGTATCGTCGCTACCATTTCCTCTACTTAACACTCATTTGTTAACACCAGATCTGAACCTAGAGATGCATAGCATCTCCAACTGAAGCTTACACTATTATTACCTGTGGAACCCAAGTACTTGTTACAACTATATCAAATGGCACAAGTCAACTATCACCATTCCTAACTCTAAATGCCAGCCTCATTCCCAACACCACTACTGATACCCCTCCTATCATGGCTACCTTTGTTATTAGTAGTTTACCAAGCTTATTTGTCCCATACTTCTTTAAGACCCTGTCAGCTACTATTCCATAAGTGGCAACCGTCCTCCAAACCTTCAAACCCCTCTCACAAAAGACCAAGAGATTGTCAGCATAACTCTGGCTCTCAATCGGGCACTAGCCCTTATTCCCAAGCCTTAAAACAACCAGATACTACCTGCTCACTTTCGAGCACCCTTCAGACCCAAAATTGCATTGAGTTCAAGGCACATCAGCAGCCTGAACTTCTAGTTTTAAACCACCCTTTCACTTTCTTCACCCCAACAATTGCCACAACATCTAGATGACCAAGCATCTAGCTCCAGCATGCCATACATGGCCTCCATTGCAAATTCCCAACCTCTGCAAATCTGACCCAACAGCCTCCCACCTCAATAACAATTACCTTTGCTGCTGTCATATACATCAACTGAGCTAGATCTTACCCAAAGGATCCAGATCATTGAGGAGGTTTTGAACAGTCACACTGGTGCCTACATACATGAGAATATGGATTCTCAAAACTTGAGCCCTCGCTTAAAGTTGAAACGACCTTCAAAATCTTTAGTGGCATCCTCTTCTAAAACTTCAGCTCAGTAGCATACACCTCAGAGGCGAGAGATAAATAACTACCTTGAATCTCGATCTAGGTCAAAAAGAATCTTTTCTAAATTTCCTTGCACTTGAACGGAGGCTAATTAACAACTTCACAAAGCACATTTGATTGAACCCCTACCATATCGAATGCCAACGTTGCCCTTCAATCACTCCCATGACCCCTCTAAACACTATGTGTACCATGGAAGATCATCAAGACATGACACTGAAAGCTACTTTACTTTGAAGTATACAATTCAAGACCTGATCGACAATGGACAGTTAGCAGTCTAAGCCTCTACAACTCTAAATGTCGCTACCAATCTATCACCAGATCACAACACCATCTCATAATAGAAAGTGTCAGACCTCATGACCTGTTAGATGCCGTGATCAAAAGGGCTTCAAAAGACCAACCTCCAAATGAGCTGTCAAAGCCACAACCTTCAATAAAAAAGGTCACTGGAGCCTAATATTTTTTGTTTTCTTTTAAAAAGAAAAAAAAATCTTTTCCAAAACTATTGTACATATCTAGTTTTGAATAATCAATACTAATGTCAATATTACCCCTAAATGTTGTGCAAAGTCATGTTCTTTTTATCAATTTACATACATGCTATTCATTTTTGTCATTCTTTATTCATTTTTCAGGCACTTTAGATTCAAAGTATACCTATATGTCAAAAACAAGCACATTCTAGTGATCACACTTAAAACATGTCCTCCATAACTTTTGCTTGAGAACCTTCACCTGATAAACACGCCTCGCTAGCAAATCTTCTAACTCACATTTTGAGCACAACATAAAATGAACCCTAATTTTCAAATCATTGACAAAACCAGATATCCCTATTCTCGAGACATTTTAACTACTAGATCTTCATGTCAAATAATTGGCATGTCGCTAGTTACGTAAACTTCACATATAAAACCAACTCCGTCATACTTCTTACATTACATTTACACTCTGAAAATGCCTCTGATCAAGGGCATTTCCCTTTAAACATGTAATAATAATCACATGTCCAAACACTAAGTCCAATCCCAGTTCAATCACTATAACCCCCCACATGGTACTCAATGCCATCTCACACAATCACATCATTTGGCTACCCTAAATAACACCATATCACTCAATCACCAAATGATGCTAAAACAGCATCCTGCCATAAGGACCATCCAAAATGGTCTCACATTACTTTAAAGGTACTTCACCATCATAAAACAAGTTTTTTACTCTCGGTCAATACTTCATTATGCTAAGCTGATACACCATCTTCATCAATCGTGCACAGCTAGCATTTTATCTATCTTTTTGTCTCCTAAGAAAATACCACACTCTGGTATTAACTTGAGTTGGCAAGTGCGCCCCTCTGTGTTTCACCCCGTGCGCCCCTAAGGCATGTGCCCCTCTGTGTTTGGTCCCGTGCACCCCCAAAGGCATATGCCCCTCTATGTTTGGCCCGTGCACCCCTGAATGTGACAATGTGTTCAAGCATGAGGCTCTATTTTCTATTCTCTTTTTAGTATCCACTTGAACCTCAATTTTACTCATCTTGGAAAACAATTCTTGTAATTTCTTATTTCAAACATCATTGCAAATCTTATAGGCATTAAGTGTAGAAAACAATTTGGCTTTTCATCAATCATGGATCCAAATATGGATTAATCTTCATTTCTTTCATTACAGGCATATATATACACATATACACGTATATAGCTCCCATTATTTCCCACAGACTTCATCTAAATCTTAAAATAATCATGTTAATATTATTCTAATCTTTTCTACGTATCATATATGTAGTAAGAGGCATAATATCCCTACCTCAAGTGAAGAAATTGAGAAAATAGTGAGCTAAAGATGAACCATAACTTCCCTGGCAAACTCGACAAAATTCGAGTAAATTGTACGCTCAAACGGTTAATTCTATCATCAAAATTTTTATATCGTTGTATTCATATTGAGTTCAATTTCATATTTGTAAGTTTAATTTGAAATTGGTGGAGGTTTGGTATACTTACGATCGATCGTTGCTCGTTGGTTCTCTTGGTTTCTCTTCTTTTCCTTCTTCAACCAACCGAATAAATATACATATATCATATACATATATATCAGACAAGGCTTGGAGCCCAAGGTTGCTACAAGCAACCTAATCTCCCTCCTCACCATAAGCTTGAGAAGGAAAAGACAGACACAAATCACTCAGCAAATCAACTGACAAACCATTAAACGATGACCTCAACTTAAGTCCGAGCTCCTGTCCCTCCTTAGGCATGCACCCACCTTCGCGTACGCCCGGGGATGTTCCTCCAGTGTGCTCGCCCTCCCCCTTTGGACTTATTTTGGGTGTTTTGGATCTTGTAAGCCCAAACTTTTCCAGCCTAATCTCTTTTAAATAATATTAAACCCAATGCATGCGCCCACCCATTGTGTTTCGAATCTTGTAAGCCCAAAATTTTTAGGCCATCACAAAGACATATAATGCACTTTCTAGTGTTTTAGTCCTCTCAACATTTAGATTAATTAATATTGTTTGATTTAAGAATTGAAAAGGCGCAACATCCTAAAGTGCATTGTGACCTCTTATGCCAATTATATAACAACACCCCAAAAATATTTTTTTTCATATAACTAATGAGAATTTTTTTTTTCTTTTGCGCGCGTGTGTAGGGAATTATAATGGAGTTAGGAAAATTAAACAATTTAGAAGACCCTCTTTTAGGGTTATTGTTCAATTTTAGGCTTGGTTTAGGAATCTTTTGAGATTTTTCAGTTTTTGACTAACTAGTTTTTTTTTTTTTTTTTGGTTTTTTTGTTTTTTTTTTTTTTGTTCTTGTTCTTGTTTTTGTTTTTGTTTTTTTTTTTTTGTAAATTAGTTAAAACTATACTCTTATAGTTTGAATTTCTTTTTGAAACATAAAGGGTTAAAAAAGTCAATTACAAATAGCCAACTACAAAAAAAAAAAAAAATTACTTTTTGGTTTCCAAACTAAACCTTAATTTTTCAAATGGGTTGCATCGACAAACTATTGCTACACGTCTCTTAATCTCCATAAAAGATAAATTCTATTAGCAGTTATTTATCTTTCTTCTAATTTTTTTTATTTCTATTACTTTCTTTTTTTTTTTTTTTACTTTTCTTTTTTTATTAGACTACTTCTAAATTTATAAACAACTTATTTCTTATTTTACATATATTTATGCCATAATGAATGCATGCACACATATAAATGCATATGTAAGGTATATTTATTTCAAATCAAAAATTTAATCAACTTACAACAAAATTTTCCTTAAATAAGAGAAAATTCATAATTTTGTTGACCTTCAGTAACTTTTCTAATGAAAGCTTATAATTTTACCAAAACCCAATGCGCGCAAGTTCACGATTTTGTTGAGCTTAATAACTTTTTAAAATGCAAAATCACTAATTACTCCCTTTCTTTATTTATAAATGCATATTTACAAATATCTAAAAGAAATATTTGTTTACAAATCAAATTTTTTACCATTAATAAAAGCACCTTAATAATATTTCCAAGTCACAAAATTAACTCATAAATTTTGCTGCATTTCTTGAGGTGGTCTATCTTTATAATTACATTGAATGTTATTGGAGAGTTAAATTTCGGAACTAAAAAAGAGATAGCATCTTCATCTCTCTCATGATTCAATTTTTTTTTGTAAAATATTTTAGTATTTCAAATTTTATATATTCTTCGCATAAATATATAAAATCGAATATAAAATTTAATAATTCCTTTTGCAGAAAAGAAAAGAAAAGAAAAGAAAAATTCTCCAAAAAAAAAATTCATCCAATCAAAATATTCAGACAATTAAGAAAAAGTATTAATATATTTATATCTTAAATACAAATATTATTAAATCATCTAAATATATATATATATATATATATGTATGTATGTATTTTCTGAAGGGCCATGCAAATGCCTGCCAACTATATATATCCCCTTTTCATAGAGAGTATCTCAGATGTCGCTTGATCCTTCACATCAAGCCATGCTACTTGGTTCAAGGGGTAAGTAGCAGAAAAGTTTTCGAAATTTTCTTCTGCTGTAAAATAATAGATTCCGTACCAATTCTAAATTGCCCTCATCAGCTTCATCCGCCGCTCCTAAATTGTCCGCCTATCCTCAAAACATTCGGCGATTAAGCTTTAGTCACTGAAAAGCCCTAACATTTCAATTTTTTGTTTTCAAATTTAATTACATTCAAGTCAACACCCTCTATGATGCACAAGATATTGGAATAAATGTAAGGACGACTTCTCCTACTCGAAGTTTTAATTTGTGATATCCTACCATTGTTGTCTGATTTTTATGGCTTCTTGTGTTTTTGTTCTGGCAGATCTATTCTCTGGGGATTGTGCTTTGCTTCAATGGCGGAATCTGCTGATACAGGTGAATAGACCAAAATTCAAGTGCGAACTTGCTTTTGCGCTGAAATCGCAATCACAATGAGCAGGTTGTTCATCGTTAGGTAAGACGCGCTCGAGAAGGAAACGTCTTTTGATAGATTCTATGAGCACCGATTTGTTTGACGTGGCGGATGAAGGGAAATTTAGAATTCGATGCTTAGGAATCTATTATTTACAGCAGAAGAAGATTTCGAAATGATATGAATTACTCTCTCTTTGGCTTTTAATGATCTAGACAAGAGGACCAAATGATATTGTGCTTCAGGTATAATTAAAGGCTCTGGTATAGTGTTCCTGTGATATTTGCAATGGAACTCAAGTAAGTTTTCATACGAGTTCAATATATCTGCATTTCGACCATATTTCCATAGTTGTTTAAATAGATTTATAAATGAGTGGTTATAATACTTTTTTTTTTTTTTTAAATTAACGTAGGTTGTGACACCTAATCAATTGCATGCGGGTAGTGGCAACAAGCGCCCAACAGATTGTATCTACTTGGGGAATGGAAAGACCCTTTGCCAGGTGTTGAATGCATTCAAAGATGCTGTAATGGAATCTTTGCAAGTAATTATTCAAAATGGGATTGGTTGTTCATCCGAAAATAAATCCACTTTCTGTGTGAAATGCATAAGTCCTTGCATATTCTTTGATTTTGATATTTCGCACTTTGCATGGGCAGTCCACCTAGAGAATTTGACTTCTTTCCATTTGATTGATTTCTAGGGCCTATTTAAGAAGCTAGCACTGGTAGAACAATGCTATTGTGTAATTCGTGCATGAGCTTAAAGAAGTCTCAACCAAATCCTGCTTCGTTGAGTGATAATAGTGATAAGTATTCATTTTGTTTTGTAATTTCTCTCGTGTGTTTTGACATTCTGCTAGAACTACTAGGTTACGTGTCTGTTAATTTGTTAAATGGATATGTATTTTACGTTACGTACACTCTTTTATTTGCTCCAATATATCCGTTTCAACTAGATATGACAATGTTATGGTTATATTGGTGGACATGTGTCCAACTCCCATTTCCATAATGGACACTTAGATTCTTTAATTTTTAATGATATTTGAAAAACTAATAGGTCACAATTAATGGTGAAGAAAATTTTATAACCTTTCAAATAGATGAACGATTTTGATTTTTTTTTTTTCTAAATTTTATTAAATTTCACATTTATTCTTGAAGAATACAGGTAATTTATTTCAAAATGATATACAATGTATAATATATTTAATGTTTATAACATGTCCACATATCCATACCCAACACGGATACATCCTAATATCTTAAAATTAAGGTTTTGAGAGGTTTGACACCTAAATATGCAACCGCACACAATATTCTCACCTAAGTCCATGTAACTTATCGTGTATTTTCTTAGCAAATAGTTTCTGATACATCACACTCTTGAAAGAAGGGAGGAAACAATACATCCAATTCCTGAGATAAGCATTATCACAAAAAAATAAATAAATAAATAAAAGGAACTTGGCTATCTTCAATGTTAAGGTATTCTATGAAAGCAACACCCTTATTACTTATTGTCCCTTATGTTTGCCATACTTTTGACTTCACAACTATCCTTCGAAACTTATCTCTCAAAATCTTAATAATTTAATTCCCTATTGTCAAACGAAATGAAATTTCCCAAAAAAAAAAGGCATATTTATTTTCACTGTTAAGAAATTAAGGTGTACTTGTTTATTAACAGCCTTATGAACCACATGACTAGCAAGAGCACGAAATGCCTCCACCAACCTTGACCCTTTGCACCACTAAATGCTCATTTTCACTATGGTAATGAACTGACTATGCCTTCAAAACTAAGCTATCTATGCATCCATATGCCAAATGAAGTTTCTCCACCAATTTGCTTAAGAATTGTCAGAATTACAGGAGATACCTATGGAGGGCATATGGATGGAGGGGATCTTTTATGTTGTGATAATTGCCTTAGAGCTTGTCGCACATGTATGACCTCTGTTATTTTCTTTATACTCTTGTTGATGCTTTCGTGGATTGACAGGGAAATACAGTAAGACATTGACGTAGCAAAGATGATTGAATTGGAGAAATTTAATACATCAAGATACTACATTTCCACTTTTCCATGTGCCTTTAGATCTTTTCTTGTTCTACTGTCGTCTATAGGTTATTTTTATTTTATTTTATTTTCCTGGCTCTCTGTTCAATTATCTGAATTCCACTAGTTGATGTTCAACAGAGGGGTTCAATGGAACTTTGTTTCTTCTTCTTCTTCTTCAACGCAACCACTTATTGACAACATTCAATATTACAAATGTAGTGTGCTTCTCTACCTTGTGTCCCCAGTGGGACTTGGTACTGTAGATTTTGCCAAAACATGTTCCAGAAACAAAAATCTGTGGCTGCCAGAAGAATTGCAGGAATAGATCCCAAAGAACACACAACCATGCAGTGCATCCATGTTGCTGGAAATGTAAAGAGTGTTATTGGCGGATATGCACTTTACAGGCTGTATCAACACTTGATCGCTAAGATGAGTCTCCCTTTAGTAGCTTAAGCTTTCTCCTAATAGATCATTCTGTTTCGCTTGACATCAAATGTTGATAAATAACATTTTATTCGGCGGATGCACAATTTTTTATTTGGTTACAAAACTTCTTGGCTCAATGAAAAAATTGCTTCCAGAACCTCTGTTACATCTAGCATCATATTGTTGCTGCATTAAATCCCTTAATTTTCCTGAGCATTTTATCAAGTGGTATCAATTGGTATCAGACTCCAGACGGTTCTGAGGGTGTGATTGTAAGCATATAATTTTATGAAAGTATGTTCTCTAATTACTAAAAATTTATAAGGTTTTTTTGTAAATACTTGTGTGATCCAGTATAGTTCCCATATATTGTGATTTTTGAAATTTATGGGGTGTGAGTGTAACTATTTGAAATATGTAGGGGGTGTTAGTGTAAGTTACCCCATTATATATATACACCTAAGTATACTGGCAGGTTACATTAGGAATTCAAAAGCAATTAGAAATTTAATTTCACGTTTTTCTCAATCTGCACCAAATATCAAACTGACCAAATGTATATTAATATTATTATTATAATTTATTAGTAATTGTTAAAAATATTTTGTACGTAATCATTTTATTTATATTTTAATATAAATTATTTTTTGATGTATTAATTTAAAATTTTTAACTATCCAAATACAGCCTTAGATTCTAAGAGGGTTAAAAATGAGAAAATCAAAGGATCATCGATGAGGATAAGGGGCTTGAAGTTGATTTTGAAATTCAGTTCTTTGAACTTAAATCCTATTCATTAAAACGAAAGGTTTAAATTTTAAAAAATCTTACGCTGTCTTAACACTATCATTTGGACATGTTCATATCATTTATGATAATATTCTTTTTTCTTTTTTTTTTTTTGTACTTGAATTGTAATATAAAATTTATGTATTTTTTAAATTGATAAACGCAAAAAACTTTCATGTATATTGGTATAAATGAATATCTCTTATAACTAATTAAAATTCATGTAAAGTTCATTATTTAACATTTCATAAATACAAATGCAATCTAAATATGGTAATAATAATTTAATATAAGATTGTTAATAATTTTTAAAATTATTCAATTGAAGGTGTATTAATTAAAATATATATATATATTTTTTTGGTAAAATATAATTTTTTAAATATATTGTTTCTGTAAGTTTTCAAATATATTTAGATTGCATTTGTATTTATAAATTTTAAATAATAAATTTAAAAAACTTTCATGCATGCTAATATAAATTAATATCTTTTATGATTAATTAAATTTCATATCAAATTTATTAATCTAAAAATATATAAATTAAATAAAAAAAAGATTATTCGAAGGCTGACGCCTTATAAGACTTTCAAAGTTTACTAAGTTTTTGAGTGAAACTCCTAATTGCTACTAAGAAAGTCAAATATTCTAGCCAACTATCATAGAACAATTAATGTTTATTTGTTTAATGGTAAATAATAAATATATTTTGAAAGCCCTTTCACAATGGACATGGCCAACGGTTGTAAAAGTACGTTATTTTAGGCTACATTTTGTAAAAAGTAGCCATCAATTATTTATTAAATGTGTTTAGAGTTGTATAAAATTGTATAAAATAGTATAAAATTATAAAAATAAATATCTCGTAATTTGTACAGTGAGTGAAGAATTTAAATTTTATTATCTCGTAATTCGTATTTGTAAAAATTTATAAAGTTTTATTTTTTTTAAAAAATATTCCAAACGGAGCCAATTGTCGAAAAAATCCTAAAATTTCAACGTTAAATAAGGGCGGGAAAAAAATTCACATTCGAAATTCCAACCCGTTGCAATTCTTCGTCATATAACTTCAGGTAATAATAATAAAACAAGAATATTTCACAAAATAAAATAATTCGTATTGGTATTGTGCACCTCCTAAACTTTCACATTCCCTTTTCCACCCCTAATATATACAACATCTGCATTCATACACACTTCTCTCTCTTTCTCTCACGATCTCTCTCAGGTATGTAGTACTCGTCCTTGTGTTCTCGAGAATTCAACATTTTAGGGTTTTGCTGTTAGTATATTTTCTGCTTGCGCAGATTGAATCGAGCATCGGTGGAAGCTCTCTCTCTCCCTCTCTCTCTCTCTCTTTCACTCTCTCTTCAAGCGATCGAATTGGAATTGGGGAGTAGAACCAAGCATAGGAATGGGTCAGATCCAGTACTCTGAGAAGTATTTTGACGACACCTACGAGTACAGGTAATTGGATTTCACTGTCATTTTTTTTGGGGGGGGGGGTTGGGCTTTGGCTTTGGATTTCGACTTCAATTTCGTTTTGTTTGGTTTCTCGGAGAACGCATTTCGATTGATGAATATCGATTTCTTTACAGGCATGTGGTTCTCCCTCCTGATGTGGCAAAACTTCTCCCTAAAAATCGGCTTCTCTCTGAAGTGAGTAATTCGCACCCTAATTAGGGTTTTCAAGACTTTTCTTTTGTTTCGAATTCTTTTGAGTATTTTTTTTTCTCCTCATGTGATTGCTTGAAATTGGAATTGATAGAAAGTAGCAACTCTGTTTCGTCACTAGATGGTGTCTTGCAAAATCAGTTTCGTATTTTTGGAGCAATGTTACTGCTTGGTTGCTGAGAAAATGGGCTACTAATCTTCTGATTATCATCAGAAAGAGCAACAAGGAGCAAAATTGATGATTTGTTTCAGTTACGTTGTCTGTTTTATTTATTTACTTGAGCAAAGGCATTTAGTTCTTCTTAACATATTCTCTAAAATACTATAAAAATCTTATTTTTTTTACTTCACAGATTTTTTATTCAATAGTACTATTCTTTAAACTGTTATGCATAACATTTAAATATTGATTTCTTTAATATTTCTTTATTTTTGCATTAATTGTTCCAACAACTGCCAATGAATTTATTTTTAACGATTATATATTGTCAAGGAAAAAATATTTTTGATTTATATTATCATAATAAAATATAATATAATAATATTTTACATTGACATATATAATAATATAATACTATTTTACACTGACATGTGTAATAATATATTAAATTTATGAAATAAAGGATAAGAATTAAAAATATTTAAAAAAAAAATTATTAATGAAATACTTGTAGAAGAGCTAAAGTACCATTCCACATTTGGAGTGATACTGTAGCTAAACTCAACTTCATTGTTTCTTAACAGAAACTGGTGCAGCAAATTTTTTGATGTTTTCCTTGGTAAAATGCAGTACCAAGTCACAGCATATGATAAGCGTGTGATAATAGGGTGTTTGGAAAAGAAGATGAGGGGGGAAGCTAAGAAGGGTTAAAGGATATTTATGGAATTAAAATTCTGACAAAGCTGCATAAAGGGGAGACTGGTGTCTCACCATTTTTTTTTTTTTTTGGGGTGATAAGCGGACTGGTATCTCACTTTGTAGATTAGTATAAATTTTTATCCTCCTGTAAAGTCTTCGAACTTCTTTGAATGCTTGATCTTGTACCATCCGCAAAACTTTTTGTGCATAAATGTGGAAATTGACTTTCTGTTTTTGATTTCTTATCGAATTATCAATTCATTTATTTCCCTCTATTTTCTCTGTATCCAAACTGATTTTAGGTTTATGTAGGGAAAATGAATTGAAGGTGAAGGAAAAATAGAATAAATTTACCTTTATAGTTTTTTTTCTTTCTCCTGTCCAAACTCTATAACCAAGCAAGAGGGGAGAAAATTTTTAATTTTCTCTTCTTTTCCCCCTTCTCTTCCTCCCAACCCAAACCAGGTAAAATCCGTTTATTGATATTTCTAATTCTGTGTATCAGAATGAATGGCGTGCAATTGGCGTGCAGCAGAGCCGGGGGTGGGTCCACTATGCAATCCATCGACCAGAGCCACACATCATGCTCTTCAGGAGGCCTCTGAATTATCAACAGCAGCAGGAGAATCAGGCTCAGCAAAATATGGTTTCCAAGTGAAATGTCACTCTCTTATTTGCCTTTCTTATTTCTCTAGAAATTAATTACCGTCCTTATTTCTGCTATAAATGAGCTCATTATGTGTGATAACTAGGATTTGAAGTTCGATTGCTTTTTGCTTCTGTTTTTCGTGCTGTACTGCAGTTCTCTCAACTGTGGAGAACTAATTTCATGTCAAAAGATTCTGATGTTACTGGCACTTTACTGTAATACCAAGTATTCGGGTTGTGTTCTTAGCTACTCTTTGAAAGGTCTACTTCCGGCGTATGGAATATTCTTAGCTACTCTTTGAAAGGATTACATCACTGGCTCTTATGTGATTCCTTTTGCTTTTTTTGTTTTTGTGTGTTTGTTGTCTAATGTTTTCCTGTATCATAAATTCTTTCCTTTTATTTTATCCACAAAATATTACTTGGTCTGGAAATTGATCTCGAGTTGACCATGACTCCTATCCTTTTTCAGTCTGTGGTTGAATTGAATGCCTTTGATCATTGTCAGTTTGTGGTTGAAGTTTTGAGGAATTGTTAAACTCCTAAAGAATTGGGGATGGGGATGTTTGATTTTTCGTTAAATTGGCATTGAATCGTATTTGTGTTAATAATTATATGAAATTGTATGATAAGTTAGGCTACTGTGTGGTGTGAGGGATGTTGTTTTATTGGTGCAGATGTGATGTAGATTCTGCAAGGTTTTTCATACTGGTTTCAGATGTCCGCTCGTCTGAAGTTAATAGTATGGCAGTTCGAGTCTTGCATTATTTGTTTGAATTTGGTTCCCAATATTAGGGTTTGATATGAACTGAATTTTAAGTTGTTGGTGAGAAATGGCAGTTTGAATTATGGCTCCGTTTGGAGCTAAACAAAATAAAATAAAATCTTACAAATCTCTACTAACATGAATTACAAGATAATAAAATTTAAATTTTTTATTTACTGCACGAATTACGAGATATTTACTTTTATAATTTTATTTTAAGGTAAATTACACCTAGACCCCTTAAACATTAGGGTAATTACACCTAGACCTCCTCAACATTTGAAATTAGCAAATAACCCCTTATTTTGAAATGTTGCTCACAAACGACCCCCCTCCGTTAGATATACTCCAACGTCCGTTAATTTATTAGTGTAAAGACAAATTTGCCCCTTCCATGTAGCAGTAAGGTTCCTATTCTTTCTTATTTCTTTTTTATTTGTTTTTGTTTTTTCTTTTTAATTTTTTTGGTTTTTGAATCACTCTCTCGAGTCTCTCCATTTTTTCTGAGACGAAACCCCTCATCTCCCGTCCTCTCCCTCTGCGAATCGAAAACCCTAAGTCCCTGCTGAGCACCTTTTTCGATCTCTGAAACGAAAACCCTAACCTAGACGAAACTAATTTAGATGAAACCCTAACCGAAGACCCAACAAGTTGATAGATCGTCGTCTGGACGTCCGACCGACTGGTTTTTCTCTCTATCTTTCTCTCGCTCTGTCTGTGTGTGTTTATATATTTTCTTCCACGTTGACTCACTTTTGTTGTCATATTCTTTATTTTGTTACTTTTGATTTTGTGGTCCCCCGTTGTTTCTTTGTTCTGTATTTCTCTTTGTTCTGTTCTTTGTTCTCTTTGTCTCTTTGTTCTGTACCCCTGTGTGTGTATATTGAATATTTTATTGGTTTTTATTTTGTGGTCCCTCCTTTCTGTTTCTATTTATTTATTCTCCGGTTTGTGCATGTGGTTGTGTTGACTGTGCTTTTTTGTTTGTATGGTTGTGGTTGTGAATTAATGTTGAGTGTGTATCTTTTTGATTGGTCCTCGACTCTTCGTACAAAGCTTTCTCACAACAATTGATATATATGTGTGTGTGTGTGTGTCTGTGTCTGTGTCTGTGTGTATTGCAAGTTTATTCTGGGTGTATTGATAAATTTAAAAAAAAAATTAAATTACTTTTCGCTTTTGTTTACAGCATTTGATTATTGAGCTGGTGCTCGGATTGAAAATATTTTATTTTGAGCACGAAAGAGCCAAGAAGGAATATGTGTTAATCTAAAAGGGGTTATGTTGGTGTGTTTGGAACTTTAAGGAGAAAAAAAATCATAAAGTGGGGGTAATGTGACGGTGTGAATAAACCAAAACAAATGTTGATACGTAGAAATAGTAAAAGAAGTAAGAGTAGTCTTTTGATTTTATTCATATTGTCTGTATTATTTCAATTTTTAATTAAATAATTCGATTCTGTTCTGATTAAAATGACATTAATCAAAATTAAAAAATTAAATTAAATATTTATAATAACTAAAATCATATATATACATATATGTATATATATATCTAATTTCCCTTTTGATCAATTTATTATGTATATATCTAATTCAGTTTTCAAATGTTGTGCTTCAACAAATACAAGAATTGAAACTGAATCAAAAGGTAATTTGAGCTTAAAAAAGTAATTAGAACCGAACAAAACATAAAATTAATTAAATCAAAAATTAAAATTAAACACACGAGGGTACAGCACATATGGTCATTTTATTATCTGTTATTTTTTCTGTTTTTTTTTTTTTTTTTGGTTTGGTTAAATTGAGGAGTCAAATGCCTATTGTGATGGGGTGGCACATTTTTTCTGATTTTTTTCTAAATGCCTGTTGTTGCAAATACCATCGAACTTTGCATTTGGCCTGCTACTTTTTTATTGTTTCTAAGTTGACAAGTGTGATTTATCTACTAAATATGATTTTATGTTTATAAAATCACAGCACATTCCTTACTTATGGCTAAAGAAATTCATGTAGACATTTTTGGTTGTCCATTAATATGATTTGAGTCATTTGACACTGTCATTTAATTCTTTCCTTCTGGATTGTTGTGGCAATGGTCATTTTATTGTCTGTTATTTTATCTGTTTTTTTTTTTTTTTTTTGGTTTGGTTAAATTGAGGAGTCAAATGCCTATTGTAATGGGGTGGCACATTTTTTCTGATTTTTAGACTAGGAATGTTGCGTTGGTTATATATCATTCTGATTTTTTTATTTTATTTAACATTGGTTATATATCATTCTGTTAATTAGGTTGTTTTTGTTATTTGTTTTGTTATCTGTTTTTTTATTGTTTGTTATTTTATCTGTTTTTTTTTTTGTGCCGTTTTCTGGTGGAAACCTGTAACCGAGCTTTCATCTCAACTGCAGGTGTAACAATTCCAGTACCCTGGGATGGGGTGGCACATTTTTTTTCTGATTTCTAGAGTAGGAATACTACATTGCTTTGTTAAGTTTATTTTTTAAATCGTGGATTTAAATGTGTATTTCTCTAAATTCTATTTTTTTAATAGGTTAGGAATGGCACCAAAATACTCACATTATACTATCACAGTGCACCATGGTGACGTAGAGTTCACAATTAGCAACCTGGATCCTGATAGATATTCTATGTTAGACTTAGTAGACGATATACGGCAATATGCATTGGGTGGAGCCAGTGGACATCTTGGGAGTACTTTGAAAGTGTACTACAAGTTAAGTAATGTTGAGTTTACCTTAGACAATGATTTTGACTTGTTAGACATGTTTGAGATATCAGCAAAAAGAGAGGTTGACATATTCTTTGATATTGTTGAAAGTTCTAATGCTGAACTTGGTAAAGTAGATGGCAGTGAAGGTGCAGACTGCTCTGTTGATGTGCCTAAGGTGGTTGAAGTACAGCCGATTCTTGCTTTGCCAGGGCCTACTGTTGAGCCAATGGCAGATCCAGAGCCTGTTACTTATCCTGAGGCAAAGGCGGACTCTACTGATGTAGGTAATGTTTCCCAAGCTGAGGTAGACTTGGGTAGTGAACAGGAAAGGGGTAGTAAAGACATTGAGGGTGAGGCATTTAGTCTTGATGACAATCTGGAGGTTGAACACACAGGCAGTGAGCCTTCTTCTAGTTTTCAAATTGAAGATGACAGTGCTGGGAGTGGTGATGACATTGACAGTGAGCTGTTTACTCTTGAAACTGAGGATGAAACTGATGGGGAGGGTGATGATTCCAATGTCAATGGTGAAGACAACATAGAGGTTGAACACATGGATGGAATGGATGGATATCAATCTAACGATAGCTGCAATGTTGGGTCGGATTGTGATGATTTGGGTAGCCGTAAGAAAAGAGTAGGGGAAATTTTTGTTCAAAAAAAAGGACAGAAAATAAAATTAGAGAAAGGTTTGATGTTCCATAATATCAACCACTTTCGAGATGTTTTGAAAGACTATGTCATACAAGAGGGTTTCAAATTGGTGAGGGATAAGAATGAGAGGACGAGAGTGACTGCCCACTGTGGTAGTGATGGATGTCCATGGCGTGTCCATGCTTCACCAATGATGGATGGGATTACATTTCAAATCAAGACCATAATCCCTGAACACAATTGTATTTCATCTCCAAAAAATGCAGAGGCCACATCTGTTTGGATTGCAAAGAAACTAAAAGATCGATTAAGAGAGAACCCACAAATGCCAGTGGACGGTATGAAGGCAGAATTACGAAGGGAGTATGGTGTAGAAGCAACTTGGATGCAATTGTATAGAGCGAGGAAGAAAGCCATGGATGAAATTGAGGGCAGTTACAAGGACAGTTACAAAAAGCTTCCCCAATATGCTGTTGAGATACGGAAGACCAACCCTGGCAGTGTCGTAAAAATACAATATGAGAGAGTGCCTGAGAATCCAAATCCACACTTCCTAAGGATTTTTTTGAGCTATGAAGCACTTATGGCTGGTGTCTTGAAAGGGTGTAGACCATTTATTGGTTTGGATGGCTGCCATCTGAAAGGGCCATACGGTGGAGTGCTATTGGCTGCTATTGCTCTTGACGGGGATGAAGGGATTTTCCCAGTTGCTTGGGGAATTGCTGAGACTGAAAATAGGGACAGTTGGGGATTCTTCCTTGACAATCTGCAAACTTGCATTGGCAACGAGAAGGCATGGACTTTCATGTCCGATGGTCAGAAGGTATGCCTTTTTATAATAAATAGTTGAAGATCTTGTGTTGCTGTTTGTTATAGCCTTTTATGGTTGTTATTATTTGTTGTAGCTTTTTATGCTTGTTTGCTTGGGGATTTGTTGAGACTAAAAATAGGGACAACTACGAATTATTATGCTTTATTTTTACATGTTTTACAATCAGTTGATGTTTTATTTTGCTATGTTTGAAGGGAATTGAGCTCTCAATTTGAGAGTTCTTCCCAAATGCCAGTCAAAGGCGATGTGTCAGACACCTGTACAACAACTTCAAACAACTTCACTCGGGAATTCAGTTGAGGACTCTTTTTTGGGCAGCTTCCAGGGCAGCTAATGCCGCTGAATTTAAGCAGGCAATGGATGAGGTAAAAAAAGTACGTCCTGCAGCCCATGATTGGATGATGAAAAATCCGTTAGAGTTGTGGGCACTGCACAAATTTAATCCTGCTGTTAAGGTAGACCACGTAACAAACAACTTCACTGAGTCATTTAATAGCTGGATAGGTGACCTACGTAGTAAACCAATTCTTACATTACTTGATGGCTTACGGAGTAAGATGATGGCTAGAATTCGTAGTAGGTTTGATGAGGCAGCAGCATGGGATTGTAGGGTCACTAAAACTGCAAAGGTGAAGTTGGAGAAGATCAGTCGTGAAAGTAGGAATTGCAGTGTGCTCTTTGCAGGTGGGGATGAATACGAGGTGGTAGAGTGTCAGAGAAGATATGTTGTGTTTTTGGGTAGGAAGACTTGTTCTTGTGGGGCCTGGGAACTATCGGGTATCCCATGCAAACATGGGATACCTTGTGCACTCTCTAGGAGAATGGCAGTTGAGGATCTTGTTGATCCTTATTTCAGCAAGACGAAGTACATGGAGACATATGAGCGTATCATTCACCCCATGCTTGATGAGTCTATGTGGGATTGGGAAGTGGTTGGGGATCCAATTGAACCTCCAAGACTGCGAAGACTCCCAGGCAGGCCAAGGAAAAACAGGAGGAGGGAGGAGGATGAGCCTGCTGCTGCCACCAGTGAGCAGAGAAAATGGCACAGTATAAAATGCAAGACTTGTGGGCGTCTGGGCCACAACAAGAGGACATGCCAACGAGCTCCGGTTAAGGTAAGATATTACATGTTTAATTGCAGTTTTTTGCACCAAATTTTGTAAATTTTGTTTAATGATATCCATATTTTATACTTTTAACAGAAGCGTAAAGCAGCGGCGAGTAGCAGCAACAGCAACATCATGCCAAGTAAATTGCAGCATGTCAGGAGAGGAGCAGCAACAGTTCCACCAGCAATCAGGCCACAAGCAGCATCTGCAGAAGCAACGACTACCCAGACACATCCACTGGAAACAACATCCCCACCACAGCCATCTCAATCTTCAAGAATCTGACTTCTTTATTATCGTTAAATCAGTTAAATTTATGGTTTTGTAACTATGGAGTTGGAACTGTAACTTTTGGAAGTATATATGTAATAGCTAATACACAGGTTTTTTGTTTTGGTACAGTGGTACATTAGTATAGTTTTTTACTTGGGTTTTGGTATTGAAAGAACAAGGAACAATTTGGTATAGTTGAAACAGGGTATAAGAACCCACTGAAGTATTTTGAGTAGTGGGAAAAATGATGGAAATGAAGTTTTTGAGTAGTAGGAAAAATGATGGAATTGAGTACTGTTTATTTTGAATATTTGTAAGCAGCAGCCATATTTTTGATATATTCAATGAGAACATTTCATTAAGCTGTTCTGTGTTTCTGCTTCTGTTTTTTTTTTTGTTAAATTCAATTAAGTTGTTGGATTGTGGAGTTGTTTATTAATTAACTGTGCAATTTCACAAAGAAGATTGGAGGTAACCCTTCTCCTATATCCTATAATGTTAGGAGAGGTGCCGTCTGCTTCGCTCTCTTCGATTTAGCAAGCAACTGAGTGGCTTTCGCTCCTTGGTCTATTGTCTATTGATGTCCTGCCCCACCCTCTTTAGTGCTTGAGTTAGTTGATAAAGACCTGTGCTGTAGGAATAGGCCACTTCTTGGCAAGTCCGGAAGCTTTGGTGAGAGGGGAAGGGGAACTCGGGCTTAGCAGGGGCTGGTGGTCTGCTGCGTAATGAATGAGTCTCTTAGGGGAGTGGCTAGCTGGTTTGTTTTGCTTCGAGAGGGGGCATATGCACTTCTGTGAAATCAGAACTTTGGGCTGTCAAATCCTGGTCTCTAGGCTACAGGCAGATTCTTGGAGAGGTGTACTCCCAGGTGGTGCTCTGGATAGGATACCGGTTACGGGTGGCATGGATCCACTGGTGTTGCACATTAAGGCCTTACTGAGTCGGAATTGGACGGGTGATTGTCGTCCTACCTAAAGAGAAGAAAATGTGTGTGCGGATTGGTTGGCAAACCATGGGGTTCTCTCTCTTCAGGGCATTAGCCTTTTCTTCAACCATGTCTCGAAAGAAAGTAGCCAGGCTTCCTGCTATGAAAGTAGCAAGGTCAATGAATAATGTTAGTGAACTAGAGGGACCTCCTACCCCACCAATTCCTCACATTTCAGCTACATTCCCCACACCAACATATGTTTATCAACTAAACTGCTTTTCAAGATAAAAAATGGTATGAAAGAACTGTCTGTAAACGAAATCGGCAGGGCGGAGCTGGAATTCAAATTCGTTCCAATGGAAATTTAATCTGAGAATATGGCTCACATGTGGATAGAAGAAGAAAAAGAAAATACACAACAGATTCTGGCCAAATTGTACATTTCATTAAAGATAACAAAAATACAAAATTGAACTATTAAATCCTAAAGTAACAATGAATAATGTTCAAAACACTGAGAACGCATATATATTACAAAGCATAAAATTACATTCATTTACCACAAAAAATAATTATATTCATTTACCACAAAAACTACAATAAGTACAATAATCAAATGGTACTACAATTCCATTCATTTGTCACAAAATCAAAGGGTACTACAATTCAATATTAAATCACTTTTGCTAAAATTACAATAAGTACAATAAACATCATCCACGTGATGATCACAATTGAAACTACTACAATTCCATTCATTTGTCACAAAATCAAAGGGTACTACAATTCAATATTAAATCACTTTTGCTAAAATTACAATAAGTACAATAAACATCATCCACGTGATGATCACAATTGAAACTAACATCAACTTTAAAACTGCTTGGTTAGCTTCTAAAGTCTGCAGTCTTGGAACAATCCTTCTAAATTCATGGATTACATCATGAGGAGGCATGGATTCAATCCCTTCAATTACTTGCTTGCCTTCTCTGAACTCATTCATCACTGGTGGAGCTATACACCACGCAAAAAAATTACATTCTCTTTTAGCACATCGAAAATAAAGCTTCCCAGGATTCTCCGCCGACTCCGATATGGCAACGGCTGCCTTTTTCCCACATCTACAGTGTCTGTTACGATACCTCAGTCCGGAATTACTATCTCCAGTGCTATTTGTCGACATATTACTATCACAGTATAAATGTATTAGACAAGAATAAAAACTCAATAAATTGAACTATTAACAATTACTAACAGAGAAGCCAATTTTCATCATAATGTATAAAATAAAAAGTTATTATGTTAGACATTTTATCAAACATATGTAATGCACATACATGTTCATAGTTCAATTTCTTTTGAAAAAAATTAATTTGTTAAAATGTAAGTGAACTACCAGCTCTTATCTGTTCATAACCCACAAATTCTGTGATCAGCACTTCCTTTAGTAACAACCCCAGTTTTTCGTCTTTATTTCAATTTCAATCCAAATGACGAGCAAAGATATAACGGAAAGGGAAAAAATTTAAACTTTCAAACTGAAGATGAGCAGTAGTTAATTTAATTTCCTATTCTTTTCCAAAATTTCTCATAAAAATCCATTTTACAACTACCGTTTTCTGGTTTTCGAGTTTAATTAGGGCTTCGATTTTTTTCTCTGTTTTACATGTTAATTCTTATCATTGTAAGAGAAAATTAAATGCAAATAAATAAATAATAAACAAAAACCTCAAAGGAAGGAAGAATTATTACTGCACCTGGAAGCTTCGTTCTCCACAAATGGCGAAACCCTAATGAAACGTAGGGGTCGATGGTCCTCCGACGAGAAAAACCAGATAGAAAGATGGATGACCTTCTTCGTTTTTGGTCGTCTGCCTTATGCTTTCTTTGTTGTCCAGCTGACCTTCGTAGGGTTCCAGAAGCCTTCCTCTCACGTTACAGAAGCCTTCGTCCCTCTGACGTTACAGAAGCCTTCGTCCAAGCATCCAAATAATCCAAACGAGGGAGGTTGCTTTAGTATTTAGCCTTAAAAGGGTAAAATTGGTATATTAATTTTTCTTTTTGCTAACGTCAGCATTTTAACGGGAAAAATTACGGTTTCCTAACGGAGGGGGGTCGTTTGTGAGCAACATTTCAAAATAAGGGGTTATTTGCTAATTTTAAATGTTGAGGGGGTCTAGGTGTAATTACCCTAATGTTTAGGGGGTCTAGGTGTAATTTACCCTTTATTTTATTTTATACATTTTTATACAACTCCAAACATACCTTATATGACTTGTAATCTTCAATCTGATGTGGACAGGGTAATGTAATCAGAATTATCTATTAGAAAATATGATCAAAATGATATAGTTTTGTTATGGGTCAATCATTTAAAAAAAAATAGAAATAAAAAATCGTAGAAAGTACTTTTTTTTTGTTAAACATATGTCATTGACAAATTATTTTGGTAGAAAAAAAAATAATTAATAGAAAAACACTTGTCATTTACTTACACCAGCGTGGTTTTACATAACTCTTCCATTGTGAAATGATTAAATTTAATCTCTTAAATTTTAAATTCCTTTTAAATTGTGAGTAACAAAAATGTCAAATTAACAAAAGTTAAAAAATTATTTGCTAAAAAGGATAAATTTTTTATCTTTTTCAAACAAAATAATAATAATAATAATAATTTAGTAACTCGTTAATAGCTTATTATAAAAAAGTTAATTTTGTTTTCTTTCCAAATTAAGTCTTGGTGGTGATGATTGACGATGTGCAGCAAACTTGACATTCCATTGTGCGAGCGTGGAATGTGCGAGCATTTTTTAGTTGAAAGAGGGAGATTAATTTTATTCTCCAAAATATATATATATATATATATATATATATATATATATAATATTAATAAATAATCACAGGTTGTATGACAGTTGAGATGATTTTCAGTGGAAAAAGTTATTTGTGAATAAAGGGGATCGAATCATAGACATAAAAAAAAAAAAAAGAAAAAACCCTTAGTCACAAGAGTTTTCTTATAAAAAGTTCATAATGGGCAAATAATTTGTTTATATTTAACCGTTTAATAACATTATTCCTATTAGGTATAAATAGGTCCAATTAAATGGATTAGTGGGATATGTCCCTATCATATATGTCTTATTCTAATTTTGGATTTAACCCATTTTAATAAAAAAAGAACTCAATTAATGTACACACAATTTCAAAAGAATTACAATTGATCTAATGTAAGTCTATCACATCCACAACAACTTCTAGTTATCATCAATACTAGTGCACAATGGATCCACAACACCCAAGCCGTCGTAATCGTATAAACTGGCCAAGTCAGAATTGAACTTTTTATCTTTAGTACTACAGTACATACTCGTTGAGTTCACATCTCATTATGCATAAAACATAACAATTATACCCATTGCCAAAAACAATGCAACCATGCACCTCGTGCATAAATAAAAATCTCCAAATAAAGCAATGGACAAGAAAATTACAGAATAATATCCCATACATGCATAATGCACCAAATCTCCAAATCATGCATAATTATCAACAAGTTCTTTCCATGAGATTACAAGCATGGATATATAAATAAGTCATACCATACAAAAACATTTAACATATCTTAGACCTAAGAAATCATCATTCAAACCCTACGACCATGTTTGATTACGGGATAAAAGAATGGGGGATTAGATTATTAGTCCAGTGGGGCCCAATATCCCTTATTTGGATTTCTAAAATAACTATGGATAAGTAGTCTACTTTGGATAGTATATCCCCCAAAATGAGGATAAGTAATACCATGTCAATACCATGGAGGACATGGTATTACTTATCCCCCACCTCTAGATTTGTTTCTCGCTAAAATCTAAAGGTCCAAAATTATTTCTTGTCACATCTTATGTCAAATCACATCTTTTATCCCACTTTATATCCCACCAATTAAACACTGTAGTACCCCAGACTTTTGCATGAATGTAAATAGATAGTTATTCAAACATTTTGAGGTAATAGTATGATGATTAAGTGGTATTCATCATTAATTGTACTTTAGAGTTGGGAACTTTGAAAAAGATGAGTCAAACCTGTGAGAGTTGGCATTTTAACACAAGAGCAGAAGAAGGGGACACCTTAGGCACACGAAACATGGGTGCCCAAGGCTTGGGTGCACGACTGAGAAGGGGTTAGGCGCCCGAGCCCGTAGCAGAATTGACTGGTATGAAGTATTCTGGAAGACACAGCCGAGCCTCACCCCTATATACCTATATTTAGGCTAGGGGGATGGAAAAATCTGGAATTTACTGTAGAACCATTAAAATATTAGCAAAATTTGTTTACATATATATGTGTGAGATGGAAAAGAAAGAGAAATGTTGGTTGGGAGAGAGGAAACCGGGAGAGGAGAGGAAGAAGAACACAAGGAACCGATTGGGGTTTTGAATGGTAAGTGTTTCTAGCCTTGATCAAAATCAAATTAACTTTGCAAAAATGCAATTAAGCACTCAAGGAACCTATTTATGTGATTTGTTTGTTGTTTAGATCAAAGGGTGAAGAGATTGAATCTTTCAAGTTTGGAAGCTTGAAACCAAGAGAAGACCACCTCTTGTTCTTCATCTTTATTCAACTTGAGGTAGAGATTTTATGCTCATTCTTACATATATGATGTGTAACAAGGTCTAGAACAATATTTGAGAAATCCTAGCAAGTTTTGATTTCATTTAAGGAAGAAAATGGGAGTTACATACACATATATGGTTTAAGAGAGAGAACATGGGGTTTGATCCATAACTTAGCCCATAGTTGATGAGAACTCAAATAGATAGTTTCTTTTGATGCTTATAAGACTTGTGGTAATGTTGGAAACAAGAAACTCTAAGTATCTTGCCATAAACTTGGTAAATTTGAGGTGTTAAGTGTAGAGAATGAAAGACCCGGAAAATAGAGCGTCACTTGAACCAAGCTGTGGGCGCATGAGATGGTATCTGTTGGGCGCCCACCTTCTTGGGCGCACAAGGTGTGGGCACCTAAGATCTTGGGCACACAACTGAGTACCTGTTGGGCGCCCACTGAGCCTAGAAAGGTTACTAGACTTAGTTCATTTTGGACATCCTACTATAGAGTTATAAAGAGTTTGGTTTCATGTTTTTACATGATGTTTCATTTGTCTAAATTCTATGAATTGGAAAAGGGAACATGCTCTAAAATGTTAATAAGTATTGTTTATTTTGAGATATAAGAGAGTATGAATTGAAATGTGAACTTTTGTTAATAAGTGATGGAAATTAAATAAAGCTTTGAATAATTGAAATGGAAAGACAAAGTGTGATGAGTTATATAATGGATGAAAATGTGTTTTGAACAAGAGAATTAAACATTAAATGTTGTTAAATGTTAACTATTTGTTGATGTTTGATCTTTGTTGACATATGATGGTAAATAAATGAGGCTTGGAATAAATGAAATGAAGAGATGAAATGAGTTGTGTTCCATGATGAAATGGAATGTGCTTATGTGTGTTGGAAAGTTTATGGTGATGAATGTAAATTGTGATTAAAGAGTATTGAATGTGATGAATGATTGGTTGTGTGTCGAGGGCCGTGGTGGGGTGCGAAAATAAGAAGGGTTTTGAGATTACCCCCGGGTTGAAAGTCTCGAAACCTGCGTAGGGTTTGGTGTCAATGCCAGTAGGTTAGTAGCTCACAACATTGTGTGTGTATATGGGTTACCCGTGGCCCTAGATTGCGATCCTAAACCATGGTGTTCAATTTACCGTTTTCGTTGGGTCTAGACCCATAAAAGACGGTGTTGTGTATGCACCCAACCCCCGATGACTTATGTGGTTATGGCAATGTGATTGAATGATGAATAAGTGAAAATGTGGATGTGGAGATGTGATTGATTGATGAATAAGTGCTAATGTGGATATGGTTATGTGATTGAATGTTGAATATGTGATAATGTGATATGGAATGTGTTCGGATATAAATTTGAGAAATTTAATAATGAAGAATAATTTGAATTGAATACAATACTATGATGATGTTGAATGATGATAAATACTTACTTAAGTTGAAAATTAATTGATATTAATGAATTGTTATAACTTATAGAAAGATGTTGGTGTATCTATGCATATATGAACATTGGCATGCATGTGTTAAATATATACCATATATGTTTGTTTGAGGCATCGTAGGCACAAGTGGACCCATGCTTACGTCCCTACAGATTTTAATGTAGGAACAAGTCATAACAATCAGGTGGGCTGATGGGGTTGAACTAGGAGTGCTTATGCATGAGCCCTTCTAAACTTAGCAAAACTTTTAGTTACTTAGTTTAATTTTATTTGAAATTGTAATATTGTACATGGAGGACTTATTCGATTTGATTGTAAGGGCCCTAAGACCTAAGTTATGTATTAATGGGAAGAATGTGTGAAGTATGTGACCTGAGTATAGTTAAGGTTAAATTTATGTTATCTCATCTTATGTTTTGGGCTCACTTAGAGGTTTTTGTATTGCTCTGATCATGAGATGGTTATATTAGTACGTGTTATGTGTGTTTATCACTCACTCCTCGGGTCATGAGATTCGGGGCGTGACAAACACCAAAAAAAAAATAATCCCACATAAAAAGTTAATTCCATGTTATATTTAATCTCATATATTATTTCATGGTATTACTTATACTCTATCATCCAATCCCTCAAAACAAACATAGCCTACTAGCCATAGTCACTATCATCCGGATGAAAATGGGTACCGTTAGAACAATTTGACTAAGGAGGCTCTTTGTAACGGATCGATGATAATCTAGGTAGGATGACAAGACTTTGGAATGAGCTATCAAAGCCGACTCAATATTAGCGGTGGGCCTAAAGCGAATTTAATGTAAGATTTTTTTTATAAAAATAATATAAATTTCTTTGTCAATATAAAATATTTCAAATTTTTATTTAAAATTAATTTTTCTAGCCTTTTGAGATATAAAATTATTTATTGAGCTTTTGTATCATGATTTACTAAAACACTATATTTTTATTAATAATATAGCTATTTCATTTAAATTTTTTATTGATATTGCGTAAATCTATTGAGAACCCATTTTTTGAGTTTCAATTAGTTATAATTGTAATGCTCGGTGTTTATTTTTGATAATATATGTGTTATTTTGGGTCAATAAAATAATTAGACTGAGATTGAGTCTGGTTAGTCAAATTTATTTTTTTTTCATGGGTCCAGTTTGGTCCAAAATAGTATCGAGTTGGATAATTGGGCCTAAGGTCTGGCCATTTTTCTTTCTTTTCTTTCATTTTTTTTTCTTTTTCTTTTCCCTGGTGGGGTCTGGGGCATTCGAGGGGGAAGAAAAGAGATGAGAGAGAATAGAGAGGGAAAGTGTGTTTCAAAGAAGGATGATAACAAATCCTTAGTATTTCCGACGTCGTGATCATCGTGGTAATGTCAGATCGTGGTGATTTTGCTCGAGATGAGAGAAATGGAAAAGAGAAGTTTTGGAGTTTCAAGATTTTCTACTATTTTTTTCATCTTTTCTTCAAATCTGAGGTAGATGAGAATTATATTTATGTTTTAGACGTTGCTAGGAGAATTTTGATATGTTGTATACTTGATTTGGTTGAATATTAAAAGATTTGGGCTGATGTATATATATATATGGATGTGTATATATGTGTGTATATTCATGTTGAAATCTTACATTCTTTTAGGTTATTCTTGATTTTAATGTTATCAAAACGTATTATTGAGGTGTCTGAATGTTTATATATAATTAATTATTAAGTTCGAGGCTTGGATGAGCGATTTGGGGCTATTTTGGAGGTGGGGTTTCGTTGAAAACAAACCCAAAAATCAAGTGCTACGCACTATAGTTCGGACGGTAGATCGATCTGCCATCTGGACAGCACTTGGCAATAAGGCCAGATGTTGGCATTTGGTGTTAGCATCTGGACGACAATCTTGGTGTCCAGAGGGCATTAGGTAAAATGTCCAAAAATGTTAAATTTTGATTTCTAAACACTTGTTTTATGCCCAAACCCATTAATTGTTAATTTATGAAGATTAAATAAAACCTAAATCATTATCAACCTCAATGGAATTTTATTTTTATATTAAGATGATATTTATTTACACGATTGAGCATATCATGTGCATGGGGTTAGGTTACATCATCTGATTTGAGGTTATGATTATTGATTCGTCGAGAGTGCCTCTGTTGATATTATTAACGTGTGTTATAGATATGGACGGATCTTTAATTATGAGAAAAATAATGAAACGAGATTTTAAGAACACCAGATGATCCCCAGTCGATACATATGACTAGATTTTAATTATTGAAACTGGGACATTAATCTTAAGATACTATTTATATTAATTTTTCGCTTCAGTTAAGCAAATGCCTAATTAGAGGTGTAACTCAGTTTCCTAGTAGAAATGCCAAGGGGTGTAACTCGGTTCCCTTGAGTCATAGTTGATTAGGGGTTTAACTCGATTTCTAATCGCTATTTATATTGATTTCCTACTTAAGTCAAGTACATACCTGACTAGGGGTATAACTCGACTCCCTTGCAAAAAAGGTAGAGGGTGTAACTCGGTTCTTCTGAGTCTTAACTAATTGGGGGTGTAACTTGATTCTTAATTGCTATTTATATTGATTTTCTGCTTAAGTTACGTAGATACCTAACTAGGGGTGTAACTTGATTTTCTAGCTGAAGAGTTAAAAGGTGTAACTCGGTCCCCCTGAGTCTTACGCTTGTGGGGGTATAATTTGGTTCCTTATTTGTGATATTTATTGAGACATACATTCACCGTAAGCATAAAATAGTGTAGTTGGTGATCCCGCGTGCTTTGCTAAGTATCACCTGTCTTAGGATAAGGTTGGGGGTAAATTGACATTAGAGAGTATGCATTGGCATTGCATTCCATCATTACCCATTGCATGAGATTCATATATTATTATCGTGTGTTGATATCCTAAGGTTGTTAATTATAATGATATTTAATGTTGGATTTATTGATAATGAGTTGGGTTATAACTATTGGATAATAAATTAAGAACTACGATGAGTTAATTCCCGAGATGGGATACGTAGGCAGTTTAGACTCAAGTAGACCAAGTCCAGTCTTAATTGCAGATAATAATATTTGTATTTATTCATTTAAATTGAGAGTTGAATTATTAATATTCTAAGTTGTGTGACCTAAAGGGTGTGTCTGATACTTATATTTATGATATTATAATTTTGAGAGATATAAATATGATTATAATATTTGCTTTAATTGTGTAGACCTTGGATGTGATCACTGGTAATGATGTTAAAGTGGATTATGTTATTGATTAATTGGTGGTGATGTATTCAAATATTATTTTATGTGAGAATAAGTAGTGATTTTGAAAATATCGATAATTATAATTCATTATGAATTGAATTTAGATTGAATTTTATTTATTTCATTTAGTTTTTACATTACATGCCTTCTATCTAGGACTATTAGGTTAGGAACACCATAATAATATTATAAAAAAATAAATACAAACCAAATATAGAAACCTTAAAAAAATCTAAAAAGAAAAAGGTATAAGAGTTAAAAAAAAGCACCAAAAAAAAATCACATCTTCTTCTTTACTATAAACTCTAGTAGTTTCTATTATGAAAATGTATTCCAAGACTTATTCTTTTATGTGTCAGTAATTAAGAGCAAAAAAATGTTTAGTTTGTAAGATTTTGTTGATATATTCATAGGATTATTTATAAATATTTTATCTTTATTTCTGTTAAAAAAATAAAATTAATCTCTCTTTTAACCAAAAAAATGTAGAAAACACTAACTTTTCAAATGGATTTTGTAATTTTTTCTAATTTCAAATTTTTGGACTTGCTAGCTATTAATTTTTTTATTATTTATAAATACTATTTTAAAAATCAGTTTGAACTTGATTTATAGAATTAGAGTCATCAAATATCTCTATTTTATATATCACTCTTAGAGTTAAAAGACGAGAAATAATATATTATTATTGATAAAAGTAAAAAAAGATAGAGTTTGTTTTAATTAGTTATCCTTGTTGATAATATTATAGTCTCCTACAAATTATTATTTCGATGAACTAAGATAAGCATAGAATAAAACAATTTTTAAGGTAAATAGAGAATAACACAATCATCTAGCATCAATCCTCGAACATCTAATTCTCAAAACGTGGAACTGAAGAATGTATTCATCTAATTCCTGAATGTTGGAACCAAAAAATGCAAGCTTTGGGACAGTGTACGATAATAAGCTTATTAAAATTATTTGGGAAAATGATGAGTATTAATTTATTTTGTAACATTAGAGAGGATAAATTTAAAATCACCAAATATATAGATTTTATTTTATTTTTTCCACAAAAGGGGCCTTAAGCGATTGTCTAACCTTACAAGCTACCACTAAGGTACAATGAAACCCTATTGTCTTATATTGCTCGGGTGTATTTGAGTGAATTATTATATATGTATAATTTGATATCTTTATAGTGTAACATGTTTTAAAGTTTTGTAAATATTAAATTCTATTGGAACTTTATGGTTAAACATTCTTGGGAAAGAGTAATAATAGAATGGGCAGGATTCCCTAAAAAAATCCTCATATTATACCTAACCAAGTCCAAAGCAAAAAAAAAATCTTATATTTTAGGGATGTATGTTGTTACACTCTCTGTGCAAACAATTTTAATCACCTTTCAGACGCTAGGTCAAATCTGACTTCCTTTCAAAAGGTATTGATTTTTGTCGAAACCATATTTGACATGGTTGTTGTGGTTATTTAAGCAAAATTCTATTCAAAAAATGTCACTAGTCAGCATCATTCGGATGATAGGAAGAGGTTGTTCAAAAGCAATCCCAAAAAACCTTAACGTCCAATTTGGTTTGTTCATAGACCAACTCAACTCTCTTTACCGAAAGCCCGGGCTCTTTCATCTTATTCTTTATCCAATTCTCATTTAATCTCATAAATTTACCCTTCCCAGCAGCTGCAGTCCCTCCTTGTACACATTATTTTCCAGGAAAGTTCAAGAAACTTCCCTTATTAGTTAAGAAAAATCCTTCAAACCCACTTCGCCAAACCCACCACCTTCGTCTTCATCAATTTTGCTCTATAAGTCTTCCTCTAGTACTAGTGGTGGTCGGTCTTTTGTCTTTTTCTTGCCTTAGATCTTGCATACCATTTTGTAAATCTTGCAGTTATGAGGAGTCTTAATGAAGAACTTTGTCCTAGTCAGCTTATGCTACCTTAGTCAAAACCTTCAAAGATTATTGATTATCTAGCCATCACTGAACTATCTGCCAAAGACCTCGAAAAGTCACAGAGTTTTAGGGCCTATTCAAAAGAAAATCCAATCCTTCTTAGTCGTGAATATTTGAACTAATTATTTGCTTTTCAAGAATTCTTGTTTAAGAAGTTTGTATCATTCATACATAGTGTTTTGATTTAAGATTTCAATTCTTCTATGTTTCAGTAGTAGCACTGTTCCATGGACGTAAGGTCCAAAATATAGAAAAAAGAAGTATCTCCATGACTCTACCGCCTAGTTAATTTTGTTCCACTTAATCCTTTTTTTAGGGCTACATATCTTTCCAACTAAGAAATAGAAAATCTTTCTCCTCTTTTGTCATATGGTGGCACGTAGGAGGACCTTAAAAAGGTGGACATTGTCTTCTTTTGGGAATATTTGATAATGTTATTGACTTTTAAGGGTGTTAGTGAGTATGAAATTTTCTAAAGATTTTCTAGCACCAAATGAGGGTTTCCTTTGTTGCTAAATGTAAACCTAATTAAATGGGTTAATCTTTTGAGATGTCATAGTTTTTGAAGAGACTTACATGTACAGGTTCATAAATGTTTATGTTTAAGCATGAAGTTAAAAGGCATAATTAAGGACTTAGCTCCCCTGCAATTTTTTTATCTGTTTTTTTCTTATTATTTTAGATCTCAACCATCCATTTTGATCCAAAAGGCTGATGATACAAATTCAATTTGCAACAAATAGAAAGATAATTACAATACAAAAATTGATGAGGAAAAGTTAATATAATGGGAACCATAAAAATTGTATTGTCATCCCATAGATGAAAATGAAGGGTTGAGATTTAAAATAACAGAAAAATGGCAGAGAAAAAAATTGCAGGGGAGCCAAGTCCATTAATTAGTTGGTTTACTTGAATGAATGTATTTGAGTCAGTTAAGAGCTTATAAATACCGATTTAATTGAGCCATGAGAAAAACACAAAATCAAGTAAAGTATTTTTGGATTTGTCTTGCTTCTAAAAATAGTGTTTTTCTTCCATTTTGGAGCCATTTTTATCTTTAATCACCCAACAAAAGTGGTATCGAGCATAGGCTATGTTTGTTTTTCAAGTTTTTTTTTTTTTTTTTTTGGGCAAGAGTAGAGTTTATTGTTGCATATGTTTGGATCCATAAACAACTTCTTCCAATCACAATTTCCTAAACTAGGAAAGGACAACAATTAGAATCAAAGCGTACAAATAAAGATGTTGTTGGGCTCTTAAGATTTGGGGGATTTAGTTGACAAAGGGTATGAAAAACCCAGCACATAAGAGCTAGAAGAAGCTCTGATGAAAAATCAAAAGAATGCCTTTAAGAAAACAAGGAAGAATGATAAAAATGCATTATTTCCACTCTACCAAGGCATTGATGAATCAAACTTTGAGAATATCTCCACTGCTGTCATGTCAAAACAAGCTTAAGACATTGTTAAAAATTCATATAGTGGCATTGACAAGACAGTGTGAGTACAACTTCAAGGGGTAAACTTGAGAATTGCATTTGAACAATAATGAATCTATTGAGGATTACTTCACAAGAATCTTGGCCATTACAAATCAAACTTGAAGATACAGTAAAAACCTTGATAATGTCCGTTTGATGGAAAAAAATCCTACGATCACTAAGCTATAAGTTTGAGCACATAGTTGTTGCTATTGAATTATTGAAGGATCTCAGTGCCATGTCCATTGATGAATTGAGGACTACTCTTGAAGTTCATGAGCAAAGGATAAACAAGAAGTTTTCAACTTCTCTTAGCATGCTCTCCAATAAAAACTATCTTCAAAGAAGACAATGACCATAGAGCAACATATCATATAGGAAGAAGAAAAGGTCATGAAAATCTTAGTACAAACAATGGAAATCATGGAAAAGGTTATGATGGCTATGGAGGATGTCATGGAAATAGAGAAAGAGGTGAAAAAATTCAAACCTCACATGCTCCAAGAACAAGAATAATAGGACACAGGTGTCGACAATTACACCAATTCATCTCAACGGTAAGGGTATGACAAGAGGAGTGTGGAATGCTATAATTGTCACAAATATGGGCAGTAACAACTATGAATGTAGAGCAAAGTCAAGTAATGAAGTTGATGGGCAAGTATACTATGTTAAAAAGAAAATGATGAAAGAGGACTTATCTTGTTATTTGCCTACAACAGGTTCGATGGATATCAAAGTAACCTATGGTATCTTGACACCGGAGAAAGCCGTTACATATGTAGAAAGAAGCATATGTTTGTAGAACTTGAAGAAGTATTGCATGACCATGTTACATTTAGTGATTTCTCTAAGATTTCGGCGAAAGGTAAAGGTAAGATTCTAGTCAAACTTAAGAACGGAGATCATGATTTCATTTTTGATGTGTATTATGTTCCAGATTTGAAGAATAATATTTTGAATTTGGGATAACTTTTGGAGGAGGGATATGATATTAGCATGAAAAATCTTTATCTCACCATCAAGGATGCTTGTGGGGATTTGATTGTTAGTGTGATAATGTTAAAAAATATGACGTTTTCCTTGAACATCCAAAATGATTTTATCAAATTCTTGAATATTATTGTTAATGGCAAGGCTTGGTTATGGCACTTACGAATGGGGCATCTTAATTTTGGTGGTTTGAAGCTTTTATCAAGCAAGAATATGGTGAGAGGTTTGCCTCATATTGACCATCCCGATGAAGTTTGTGAAGGGTATGTTCTTGCCAAGCATCGTAGAACAAGTTTCACTAAAGCAAATTGGAGAGCATCAAAACCTTTGGAGTTAATACACACGGATGTATGTGGTCCCTTGAAACCCTATGTCAAATGTAGGTACTTTCTCACATTCATTAATGATTTTAGCTGAAAAACTAGGGTGTACTTTCTAAAGAGGAAATCTGAAGTGCTTGGGACTTTCAAGGAGTTTAAGACTTTCATTGAAAAGCAAAGTGGCTATTACATCAAGGTGTTAAGATCCAATCGAGGCAGTGAGTATGCTTTCGATGCTTTCAAAGAGTATTGCAAGGAGCATTGGATTCTTCATCAATTTACTTTATCATACACTTTGCAATTGAATGGAGTTGCTGAGAGGAAGAATAGGACCATTTTGGACATAGCTAAAAGCATATTAAAAGGGAAATGTTTGCCTAGGGAGTTTTGGGTCGAGGCTATTGCACGTGTCATGTAATTGTTGAATCAATGCCCAACCAAAAGTGTTCATTCAATGAAACCAGAAGAAGTATAGAGTTCATTCAAGCCAAGTATTACTCACCTTAGAGTCTTTAGGTGCGTTGTTTATGCTAAGATTCTTGAGGCTAGAATAACCAAGCTTGACGAAAAAGGTGAAAAATATATTTTTCTTGGGTATGGTGATAGAACCATGGGCTAAAAATTATATAACCTCTACTACTAAGAAAGTAGTCATAAGTAGAGATGTGATTTTTGAAGAAGAAGAATAAGAAATGTAAGAATGGAAGCAAGATGAAACTATCAAGATAGTTGAACTTGTAATTGAAGAAGAAATAGTAGAAGAGACGAGAGAAGTTCCGAGTGAACTACAATCTCCTCCACACGGATCTCCATCATCTCATAGAAGTGATTCTCCATCGTCATCATCATCATTATCATCATTGTCATTGTCATCATCGTCGTCGAAGGCTAGTTCAAGTGAAAGACCAAGGAAAACAAGGAGTTTGAGGAAACTCTATGAAGCCACTGACATAGATGAAGGTAATTTAAACTTGTTATGTTTGTTCATGAACCATGATTCTATTAGTTATGAAAAAGCAATTCAAAAAGGAAATGGAAGATGGCTATGGATGATAAAATCATGGCAATTGAGAAAAATATACTTAAGTCCTTACTAGTTTACAAAAATATCACAAATCCATTGGCGTAAAGTGGGTATACAAAGCCAAGTGAAATGCAAATGGTGAAATGAAAAGGATATAAAGCAAGACTGGTGGCAAAGGCTACAAACAAAGGCTCGGAATTGATTATGGAGAAGTTTTTGCTCTCGTTGCTTAGTTGGAGACTATTAGGTTGATCATCTCTTTAGCTGCTCAACATAAATGGAAAACTTTTCCAACTTGATGTTGAACTACGTTTTTAAATGGGTTTCTTAAAGATTAAATTTATGTTGATTAATCTTTGGGCGATGCTAAAGAAGGGCATGAAGACAAGGTATATAAGTCGAAGAAAGTTCTCTATGGGCCTAAACAAGCCTCCTGGGGCTTGGAATGCTAGAATTGACAAATATTTCCATGAGCATAGGATTTGAGAAGTGTCATTATGTGCATGCTTTTATGCATAAAGGTGGATGCCAATGGAAATATGTTAATTGCTTGTCTTTATGTTGATGACTTAATATTCACCAGAAATAATCCTCTTATGTTCAAGGAATTCAAGGAAAGTATGATTTGAGAATTTGAAATAACGGCTTTTGTCTCTGAAAATGGCTATGCAAAAGATATTCTCAAAAGGTTCGGAATAGAGTCTTGTAATTCGATGAACACTCTAGTAGAAAGTGGAATGGAACTAAGGAAAAATGTTAATGGTGACAATGGGAATCCAAATTTTTTCAAAGTTATAGTTAGAAGTCTCTAGTACCTTGCTTACACTAGCCTAGATGTACTATATGGAGTTGGATTGATTAGTAGATACAAGGAGGCACTGGACCAATCTTATTTCAATGTGACAAAGAGGATTCTATGTTACATTAGAGATACACTCAATGACAGTTTGTTTTACTCATGCACTAATGATTTTAATCTTGTTAGTTATATCGACAGTGATTGGGTAGAGATTTGGATGAAAGAAAGAGCACATCCAATTTTCTCTTTTTTATGGAAGATAAAGAAGTAGGTTCTTGTTACATTATCTACTTGTGAAACGGAGTATGTTATCGCTAACTCCACTGCTCATCTTGCAATATGGTTGATGAACTTATTAAAGTATTTGGGACTTTCATAAGAAAGTCATGTGGAAATATTTGCTGATAATAGGTCAGCAATTGCTTTGGAAAAGAACTAGGTTTTTCATGAAACTAGCAAAAATATTGACGCTCGATATCATTTCATCTGTGAGCATATGGTGCAAAAGAAAGTTGAGTTAATTCATTGTAAGTCTTATGATCAAATTGCTGATATTTTCACAAAGCCTTTAAAGATTAACTTGTTCCAAGAGGGTGAAGATGATAATTGGCATGAAGTCTATTTGAAAAATTAGTTTAAGGGGATATTGCTGAATGTAAACCCAATTAAATGGGTGCATCTTTTGAGATGTCATAATTTTTGAAGAGTCATGCATGTACATGTTCATAAATGTGTACGTTCATACATGAAATTAAAAGTCATATTTAATGGGTTTACTTGAATAAATGTATTCGAGTTTGTTAAGAGTCTATGAATATAGATGTAAGTAAGCCATAAAAAATGTAGAAAGTAAAATAAAGTATTTTTAGATGTTGTACTCCTAGAAATAATGTTTTCTTTCATTTTTAAGACTCATTTTTATCTTTAATCACCCAATATCCTCAGCATGGAATAAGATGTGGCTGTTGACCTTGATGGGTAGTTGAGGAAGAAAAAGTTATGTGATCAGAACTTGGAAGTTGTCGTGAACAGTATTGAAGAGTTGGAGTTTATTTTTTAGGACCTGTTTGATAAAGTTGTAAATTTTCAATTTTCATATTCAATTTTCAATTTTTTGTGTTTAATTTTTAATTTTTAGTTTTTATCTTTATAATAAACAATAAAAAATAAAAATTTAAAAGTGTGTTTGGTAACGATAGTAGTTAGTTGGTAATTATAGTATGGGAGAGTGGTTAACGATAGTGGGCGGCGGTAAGTGACAATGGTTAGTGACTAGTGGTGGTCGGGTATTAATAGTTAGAAATGGGCAATAGCTAGTAGTGGTGATTGGATGTGAGAGTCAATTAGCAGCGAACGTGGTGCCCAGTTGGTGGTCATGGTTGAAGGTGGGCGATGGGCAATGGGCAATGGGCAACGGGTGTTCATGGTTAAAGATGGTGGTGAACAGTAGTGATTGATGGTGGGTGGGGGCTCCAGCGGTGGTGATGGAAGCAAGCAGTGGTTGACAGTAGTTAGACTAACATGATGGACACCGGCTGTTAGTGGTGACCACAGGTGAGTGGTGGTGACAACGACTGTGGTGGTCGGAGGCAGCAGTTAACGGTGGTTGGATGAGGATGGTAATGAATAGTGGCGGTTGATGGTGGGTGAGTAATAGCGGGTGTGGAAAAAGAATGAAAAGTGAAAACATAAAATAAAAATTCGAGAAAATATTTTTTTATGTTTTTATAATTTTTAAAAATTTTGAAAATAATTTTCAATTTTTTTAAATTAAACATGAAAATTCCTTTATTTTCAGTTTTTAATTTAAAAAAAATAAAAATGAAAATTAAAAACTTTGTTAAATTTGGGACTGAGTGTTTTTTTTGTTTTTTTTTTTTTTTGAAACGTAAATTGGGACAGTTTTGATTTATTTTTTTGCGCGGTGGTTTCTCTGCGTTGAGTTCCCCTGCAATACCCACAAGCAAGGAGTCTTAAGGGGATCGGTCGGCTCATATTTCATTCTACGCAAAAATCAATAAATACTATGATCCGTCCGATTAACTGCGCGCGAGACAAAACACTGTTACTCATCACACTGGATAATTTCTCCTCCACACCTCGCATCGAAAGGCATTCGGGAGCAGTAACTTCTCTGTGTAAAAAAAAAAACGTAACTTCTCTGTGTGCTGTGGTCGGTCCGGCGCTATTCCGACGATCGGTTTAACTTGAGTTCATCTATCAGGTAACGTATACGTATGTGTATATAAATTTGTATATTTTTGAAAATGAGGGGTTCGAGTTAGGGTTTATATCACCTTCTTCAATGTTTATGCCTCAGTTTACTTCTGTAATTCACTTTCTAAGCTAAGTAAAGAAATAAAATGCTCTCGGATTCAAAATTACATTTGAAGAACAACAGAAACTAAGTGTATTCTGTGCCCTATTTTATCAGATTGGGTTGATGTTTGTGGTATCGTGGCTTGACTTATCCTTTTTTTTTGGGGGGGGGGGGGGATTTTGTGAGTGCTTTGCCTGTGGACCATTGAATTATCTTCTGTTTAGATAAAGTCTTTGAGTAGGTTGGTATTTGGTTTTCACCCAAATTTTGAGAATTAGTTACACGAACAACTTGGATGAATGTCTTGTCCTTGGGCTTTGCCAATTTCGGCAATATCAATTGGCTGTTTTTTACAGATTACCCTGCAAATATCAGGGGTTTGGATTGATATCAGTCTATTGCTCGATACATATTATAACAAGTCTCTGTGAGACCCTTTTTGTTTTCAAAATGTTTCTTCACTTGATCCTTTGTTTCTTCCCCCTGACGTTGGTGTAAATTTAAGGTTTCTGGTTCTTTGTAGCTGCTCTCATTGAGTTTGTTTGATTTTCCGCTTCACATATTATGTTTTTGTTGTTAGGCCAGAATTTCCTTGTTTTGTACGTAGTCCTTATTTTCATTGTTAAACATATATTGAGCTTGCCTATAATAGGATCTTTAAGACTAGGTCAACCATTTCAGTCAAAATTTGGGGTATATGTTTAGTGTGTTTCTTCTGATGAGGAAATTAAAACTGTTCTTTTAGTGGAATTTTTAGATATTACCCAATATCTCATCCTTCACTGCTGCGATTTATGAACTAGTTTAATGGTTTCATATTTCTTATTGATAATTCTAGAGAACTTGTAACTCATAAATTTGAATTGACGAGTAGGGCTGTAATTACCCAAAAAAAGCATCACAAATTTAGTAAAGTCTAGTTTTGTTGCATTTAGCAAACTTTTATGGATAGTGTTGGATGTATATGGGGAGTTGTTTATTTTACTTGTTCAAGTTATGTTCTTTGTACCCACCAAAAGAAGCTGTGTTCTTTGCAAAATTATTTTTGAAAAAGATAAGTAAAAATTTTATTTCAAGAAGCATGTATAAGCATCAGGATGATGCTTAAAACTGCAGTAAAGCTTTACAATAACACCCAATCAGTATTGATCAGCTCATAGTATCAAGAAAATTCATAAAAGAGCAAATTTAAAGTTCACTTCCCTCTTTCGCCCAACCATATAAACAGCTTAGGAATATAGACTTTATCTTCAGAATAGTCCTCGTATCATCTTCAAATATCCTCCTATTACGCTTCTTCCAAATTAGCCAAAAAAGACAAAGAGGAGCCAAGTTCCAAGTGAGCTTTTTCCCCTTTGCCAAAGATTGACCCCACCAAAGCAAGAGAAAACTTCCAATATCTTCCGGAAAACACATATGAACACCAAAACAATTAAGAATCAGACTCCATAGCTCAGCTGATTGTTAGAATCATTAAGCATTCTCTTTGGATGAGGTAATATTGTGGCTGATATTACATAAGAACATTACAGTTGGGCAAATATGTTGTATTGAAATAGACAAATGTTACAACATTTTTAATAGAGAGGTGGTTTACTTTTAATCTTTGTCATTTTGTGATTGAATCAATGGGACCTGAAGAACTGACATCTACATATGTTGGTTTACTTATAATTTTGTTGACCATCATGGTTTTCTTTGGCAGAGCATATTGGTTGCTGCCTCTAATTCTTGATTACAAGCACTGTGATACAGCTTGAGGAGTATAATGCCTTTGGTACAAGACTAGGATTTTTTGCTTATTTATATGCACTTTGATTCCATAGACTAGAGTAGTAGCTCAATGCTACCATTTCATATAAACTAAATATTATTAATACTATTTTAGGACACTTTTATAGTGGATTTTGTTGTGCTTGTATTATAATTCATGCTATGAAGAGAATAATTTTATTATTATTATTATTTTTTTTTGGAAACTCATAGAGAGATTTATCGGAGGACATGCCCCTAAACAGATCTAATTGGCGTCAACAAATCCATATAACCGATCCCACCTAGTGGGAAAAGGCTTGGTTTGGTTTGGTTTGGAAACTCATAGAGAATATGAGAAACCAATATTATTGTCTAGGAGCAGATCTTGCAGAAAAATAGGTACTTGTGATGAGATCATGTAACTTACATGAAAATGTTCAACTGCTCTAATTTGCATTGGAATTAGAGGTGACAATGTTAGACATGACACAAGGACACAACTCGAACTTGACACGATTACTGATGTCGAGAACACTTAGTTAATAAGTGAAAACATGTTCCCAACATGACATGAATACATTGATTCAAAATTGACACAATTGGGTCTTTTTTTTTTTTGAGTAAATTAATTATTTAATGTGTTTATTAAATTTTAAGATATTTGATATAAACACGAATAGACTCGAAGTGACACCAATCGACATGAATAATGAACCCGAACACAACACAACACAACATGATTATCACCTCCTGTTGTAATAAGGATAGCCAGTTGGTTCTATATTGAATGAGCATTAATGACTTTGTGATCAGCCATTTGAATCTATTATATCCAAAATCCATATATGTTTCTTTTTTTCATTTCCTTGTGTGTTGATATTATCACTTGTAATAAAGTATATTTTTGTCAAGTTAAATATCAGCTTATGGTCTATTTCTTATTTTATTGTAAAGTGGTGTGCCAGGTTTTCCATATTTGTGACCTGACTGCATTTTAGACTGATCGAATTTCTGGATGTTGGTTACCAATTAACATTAACCAATGACTTTGCCATCCAGTTAATTTCTTTGGTTTCTAATTCTAGTTATTTTGTCTGCTTATTGCCCATTGGTATGTTGATCGTATGGTTTAGTTTAACAGAACATAGTGGTGAAGGTAATATGATAAAAATCAAGATTTTATTTAGAAAAGCATCGAGAAGATGCAAAGAACCTGAAGGTCGGATTACAACTCAAAACTATTTACAAACTATAACAGCGCAAAAAACTTAATTTATTTTCCCCCCTCTTCCTACCTATATAACAAAGACAGAACATAGATCCTCAGCCTATGCAAAGGTGAAAGGTAACTATGTATTTGTAACGCTCCTCCTTTTTCTTCCCTCCATTATAACCAAAGAATACAAAAAGGTACAAAGGTTCCAAATGCTCTTTCCATGCTTTGGGATCCTAAATCCCCACCAAGATTCTAGAAACGGGTTAATCCTTCTCAGAGCAACCCAAACCAGTCCAATACTTGACCATGCAAGATTCCATGGTGGCCATAGACACTCCACAAACAAGTGGTCCATAGTTTCAGCCGCATTTTTACGAAGACAACATCAATTAACAATAATCCTCCTCCTACTCCTTAAGTTATCCGGGGTCAGAATTTTGCCCTGAACTGTACACCAAACAAAAGATGCCACTTTAGGTATGGCTCTGCTTCTCCAAATTTTGTCCCATGAGAATTTTGTTCCCCCCTGCCTACCAACGGATTGTAAAGAGACTTGACTTGGAACACGCTTGAGCTCTTCAACGTCCCTCCAACCGCATGGAGCTCTCTAGCTCCGAATCTAACAGATTTCTTCTCGGATTAACCTCCTAGACCAAATTGCCTCTTTCCTACCTCCCACTATCTTGGATGGAGCCCTTGTTGTTTCATGCCAATGTACAAATATCACCAAAATCATCTTTCAAACATCTCCTTTCCAACCATTGGTCCTTCCAAATTTTCACCCTGTCACCTTGCATTACCTCCACTGCCATGTATGTGCTAAATACAGGTTGCAAGGATCCTCTTCCACACACCAACTCTGTAAGATCCTATTGCTGCATTGGTAATCTAATCCCCCCACTCAATCCTATATCTTGCATACTATCTTGCACACACCACCTTCCTCCAAAGTCTCTACCGTTCAGTGGAAAATCTCCATAGTCACTTCCCCATTAAAACTTGATTGAACATCTTAACTCTTCTTATTCTCACTCCTTCCTCCCTTATTGGTCAGCACACTGTATTCCAATTTACTAAATAAAACCTTTTACCCTCTCTAATCCTTTCCCCAAAAAATCTTTCTACAATTTCTCGAGCCTTTTTGCTACCCTCCCCGGATTTGAAAGCAAGGACGTCAAGTACATTGGCAAACTTGATAAGTTACTTTTAATAAAACTTTTTGGCAGCCTAAGAGAGAGATACCCCACCTTACACCTTGCAAGCCATCTCTGAAACTTGCTAACCACACTATCCCAAACTGCAGTTGAATTATGAGTTGTTCCCAAAGGCATCCCCAGATACTTTGATGGAAGAGAACCTCATTTACACTTCAGAATCGCGCACAAAAAATCTAGTTCTGGCACATCCTCGACAGGAATTTGCTGTCTTCCCCATTTGAATGTGCAAGCCCGACACCACCTTAAAACATAAAAGGACGCATCATAAAAGTCCCCTATGTAACAGGTTCGCCCTGCAGAAAATATTTAAGTCGTCTGCAAACAGAAGATGAGAGACCTCCACCTTAGGGTAGTTAGACCTCTCGACTACAAAACCATCCATGAAGCCACTGCTTTCCATCTTCTTTAGTTTTTGACTAAACACCTTCATAACAAATATGAAAAGTAGTAGAGAAATAGGGTCACCTTATCTAAGATCCCAAAGAAACCTGTAAGACTGCCATTGACCAGAACCGAGGATTTAACTGTGGAAATGCACTAGAAACTTCAGTATCTTCACTTGCCCCCAAAGTCCATTCGTTCCAATACCTGCATCAAGAAGCTCCAGCTAACAAGGTCATCGGCCTTCTCCATATCGAGCTTACGGATGACTCCTGGCTCCCCACTTTTAGCTCTCACATCCACAGCATCATTGGCAATTAGTACTATATTTTAAATCTGATGTCCTTCCACAAACACATCCTGCATTTCAGGCGCTTAGGTACCAACAACTTTCTTTAGTATCAAAGCCATTACCTTGGCTATGAGCTTATACAAGCCTCCTATTAGGCTAATAGGCTTGAAATCTTTAGTATCTGTTGCTTCCCTCTTTTTGGGATTCAAAAATAATGAAGGCTGAATTAATGCTCGTCTCAAACTTCCCAGGCATATGAAACTCTTGGAACACCCCTTGAATTGTGCCAACAATGAGAAAAGTAAGTTGTTGTCATACCATCTGGACCTGGAACTTTTTCCCCATCCATGGACTTTAAAGTTGCCCAGATTTTTTTCCCCAGAGAAATTCCCCTTCAAACACAGCCTTGATTTGTTACTGATGGATGGAAACTCCAAATCATCAACTCTAGGTCTCCAAGGCTCTGCCTCTTTAAACATATTGCTATAAAAATCAGTGATCCCCTCCTTAATACCCTCTTCACCCACTGTAGTCTTCCCTCCAGTGATCAACTAATTAATATGGTTATAACTCCTCCATGCATTAGCCATTCTGTGGGAAAACTTCGTATTCCTATGCCTTTCTTTGACCAAAAGCAT
Organism: Vitellaria paradoxa; assembly: GCA_019916065.1. NCBI lineage: Eukaryota > Viridiplantae > Streptophyta > Magnoliopsida > Ericales > Sapotaceae > Vitellaria > Vitellaria paradoxa. Next base: position 17,284,985 of record CM034244.1, on the reverse strand, counting down.
TCTGGATTTTTGCCTTCAGCACACCTCCTCCATCTTGGCTCTCGTCCCATCCTCCTTTTAACCCCACCTCAGCACTTCCTCCTCGGAGATGATTCCCTTCATCTCCTTGCCGTCCAATTTTGTTTATCTTCAGTAGTCCAAATTGATTTTATTCCACTCCCTCATGTCTGCCTCAAGTCTCTTCAATTCCTTTGCAAACGCATAACTTGGGTTTCCACTTTTGGATAGCTACTCTACTAAGTCATTGAAATCTTTGTGTTAAAGCCATATGTTCTGAAATCTGAATAAGGCATGTCCACTAATAATCTTACCACAATCAAGGAAAACAGGGAAATGATCTGAATTGAGTCTTCATAATAGCTAGCAACATCCCTGGGAAAACATCCTCCCACTTGGCCAAGACCAGAAATCTGTCAATCATTGATCTACTGCTGGCATTAAACCTTGTGAATTCCCCTCTGGACAAAGGTAAATCCAGGAGACCCAAGTCACCAATAAATTCAAAGAACCTCCCCATGGAAGCTGAAACACCATAGCACCCTCGTCTCTCATGTGCAAATCTAACCAAATTAAAGTCCTCTCCAATGCACCAAGGCCCTTCCCAGTTTATATAGTATTTGCAACTTCTTTTTTGCTGTAAAATCCACAATAAGACGTAAAAATAGATGGCTCTATTTGTTGACCCTAGGAATTGGAATCTGACGAAATTGGCTTTGGATGTCAATTGGTGCCCAAGTCGTACGCAGCTAAGGTCTATAATTCACAAGGTATGACATAATGCATTTAAGGTGTATAATATTCACAACCTTGTGATAAATATTACATCGTATATTAATTTAACTTCCTCAATGTCATCATCATTGCACTAGCCATTTTCCATCTACCTTTTTAGCAATTTTCTAAGGCTATTATCGGAGAGGCTCATTTTCTTTCACTTAAAGAAATAAAGAAATTTTGAATTTTGTTTGAAGGAACATGTACCATTATGAAATGGAACTTTTGAGTGTCTAAGATAGTGAAAGGGAATCAGCGTCGGTCCTCGAAAGCGGCATCAATGGAGATTTAGTCACTGTTCATTGTTCCAAATGATTTATGTATCAGTTGTTACTATAAAATATATTATTCTTCTATTGCTCTTCCATTCTGGTGGGGTTTCATCATGGTCCTGTCCTGATTATTTCTCATTGTAAATGCCTAGTATCCTTCAATCTGTATTTGAACTGTCGTTTATTTCAAATGTGCACGCTCTATGGTCAATCTTTTCTTTTAATAATATTTGCTCTGGTAGTGGCAGTCTGATACTTACTAGTCGTATCCTTGTGGTGAGCAGTTCTCCAGCCGTAACAGTTTGTCATTTGCTTGTGTTAACTAAAACCCTTAAGATTTTAAAAATGTTAACGGTAACCACTCCATCCACGTATGGATATTAATTGAAATTGTATTATTTGAAAATGGGATCCTATTCTCTGAAGAAAGAAATAATCTTTCTTCTCTGCTTTGCAGTTTGGTTTCCGGCTTACTTTAAGCAGTCTCGATGTCGTGAACACGCAATGCTATTGTTGCAACAGGCTTAGTAGCTTTTGCAGGTGCAGGCTTAGCATTTCCCTTCTACATGGGGTAAGTAAATATGAGTTCTAGTTGTAATATCGATAATGTTAAAAATTTGTTTTTGTCTGTAAATATCATTGCTTTGAACATTGTTAACAATTGATGACTTCCAGATCCAGGTCATCAAAATCGAAGCCTGTAATTGACTCATCAAAGCCATTACCGCCCCAGGCAACTTTCCGCGGGCCTTACGTCAACTCTGGTTCACGTGATATTGGGCCCGATCATCAAACTTACACGAAGAAATAGTTTTGTGAAGATGGTGGCAATTCATATGCAGGAAAGATATATAAAGTCTATGCTACTATAAAAATTTGTGCAGTCACAGGCCACTGCCAAGATGCTTTTATTTCTTTCCTTAGTGGCTGTGAAGATGGACAGAATAAGTTAGAGCAAGGATGTTGAGTGACGACAAGAAAAGGGCTATCACCTTGCATTCATATGATTCTGAGGTTTGATTTTAGTGAAATTATAAGAAGGGCATTGTGTTTTTAGGAGCATTGGAGGAAATCTTTGTGTTAATAGAACAAAAGTGAATTCAGCTTGAATGCTCATGGACCAATTTCTCCCATTTTGTGCTGCCCTTCGGTTTTCCCTAGTTTTTGCGTTGTTTGATTTTTATCTTCGCAAATTTATGCCATAAATTTTAAGGCCAGTGTATTTGCACTTCACAATTATTGCACTCTTTATATATATATATATATATATATGTATATATATCCATCAAGCAAAAATTACGCAATTACCTTCCTCATTTGCATTAGATTTTTTTTTTTAATAATTTGTTATTTAACGAGAAAAAGAGGGTGGTGGCATAATTTCATTTAATGAAAATTAAGGTAGAATTCAATTGTAAAGTGACAATTTCTTAGTTAATGTGACACAATTTACCAATGAATGTAATTATCTGATTTGTCAATTAATCTCACAAATTTTTACCACCAACTATGATTGTTTTTATATATTTTTGGATCAATATTTTATTTTTTAGTATAAAATTAAAAATCACAAATACGGTATTGCAGAGTTTCCCCTTCCACAGTTAAACGTCTTCTTGTGGGTTGAGTGATGGAGATCCTCTTTTGTATTTTTTTGTTACATTATGGCTGTTTGGTTAGTCAACTTTGGTAAAAAAAGTACAATAAAAATGAAGAGATATGACATAAAAATGAGAGGTGTTAAAATTTAATTAGGAGAAAGTACAAAAAATAGTTAAGATTTGATGACTTTTGATTTTTTTTTTTTTTTTGTTGGCCAAACTGCCTTTATATATGCTCCGATCCGAAGTACTTTCATCTTTTCTATTGGAAGGACAGAGATCATTAGAGCAGCCCAGGGATCCCTCATCTTTTCTTTGCCAATGATACTTTTTTTTTTTTAAAGCCTTAATGGATTATTGTTTTGCATTGATGTCATTCTTATATTTATGTGCCCAAGCTTTAGGGTGAGAATCAATTTTCATAAATCTTCTCCTTTTTTGGCCTCCCACCAATTTAACTCGGTTCATTTCTTACCGTTTCAAGATTGAATCAAATATCAAAGTGGGAGCTTATCTTGGATTAATTTGGGTTTAAATTTTTACAGATATAACTATTCTCAGTATTTTGGTGAGACTCTGGCGATAGATTGTCTTTTTCAGATTAGTAGTTATAATTGAATTTGAATATTTTTGTAATAGGTGAAAATTTTACCATAACACCTATATATATATATATATATATATTTTTTGAATAACACCCAAAAAATTACTACAACTAGTTGTTCTTTTCTACTTTTTCGCTCAAAAAATAAAATAAAATAAAATAAAAGATTCATCCTCTCTTCTTTACTTTAATCATTTCTTTTTTAAGTTAATTGTTTTTATATTTCCGGTACTAAATATAAAAATCACCAAAAACCTATTTTTATATCCATTATATTTTAAACTAAATTAAAAATGTTAAAAAATCTACGAAAGTTATTTTTTTTTTGATGGGTGAAAGTTAATGATTTTAACTATTAATAATTTTTAAGAATATATTTAGCCCTTTAATTCACATATCCTGCACTTATATCTCTTGCTTTTAATTTACTTTGAATGGATATTTAATTTTCACTTAAAATTTTAATGCCATTTAAATACAAGAAATATAAATGTATGTTTTTATAATTTAAGAGAGTGCTAGTAATCTTCAATGTTAATAGATGGATATAAATACAATTAACTCATTTTTTTTTTTTTTTATAAACATCTCAAACTTGCTTTGTTGTAAACTAATTGCCATTTTGTCTAACTTCTGGTGGTTTGACAACTTTGATAAAAGAACTATACATCTCAAAACTTATCAATGAGTCATGTTTAGATTAAATCCGTTAGATTATCCGATCCATTAGTAAACGATTCAATCTAAATTCAAAAGTGATTAGGTTTGATTCTACAAGATATAAATTTAATCTATATATTCCGATCCAATCTCTTTTAAAAAATAATTTTTTTTAACTATTATGTTATGAAAATAAAAATAATAAGCACATTTTCTCAAACGTTAAATTATTAATACAGTGTGCGCTCCCACAAGTTTTTTATTCAATAAAAAAAAAAGTGAAATGTATGCTTTTTAAACATCAAATCATTAAAGGAGCAACAAGTGAGAATAAACCAATACTGAATCGAGATGGACAAAAAAGATAAATAAAAAGATAAAAGTAAATGGAGAAATAAAAATATTAATTTGCAAACAAAATGATAGTAAGATAAAATAGTCAAAATAATTAATTTTATACATGTAAATTTTTATTTTTAAATATTTTATTTTTAAAATTAATAAATCTAAGAGATCAATCGGCATTTAAATTCATTATAACTATTGAATCCAACATATCTAAATCCATCGAATCACGAATTGAATTGATTGAATCTAATTTAATATTATTAGATCGGATTCAAATTGAATCTAGAGGGTTTGTTTGGAGTAAGAAAAAATGAGATAAATTGAAATAAATTATGGTTTGGAGAGAGTTCGTAATACGTGCAGTGAGAGAAAAAAGTTGATGTGATATAAAGTTAACAGAAATTTATAGAGATTTTCAGAGATTTTTAGCAAAATACTGCACGCCAAACGCAGCCAGAGTAAAACCAACTCATTAATAAACTTATTCAGAACCCAAAAATGCTCCTAAGCACCTTGTGTGGTCGAGCTTCAATGTCAATTCTCTATTTAATTAAGCCATGCTTGCAAAGTAGAGCTGGAGAATTTCGGTTCATTCTGAACCTTTAGGATTTAAGCTCTTTAAAGCTAAATATTACTCCAGTCACTCCTTTTGGTTTTTTAATCCAAATCCACTGTTGCTGGATCACTAATCTGGAAGTCTTATTTGTTGTCTAATTTATCTTAAATTATATTCAACAGAATGTCACTATTTATGGACAAACAAAATTTGTAAACAAAACAACAGAATATTAAAATTAAAAATTTAAACTGAAACGGATCAGGAGGCCGTTTGGAGGTTCAAAAACAAGAAAAAAAGTGAAACTTTTAATAGTTTTTTGTGCATATTTTTAATTATATTTTTTTGTGTATTTGATGGAACAAAGTGTATTTTTTAGCATTTTTGGCAATTTTTAGGTGTTTGGTAAACTTTTTACTGTATCAAATCAAAAAAGTGGTAACTTTTTGTGTGTTTGGTATGCTTTTTACTGTAACAAATAAAAAAAGTGGTAACTTTTTGTTTTATTTTTTACTGTAACAAATCAAAAAAGTGAAAAAAATTGTGGTTCTGCCAAATGCACCAAAAGTTACAAAATGTAACTTTTAATACTTTTTGTTAGTTTTTGAACCTCCAAACGGGCCCCAAGTCTAGTATTAAACATTCTATTTTTAAAATTGAATTCACTTGTCCCAGTTATTTACTTTTGAATTTAGGGCCTGTTTAGTTAGTCAAATTTTGGTCAAAAAGTACAATAAAAATAAAAAAATATGACATAAAGGTGATAGGTGTTAAAATTTAATTGAAAGGAAGTATAAAAAGTAGTTAGAAATGAGTAAATTTTGATAAATTTTTGTTGGCCAAACAGGGCCTTAAATGAAAGTCGAACTTCCAAAATAAAATGATCGTGCACATGCAAGAAGCTGCATTCTTTGTAACTTTCGAACCAAACCGACGTCAACAATCAAGAATTGGATGAAACGTTGGAGGAATAGAAGAATTTTTCAAAAATTATGAAGAAGAATATATAGAAAAATATGAGCCTATACGGACAAGCAATTAAAAATAACAGACACGACTAAATAATTAAAAATTGGCAGAGAGTTGCAACTATCTATTTTTGAAAATTTAAAATTAAAAATTAATCCTGTGTCTGTTAAATTTTAGAAAACCAATTATTGTTGGCAAAATATTAAATATTTTACCCTTGGGGCCTATTCCAAGCTCTACAGAGAACACTGAATGTGTTTAAAATTGTATAAAATTATAAAAGTTAATGTCTTATGTTTTATGCAGTAAATAGAGAATTTAAATTTTATTGTCTCGTAATTCATATTTATAGAGATTTGTAAAATTTTGTATTATTTTGTGGGACTCCAAACGGCCCCAAAATTATGTGGAATAAATCCACTTAAACCATTACCAAGTTACCTGTTTTTTGAAACTAATTTTTATTTATTCAATTCGTGAATTTGAACAAAGTAAACGCATAGTATTGATGTATTCACGGAATACTCTTAATTTCACCGTGGACTTACATTTACATCAAAAAATATATATATTTATGTGGATCTTGTTTTAATTTTGGCTTAAATTTTTTAAATTATCATATTGAAATATATGAATTTTCAACATCATTTGAACTCTTGGAGGAGAGAGTTACTCACAAAAAAAAAAAAAAAGAAGAAAAATTCAATTTGGGTTGATTTTTGGCCTCCTAGTTTTTTTTTTTTTTTTGTAACGTAGGAAATCACCCAGCGGTTTTACTCACTAAATTACAAACTCTCGAGGGAACTAGCACAACAACCTACCGCCACGACCCCCACTTAAATCCTGACCGCTCTAGGTGAAAATCGAACCTGCGATTTAAATATATTACCTAAGTTTTAAGCTTGACTCCCGCTCCACTGGACCAATCAGGGGTGAGTTCCTAGTTTTAACCCTTCTATGCTCAAACTTTTCTACGAAGTCCCGCTTCATGCAGATTGCTCAAGCTTCAAGCCGGTCTATGATCTTGGGTGTGTTTGGAGTGAAAAAAAGTGAGATAAATTGAGAGTTCGTAATGTGTACAGTGAAAAAAAAGTTGATATGATATAAAATTAACAGAGATTTATAGAGTTTTTTATTGTTTGTTTACAAACCAAACAGAAACTCAATAATCATATTTCATGGAATTTACGCCATTTGAACGATATTTCCTTCATTTCACAGTTGGGTAAATCTTCTAGCCTAGGAATTATCCTTGCGTAATTTTGCGAAGCCAAGTTGATTCTCTTTTCCTCTAGGAATTAAATTTGATTATCATCGTGAAATATATGCTATTTAGATAAGAAAAATAATTAATGCATTCTTTTGTTTATTTTTTTTCCACTTGATATTATTTCTTTTCATTGAAACTGTGGTGGAATAGAGAATTTAACGAAGGAGTACAAATACTTTCACCCTTAAATAACTTTTAAATTTTTAAAAATTAATGAAAATATGTTTCTTTTTTAAATCTTTAGAAAAGAAAATAAACACTATGTTTAGTTGGACGGATGGAAAAGGAGGGGGATGGAAGATCCACTTTCTTCCTAACAAATTATCCCTAAAGAAGGAAAGCGATTTCCCTCTAGTTGTTTGGCTAAACATAGAAAATGATAGAAATTATGAAAATTAATTTCTTTCCATTATCTGGTAAGATGGAAAGAAAAGCAAATAAATCAATATTTTTGTTTTTATCATTTTACCTCTACCAACTTTTAAAATTTGGGTGTTTAATAAAATATCGAAATTATTAAAATTTTTACTAAATGCATAAAAATTGTTAAAAATTTTATCAAATAGTTAAAAGTTATCAAACATCTAAAACTTCTCAAAGTTATTTATTTTTTATTTTATTATACAAATTACGAATTTATAACTTATTTTATTTTATCTCATTTTTTATCACTTTTAACACACCCAATCTGCAAGAAGTTGTGAGATTTTATAGGAAGCCCACGCACACGAGAGTAAATTTTGGTGAGTTTGATTTGTAAATAAACTTCAAAAATCTCTATAAATCTTTGTTAATTTTATATCATATCAATTTTTTTCTTTCACTGTACGCATTACGAACTCTAAATTTATTTCACTCCAAAATCACCCTTTGTAATTTAAGATCCCACCAATGGTACCAATTTTTTTTTTTTTTTTTTTTTTACCCTTACCGCTCACTTCCCTGGCACTTTTCCGCCGAATTTTGGACGGACAAAAAAAGTACAGGACCCACAATTTTTTTCCGCCCTATTTCACTTTCATTTCTTCTCCCTTATTTTTCTCGCCTTACCAAACGAAGGGAAAAGTAATTTCCATCCTATTCTTTCCTTCCTTCCAACTTTTCAACGAAACAAACAAGCTGTAAAGAAAAGGAAAATTAAAAACAGCATGATTACTCTCATCACACAATTATACTGTACATTTTATTGCTTATACTTTTGCCGTTAATTTTTTTAAATAAAAAATATTATTTTACAGTTATAATAATTTTAAATAAAATAATTGGCCAGTACAAAAAAAAAGTCACCAGTATAACTAGCGGCGGGAAAAAAGTCACCAGCATAAACTAGCGGCGGCTTGTGCGGGGGAGAATAGCAGCGGGGATGGATAAATGAAAAGGAAGAACTTAAAAGCAGTCAAGTGTCAACGTGGCAGATCTTGAGTGGTAATGATTACGAGGTGGGACCCGACGTAGGAAATCCTGCACTGTTGTAGCCCAATTATTCACGCCAACTTCCAATTGTCCAACTTCTTCAATTTGGCCTTCTCTCGCGGACGCTTCTGGACCGAACAGACTCTCTAGCCATTACAAACTCGTACGCAAAGCTGCTCCGCGCACCCTCTCTCTCTCTCTCTCTCTCTCTCTCTCTATAAAATCGTAGGTCTTTTGGAATTCACACTCACTGTACATTTAAATTTGCTATATCGACAATCATCATATACACTTAGTCGATTTCATGGCTTTGCTGCTCTCATCTCTAACTCCAGCCACGCCTCTTTCAACGCTATTACTACCACCACCAACGTCTCTCTTTCTTCATCCCGCCACACCCTCAGTTCTCCCTCCTACTCGTAGAAGGACACTTCTCTCTCCTGCGCGTTGCTTCTCCTCCAACGCCGTTGTCGCCGGCCACCTCCCAAGAAGAGCAATCCCATTCTGTATCCGACGGAGCGGAAGTAGAGATTGAAGATCTCGAAGAAAGTTCATCGTCTAAATTCTCTTGGAGGGATCATTGGTACCCGGTCTCTCTCGTCGAAGACCTCGACCCTGCGCTCCCAACTCCATTCCAGCTCCTCAATCGCGACCTCGTCCTCTGGTTCGATCGATCCTCCTCTCAGTGGGTCGCCTTCGACGACAAATGTCCCCACCGCCTTGCTCCTCTTTCTGTAGACCCTCAGTTCATGTCCTTCCCTCCAATTTTATCGATTTATCAAGGTTTTGGACTAATTTCAGGGATTTTAATTATGGTTTTGCCAATATATATATATATATAATAGGAAGGCAGGATAGATGAAAATGGGCACCTGCAGTGTTCGTATCACGGATGGTCCTTTGACGGGTGCGGATCTTGTACTCGGATCCCTCAGGCATCGCAGGAGGGCCCTGAAGCTCGAGCTCTCCGATCTCCGAGAGCCTGTGCAAGGTTTCCGACTATGGTGTCTCAGGGTCTGCTCTTTGTTTGGCCGGACGAGAATGGCTGGGAGAGAGCTCAGGCCACCAAGCCCCCCATGTAATTTATTCTTTCTCGTGTCTCCTTAAGTATGCTTATTCATCGTTTTGTATATGATTAATGTTAGTAAAGAATGGATAAAATAAAATATTTGCTTATTTCATAAAAAATTAAACGGGTATGTGTGTTTTTGAGTATTTTATTGACTTGCTGTTTTCTTGTTGGGGATTTGTTTTAGGTTACCCGACGACTTTGAGAAGCCTGAGTTTTCAACGGTGACGATTCAGCGTGATTTGTTCTATGGCTATGATACCCTCATGGAGAATGTCTCTGATCCTTCCCACATTGATTTTGCTCATCACAAGGTGAACATGCTTGCACTAAGCAATTTGGCTTGTAACTGATTACTTTCTACTAAATGAAGGGGCTATTCCTGGAAATCTATGGTCACAACCTGATCTATACAATATATTAATATCTTAGGTGAATTACACCCATTGCAACTCTTTGGTCTTTCTAATGACTCAAATATGTAAAGTGTCAATTTGGAGTGCAAATGCAATATTCTATTAACAAAAGATCATTCTCATGGCTTAATATTATATTTAGCAGTTAAGCTTGTTTGTAGAACTCCGTGATACCAGCATCTAATTGGAATTAGGGACTTTAGGGCAGCATGAGGGAGAGAAAGCTGTCCCGCTTCCAATGTGGCACAATCAATGAGGAATTGGCTGCTTATCTTTTATAGCTAAAGTGTTAAAAATATAATCATCAGTGCCTCACATATGTTGGAAGAAAGTAGCAGATTATATTGTTAAGACATAAAAACACATAGTATTTGTGTATCGTGGAAGGTTTTGTGTGCAATGACTAAAAAGTGATCTTAATATCCTAAATAATCCTTGAAGTTGAGATGGATTGCACTTGAGTATGCTAGAATTATAGAACCTTGTTGGTTTCTTAATTTCTGGAATCACCTTGCAAAATACTTGCAGGAGATTGGCTGGCATTTTTAGGGTTTTGTACTTGTGAGGGTCTCCTCACTCAATAATTTTAGGTGATATGGAAACAATTTGTAGCTGCTGTGTTTTTTTTGTTCTTTTTCTTTCACACAGAACGATGTGTGCATTTCTTATATTTTCTAGAAATGTAGTTTTGTATGCTCGTGCCTAGATTTATGTTTACGTTGCAAGAAACCCTTGTCGAATTGTTACAACCCCTTGGGCACAGTTGCAGTTGCTCTAGTTTGTCCTGGATATATGTACTTGGGGGATTCGGTTAGTCATTTGTCACTTTTGCCATAAATTGCATGAGCTCCTCAACATGGAAGGAAGTCGCTTGGAACTTGTTTTAAGGAAGCTTAGTAGCATTTGTTTATATCTATATTACACATGCTTAGCTACTGCATAATTAGAATCTAAGGCTACTGGCCGTTGGGGATTTGTTGAACCATTTTACAGGTTACAGGGAGGAGGGACAGAGCCAAGCCTTTGCCCTTTAAGATGGAGTCTACTGGTCACTGGGGCTTTGCTGGATCAAGCGATGATAACCCAAAAATCAGTTCTAAATTTGTTGCACCTTGTTATTACTTGAATAAGTAAGTTCATCCCTTGCATTCACCTCTTGCAGAAAAAGTAGTATAGATTTTGTGAATGTGTTTTTTGCGGCTCTCCAGCTTGTGAATTTTTCTTATGGTGAAATGTAAGTTTACAGAGTTGTGAGCATGTCTTCATTTAAATAGAGCTTTTAATTTTATTTTTTTCTGGCCCCCTTCTGGTACTTTATTAATACCTTACAGTCAGCACAGCTAAACAGGATGAGGTGCTTGCTGACAACTAAAGGGAAGCCTAAAAAATTCTTTTGCCTGTAACTTCTATACAGCAACACGTGACTCCAATTCACTACTGTACCTGAAATATCTTTAACGCGGGGTCTACACTTTCAGTCTCGCAACAGAACAGAATTTGTGCTAGAATTACTCTTTATTTTGTATTTTACCTCTTTCACACCTTCTAAGTAACCTCTTGAGAAAAAAAGTCCCTTAGGTCCCAACCCATGAATGCACAAGGAGAACCCCAAGCATGTAACTTAGTCTATACTTGGTGAAAGCTTCTATTATAAGCATTCTAGTGTTCATTTACTCAAACTTTTTAAAAAAAAATGTTCATTTACTTGGAACAATCTTTTAATTTTTGTTCCATCTCGGAACTTCAGCACGTTTTGAGTTTTTTTTATTAAACCCAGGTATTGAGAGCTTATTTTCAAACATTTATAGGTTTAAATTTATTCTCCAAATGCAAGTCTTTTGAGAAGTGTTTTTAGAACATAATTTTTTGCCTATTGTCGTGTTTCCAAAGCTTGACTTTCAGTTAAATATTTTTTTGTTTTCCTTAATTGTTAATTTGCAATTGCAAGATTGTTGTAGTGCGAATAAATTTTAACAGTGTAGATAAAGACTCAAAACTTCTCCAGTATGTACAAGTCTACCCGTTGATTATTTTATCTGATATGCTTTGAAGCATAGACAATTTAAAACAGGCGATGTATTTGTATTAAACACGTACTAGACAAACACTTATTGGACATGTCATATGGTGTATCCAATAATTTTATCATTTTTTTTAATCATATGATTAAAACAAATCTAGATTTTGATAGCCGGACTTTTGAAATCATAAAATTTTCTATCTTATATTTTGTTATGTTTTATATGGTGAATTATAAATTAGTTTTCCTATGAATGTAACATTCAAATATATAGCTATTAAAAATATATTAAGACCATACTTTTTTTGTCGTATCTTTGTCTTTACAAATTGTTGTTTTAGCATATATTCAATTATTGTATTAGCTTAACTAGGGTATATAGAATATTTACTTTCTTCTATTGTTGGACAGCATAGCTGTTCACAATTATAATGTTTCTTCTTTGGCTATATGTACAATACATGGGATGAGGAAAAATCAGTTCTTTCTCTTCTTTTCTCTCTCACAGCTTGGTTTTAGATCAATTGATATCAAAATAAATTAAAAAAAAAAATGTGCATAAGAAGCAGAAATCCTAGGTCACCACTGTTTGTTGCTGCTAGTGATTTTCGTTGACTAGCGACACCACCACTCGACTCGTTGTCATCAGCAACCTCCATTGGCATTTACCCATTAGTCGGCATGGCCTGGTGCACCTCCACACGCAGATCTCAGGAGATCACAATAACCACTTGCCTGATCTTCTTTGGCGTGTGCCAATGCAGTGTTGCTTGCTGTCCGGCGACCCTCCACATTGGTCACCTCTAGTCGCTTGTCTCCTTAAAATGTTCAGTTGATGGATCTGGAGACAGGTTGAAGCACTACCTGAACTTCTTTAGTTGAGCCTTTGTTTGCTTGGATTTTAGTTCGGTGACATCCTCGCCAAGCCCTTGGCTCGTTCTTCTTTTTCAGCAAATGACTCAAACTTGGCATGTTTGATCTGTATATTCCAGTTTGAGGAGAGTGTTAGCATATATTCCAAATATTGTATTAGCTTAATTTAGACTAGTGCAAAGGCACACCCTATGTGTGTGATGACCCTTTGTTCTTTTCGTAAATTTTTCTTCATTGTTTATTTTTCTCTAAATTCTTTCTCTAAACCAAACCAAACCAAACCAAACTAAGCCTTTTCCCATTAAGTGGGGTCTCTAAATTCTTTCTCTATTTTTATAAATTATCTCCTTATATTTTTGTTCTTATGAATTAGTTTCAGATTAAGAAATTTTAGGAGGGGAAATTACAAGAAGTTAAAGAAATTTTGAAAAGAGAAGTTAGGAAGAAGTTAGAGGTATTTAAAAGGGTATTTTGGTAAAGAAGTTTGTGGCGGGGCTTCACATACACAAAATGGACTTCTCCTTTTATCTATTAGTATAGAAATCTAAAATATTTAGAGTAATTCTAGAATACTTACTTTCCTTTTCTATAATTGGATAGAATAGTTGTTCGCAGTTGTAAGGTTTCTTTCTTCTCTAGCATATACAATATGGAAGAGGAGGAGAAATCAATCCCTTTTCTTCTCTTTCCTTCTCTCTCAACTGTTGTATCAGTGTTCGTCGCCTGTATCGTTATCCGTACTTCTTAGCTGATATGTTTTATCATTTATGAAATCACTAAAATTCTTGAGTCCTTAAACCTAGTCACTACATCACTTAGTTGCTTCTGCTTCATTTGTTTATGCCTGCTTGTGTGTCAGTGTGCCAAATGCCACTGATGGAATGGAAGCAAAATATTAAATAATTATTTTATTTTATATTACTGGGGGTTTTGTTTTATTCCACATCATTAGGTTTGAATTTTAGCTTATCTTTAAGATTTTATTTCATTTGATTTAGGGAAGATTTCATTTTGAATAGGGTTATTATAGGAGATTTTTATTTGATTTTATTTTGATTTGATTTCCTTGTATAGTTGATTTCAGTGCCTATATAAATGCTTAATTGTAAGGGTTAGGGACACTTTTTTTATGCATATGAAAAATTGAGTTATTGAAGAATCTGTGGTTTGTTCTTCCTTCCCCCCCTCTTGTTTCTTCTTCTCTCTTTATTGCTCTCTTGCTTAATTTCTCTCTTTGCTTTGTTCTCTATTGTCCTACATCACCCACTTAAAAATCCACGATTATCGTTAAAGGTAGTCTTGTTTTCAAAACACAATATGAAGTTGTTTACAAAACACAACCTTTATGTTGAGGTCAAATTTAAAAACGCAGCTTTTTAAGGTATACATGGGTTTGCAAGATAAGTTTGACACCACCTTGGATTGAAAATAAGTATCCCAGTTGTCCTATTATAATAAAACTTTCCTTTATTTTTCTCCTCAAGAATCATCTATAAGAAGGATTTTCATATTTGTCAGGATGTTGTGCTGGTTGTCTTTACGTGCATACAAATGCTTGTCTACGTGGGCATGCTAAATGCATGGTCCATTCCTCCATTGCTGTATTAGCTAACCTTCTAATTCTTTTCTGTCTTTTCAGAATAGAGATCAACACAAAGCTTCCTATCATGGGTGATCAAAAATGGGTAATATGGATTTGTTCCTTCAATGTTCCAATGGCACCTGGAAAGACCCGTTCCATAGTTTGTAGTGCCCGAAATTTCTTCCAGTTCACAATGCCAGGTCCTGCATGGTGGCAGGTAAAGATTTTTGAACTGTTCCTTAAAAATATTATAGTGAAATTGAATAAAATTAAATAGATTCATAGTTTAGATTAATCCAGTTGGTCTTTCTCCTTGTCATGGTCTAACCTCTAGTCTCTATTGTTTATCATGTATTATGGTTGGTTGCTGTTTTTAAGATTCATGTCCCTAATAAGTTGTTGTACTTCATTGAATGTAAATTTTAGGTGAGATGTTATAGTATCAGAGCTGACAAAAGTTCAAGTTCAAAGCATAATGGTACCCAAAAGAAAAGTCAATGATCTCACATGTTTGGCTTTTACAAAAAAGTTAGTTTGGCCAAATGTAAGAAGGGCATCTTGAAAGAAAATAAGTCAATATAAATAATAAAGCTGCCCCCTCTTTAATAACTCAAGGTGAGATTGTGGCTAATACATTAAGATTAATGACAGGTGATTCCAAGGTGGCATGAGCATTGGACTTCAAACAAAGTGTATGATGGAGACATGATCGTGCTTCAAGGTCAAGAGAAGATCTTCCTTTCAAAGTCGAAGGAGGGATCTGTTGATGTCAACAAGCAGTATAGCAAACTTACGTTTACACCTACACAAGCTGATCGTTTGGTGTTGGCATTTAGGAATTGGCTAAGGCGACATGGCAATAGCCAACCCGAGTGGTTTGGCACCACCTTGACCAGCAGCTATTGCCATCTACAGTCCTGTCCAAACGTCAGGTATCATATCCGATTCTGTTGCTAGTGCATGAACTCCACTGCAATTAAATCACAAGATTCAGTTTTAAAAGCTCCTTGAACATATTCCTTGTATCCAACTGGCTGCTGCATCGAAACATCCACAGCGGCAAATAAAGTTAAAATCAGTTTGTTTTGTCATGTATTAAAAAATAATAATAATATTAATTAAAAAAGGGGGGCATGTACATGTTTGACCCATGAAGGGCATGCAATATGTGTCTTAACACTTGGACACATCCAAATGTGTCCAATAAGTTCTTTTTTATTTTTTTATTTTTTTAAGTTCTTTTTTAAACCTGTCACTTTGAACATTAGACAGACATGAGACACTTCTTGGGTCTTGTCACAATTTTAAATAAATAAAATAAGGGCCTAGAAATTAAATAAGAACCACCAAAGCTAGAGAATAAGATATTCGAAATGAGCTGAGCTCAGTTGAGAGTTGAATCTATTTTAGTTTTGAACTTTCTTCTTCCTTATGCTTCCTGTTTTTCCCGATTCTCTGCTTATCCAATTCTTCACATATTTCATACTTTAATTGTCAAAACTCTACATGTTAATCCCACATGGGGGTTCGGGAAAAAAAAAAAAAAAAAAAAGAGAGAGAGAGAAACTCGAGGTATTTTAAAATACCCTGAAATAGCCTTTATTTACGAGTACTTGAAAATTCTTATAATGTCAGGACTTTGGTTCCCACATCCTTTCCAACATATAACCACATGAAATGAATAATTTGTTATCTTTGTGCAATATATAAAAAGATGAATTTTTTTTCACGGTACCCCACACCACAAGTAATTATGGGAGCATGTTACAGTTCCACCACGATGTGCACTTGTTTCTGTTTTTTTAATTCTTAATTTTTTTTATTTTTTTTATTTTTTGGGTTTAAATAGATGCCTATTGTTGTTGTCACAGATGTTGGATAGATATGACCACACACTCTAAAGTGTTCATCATGCAGAAAAGCTCATACAACATTCCAGACATTGCAGAAGTTCTTAATTGGCGCATTTGCTATCTGCTCTGCAACAGCTGGAATCCCTTCTAATATGCAATTGCGGATTATTTTGGGCATAGTTGCAATAACGAGTGCTGCTTTGGCTTACGCTTTCCATGAACTTGAGAAGAATTTTGTTTTGTTACGTACATGCAGAAATCGATTAGTTTCAAAGAGAGAACTAAGCCCGCAGCTGCCATTGCCACTGAATATTTCAGCATAGAAATTAGAGTTGTGTAGAATGTTGAGCAAGTTTTGAGAATTTTTACTGTATAGTTTGACAGTTACACAAGATTGTTGGTACATAAACTATATAGCCAAAATTTCCATATTATTCCTTAGGTAGCATTCAAGAATGCTGTTATCCAGGTGCTTGTAGTGCTATTTCTGAGAATTATTGGTTTTGTTTATTCATTTTTATCAACCTGATTACTTGCTTTAATTTAACCCATTACATTAGTAGCTACCTGAAGCTTGGGATGGCAACGACTCGGTATGGTGAAGTGAATTCACTTCTTGATTGGCACGTAAAGAAAATAAAAGAGTAAGAAAATAAAAGAGAAAATAAGGAAAATGAGTTTGATAAGAGAACAACTCTTCTCTACCAAATCAAAATTAGTTCTAAAATGATATTTTTTTATAACATTTTTATTACAATATTCTATTCATAGATTTTATTACAGCAATTAAACTACTTAATTTGATAATTGAATCTTAACTAACTATTTTTGAGTGATAACATAGGGTGGGGGTGTTTCCTGTTTTGTCAAAATATTTCCCATTCCCGAGTCTCTCTTTGTCAAGTAATTCTCATCATCTAGTTCTGCGAGAAAATAAATTATAAATAATTTATTAATTAAATTAACTTATAATCAAAAACAGACATTTCATCTAAAAACATTACAAAATAACAAAATAGACATACGAAATCAGATCAATAATGGCTCAAGAAGGCAAAAGGATTTCTCATCTTGGTAGAATGAGTTGAATAATGGCTAAATGAGGTCGTATGTTTATGGGCTATCATATGATTTATAATGCAGTTTGGGCTAGGGATGAAAAATAAAGCAGAGAACCTGAGTCGATCCTACTTGATGAGATTGGGATGATAGGAAAAAAAACTTAAAACTCCACAGAGGTTAGACGTGATTAAGAGAAAATTTCTTAAAACTTGTCCTGATTTGGTTTAGCATTATAACAATATTCTTATTGATCTTACTTTTGTCTGTTGAGATGACATGGCTGTTTAAACTATTTTGTTAATTTATGCAAGTAAGAATTATTGAAGTAGAATCCAAAACATTAAAAAATAAAAATAAAAATAAAAAAGGCAAAGTTGTGGCCATTCAGATTAGCCACTCTCCATCATCTCCCAAGAAAATGGACTAGTGCAAAGAACAATTGCCAGGCATTATATCAAGGAACATTGTGAATCAATAATAACTGCAGTG
Source organism: Vitellaria paradoxa (assembly GCA_019916065.1). NCBI lineage: Eukaryota > Viridiplantae > Streptophyta > Magnoliopsida > Ericales > Sapotaceae > Vitellaria > Vitellaria paradoxa. The sequence goes on along the minus strand of CM034244.1, from coordinate 17,267,154 downwards.
AATCTCTTTGTAAAATTGTGCTTTAAGCAATAGAGCTTAGTTTGGTACAAGGGTAGAATGGTTATTCCTTTCCTACAATTTCGTTCCATTCAATTCTCTCAAATAAAGTAACGTTTCAATTAATTCCCTTAATAAAGTAACATTTCAAATAAACGTACCAAACAAGATAATAGAATAAAAGTATGGAAATGATCATTCTTCCCTTGTACCAAACTAGGCTAACAGAAGCTGAAATCAGAATAACAAGATCATCCAACTACAGGCATAAGATGAGGGGAGAAACAAGACAATATCAGAAAGTGCGATTAAAAAAAAAAAAAAAAATTCCTAGGATGAAGCAAGAAAGTTTTCAAAAATTACCTTCATAAATGCAAAAATTCAACCCCATTGACCATTGCTCCAACGTTCACAACATCAAGATTTGAAACCCCCAGCTCCTCTCTGCGAAAGGATTAATGTCATATAGCCAAATGATGAACCAAACTAAAATGCTTCCATAACAAAAGCAGCAGTTAATCTAGAGAATAATGGGAGAACTCTATAATAACAGAAAATTTGGCTACCTTGTAACTTCTATAAGTAAAGGGAACGGCTAGAGCACTGCAGCTTATCGCAATTACAAAAGAAAGATGATAAATCTTAGTTAAAGCCAAAACCTGAATACAGGACAGAAGCATAAAAAAAAAAAAGTGGTGCCAACGTAAGATCCAGAGAATAAGAAAATCCCTCTCAAATTTATGAAAATGAAGATAAGTATAATAAACAAACAAACAAACAATTCACACAAGGAGTTTAAATCAGGTCCTTCAAAGTTTAAATCAAGAAATCAATAGATTAGAAAAAACAAAAATTTACCTTACTAAAATAGCATTGGATAAACTCAAAATGGCCATCGATCCTAAAGGGTGGAATGTTATAGCACAATTCATGTTGGACTAAGCACTCACCTTCCCCCTTGAAATATCGACCAACCAAATGATCTTTTGATTCTTGACAATGAAAATCTCTATCTTACAGAAACAGATTGAAACTGAATACTTTCAAATATCTGAAAAGAATTACAAATTTATGGCCATACTGTTCACCTAATGCCAAACAAAAGTAGGCCAGTGTACAAAAAAAAAATGGGTGTACATATCCAAAAAAAATCAATAAGTCAATTTCAATTAATACAACTTGACAATCCAGCAATGATTTTCAAATGACCAGCTATGCTGACCACTTTGGGTCTTTCCATGACGTGGTACTTGGAATATTTCAATATCCTGAATGTTGAAATAGACAAGGTGAGCCAGTAATTACTTAGTCAAAGGCCAGCTAACAGTCTTGGTGAGCCACAAAAACATGCGAAACAAGCTTCTCTCAGTCAAAGATCTTCTCCCCTGTCGAGAATTGTAAAAAGATGATAGAACTAAATATGCAAAGCAACCCTGGGATGGAGAACACTAATCTCCAGCTTTCTGGACTTGAAAGATCCAAATCAGCAGTTTTAGCAGCTTCAAGAAGTCGACCAGTAAGATCAACCCCAATAATGCCAGCCAATGTGCCGGCCGTGTTAGAAACTCCCATCACAATCCCAGCATACTTTGGAGCAACATCCATGTGATTCACTGCAAAACCAGCTCTCCCTAAAGCTAAAAAACCAAGAGCCACAGAAGAACAAAACACAGCCCCACCAGCTGTCCTGAAGACAGGAAGTGCCAATAATGCAAAGGAAGCCACTACAAATCCTACAGTGTTCAAGACCTTTCTGGTTTTAGTCACAGACAAAATTCTTCTTGTGATCAAATGATCGGCAATCACCCCACCAATATTTGAGAATACAAACATGTTCAGATAAGGCACCATCTTAGAAGAACCCATTTGCTGGAGACTAAGCTGGAGCCCCTGTTCAAAATATGTGGGCAGCCAGTTCATTAGCACATACAAGCCGTAATGAAAAGTGAAATTATTCACACGATTGCCCAAACTGGAAGGCTGAGGATAATTTTCTTCCATGGGATCTGAGCACTTTTAACAGAATGACCTCCATTCTCCACTTTTACCTTCTGACTTCCCTGACTGGCAACAAAGTTTCCCTAAAAACAGAAGCAGTTGCTTTTGGATGCTCAGCACGAGGAGGATCGCTGGCATAGTTTAACCAAAGTAGAGACCATGCAGCACCCAATGCTGCTTCAGTAAGGAATACAGACTGAGGACCCCTGAACTTAACCAGGCCCGGAAGCACAAGCATTCCCACAGCTGCACCTAAATACATTCCGGATGTTGTGAGAGAAACAGACCTTGACCTTTCAGGGGGTGGGACCCATTGTGCTAGGACAGTGTGGATGGACGGGAAGATGAATCCTTGTGCCACACCTACAAGTAAGCGAGCTATCACCAAAACCATGACTCTCTTTGGGTCTAGTGGTACTAAAGCACAAGTGAGAGACCACAACACAAATGAGAGGAGAAGAACACGCGCCTTCCCCCTATTTTCTGAGCTGCCCATCCACCAGGCACCTGTGAAAAGGCATAACCATAATAAAATGTTGAAAGTATCATGCCTTTGCTAGATTGGTTCACCCCTTCAGCATCAGCAGCAACGGTATATGCAATTGAGAAGCCCACACGTTCAATGTAGCATACAGAAGTACAGATGAAAGTTAGAATGACAATCACATATCGCTTGGGGAATTTTATCCTCCCCATTCTTTATTCCTTGTTCCAAACCCCAAAATCACAGAAATCAGGTCCACTTTGGGCGGTGTTCTTCTTATGAACTCACTTTCCAACACTTCAGCTTTTGCAATTATTGATTCCTAATCTAGTGATTATGAAAATATAGTAGCACATTTGTGCCTTCAGAAGCCTCCAATGTATTAGTTGAACCTGCAGAAAAAAGCAAGTAGGTGCTGATACATTCAAAGCAAAAAAAAAAAAATTAATAATAATAATAATAATAAATAAATAAAATAAAAATTCCAATAATAATGAAAAGAAAAAAAATTACATCCAATGGCAGATAGCTCGGATTCAGTGAAAAGAAGCAATAAACCCTCATTTCTAATTTTTTTTTTTAAATGGGAAAGTGACAAATACCAATCTCTCTCAAGTAACAAACAAATACAAAAGCAAAAGGAGATTGCAACGGAAAAAAAAAAGGAAAGAAAAGAGAATGAATATGTTTCAAAGATAGATTGCATCTTGCAAAGTCTACATCTTCCGTTTTCAAGTAAAAACAAGTGATAAACTTTTCAAATCTTGTAGCTATATCCTGGTTATCTACCTTTCAATAATATCCTGGTTATCAGTATACAAATACTCAAATTTCGAATCTTGCAGGAAACCAAGAACAGATAGACACACTTGAAGAAATTGAAAATACGGTATTTTCCATATTCAGTAAACTAAACAATGCATTTCATTTACAGTAAACAAAGTGCATTAATTCAATGAAATTGGGCATTTCAATTAACTACATTTGCTTCAATGATCTGGATGCCCAGCAGACGGATAAGGGTGAAGCTTACTTGACTTGATCCAAGAAGAAGAAAAAAGGAAAAGGAAAGATGTTGATCTGAAGATATATATCCTTCAAGAAAAGCATACCTAGACATGGTAAGCACCGAAATCATGGGCAGCGTCTCTAATAGATCCCCAATTAAACACGAACAGTGGAATTGCTATGCCCCAGATGGATTTTCTTAGACTATTACATACATACATTATATATATATATATATAGAGAGAGAGAAGAGAGATGAAATGGCAATGCCGGAAGGGTTGTGATGAGATTGGAAGAAGAAAATCAAAGAATTACTATCCAAGAAAAACCCAAACCCTTAAAATTAATGGAGGGAAGATTGGCGCAGGCGATATATCTCTCTCTCCCACCAAGTAGAACAGATTAGAGGCAAACAAAGTCAACGACGAAAGAGAGGCGATATCAATCGCTCTCTCCAACGCTACCTACCAACGCAAGTTAATTACCAAAAAAAAACCAACGCAAGTTTACTGCTGCAACTCCGTGCCCGTGAGGAGAAATTAAAACTGGTCAACCTCGATTCACATCATTTTTCTGATCTATCTTTTTTTTTATATCTACTCTATATTTATGAGAGAGCAGGGGTTCTAAATTTCTAAATTATTTTTCAACTCCAGATTCTTAACCATTAATTAATAATTTCATAATTTTTAATTTAAAAATATATTTATCAACCTCACATTAATAGATAGGTTGAGATTTAATTTCAAAATATTTAAGTTGTGTTTTGAGTGATGAAAATGAGATAAGTTGTAAGTTTATAATTCGTACTGTGAGATAAAAATTAAATAATTTTTAGATTTTTTAACATTTTTCATCCTTTTTTAAGTTTTTTTCACTTCAAAGTGAAAAAAAAAATTATAATTGATAAAAGTTATAATTCTGTAATTCATATAATGAGTACAAAATTAAAATTTTTTTAATATTTATAAAATTTATTGAATTTTATATAGTTTCAAACACCATATATTTCTCTTTTATCTTGTTAAAAAAAAAAAAAAAAACACCGAGGTAATAGTGAAACTTTAAATTTCACAAAATTTTATTTGGATGAAGGTTTTTTTTTTCCCCCTTTCTATAATACTTTTAAACTACTTATAATAACTATTTACAATTATAGTAATATTAAACAGTAAAATTTTGTCCCTATCACATAATTAAATAATTTCACACAATTATATTTTTGTTTTTCATATGTCCTTTTTAATTATCCACTACTTTTGTAATTTTATTTTTTGACTTTTCTTGAATACTTCTTAATTAGTTATTACTTACTCAAATACTCTTAACTACTTATTTAGTTATTCTTTACCATTTGAACAACCTTTGTTAATTTTTTATAATTTTATTTTAATTAAAATAAAATTTTAATAAAAATCACATACATAATGTGTGTCAACTTCTAATAGTTTTATAAATACTATTAATACTAGAAGTTAGTTCGATTCTCTTCAGGATTACTGAAAAGTTTACCCGTTAACTTCATGATCTTAAGAATAAATCAAGGTACACGTAAACTGGTCCGGATATCCTAAGTTACCAAAAAAAATCTAGTACTATTATAAAACAAACACCAGGAGTAATGATAAGCCTTTAAAATTTTGTGAAACCATCTTTTGAAGAAGTATTTTTTTTTTCTTTCTATAATATCCTTAAATTCTTCATAATTATCTACAACTTCAATGACATTAAAAAGTAATTTTTTTATAACTATAAGATAATTAAGTAATTTTACTAATTTACATTTTTATCTTCCTTAAATGATCTTAACTATTCACTAATTTTATAACTTTTTATTTTTAAATACGTCCTAATTAGATATTATTTACTTAAATTAACTTTAACGATTTATTAATCGCTATTTGAACCGCTTTTGTTATTTTTATAATTTTTTGATTAAAATAAAACTACACATATAGCGTGCATCCGTTTTTAGTTTATACTAGGAAAAAGCCGCATAAATACTTGGGCATACTTTTACAAAGTTGGGTTACCATTTGGTTTATAAATTTTTGTGAACCTTCGATAATTTTTAGATAGAAATTAACAATTTTTAGCTAGAAATTAACATGCCTTCAATTTACATGTATGATTCATAAAAGTTAAGGAAGAAAAAAATAGAGAATGTTTGAAAAAAATCAATAGTTTATGTGTGTTAATTTTTTTGTGTGGTAATTTTTGGTAGAGAAAATTAAAGAAAATTAAAGATTTTTGACTTGTTACCAAACGTGCCCCAAATGAAAGAGACATTTGTAGAATCTAATTTAATATCGTGACTTCAGGAGACAACAGCTGGGTCCTCTCATTATGTATTAGTAAATAACTTTCTTTTTTTTTTTTTAATTTCTATACCTAGAACATTTTTTATTATTAATAAGTCAACTTCGAAAATAAAAAAAAATAACAAATGATGAAATTGTCGAATCAAATTGAATCAGTTCGCTAGTTTAATTTAATTTGATTAGGCTATGATTTAAAAAAATTAAAAAATGAAAAATCAAATGATTTAATTTGACTTGTAATTGTGTTGTTGGTAAACCGAACTAAACTGATACCGTTAAATATGATATATGATTTATAACATTAAAAACCCATGGGCCCAACTTAACTTTAAAAACTAACTTTTAAGAAATTTTCCAAGGTGTTATATGAAGAATACATAATTCATATCAAAGCAATGTGAAACTTCACTTACAGCCTCCTCATGTTAAATGTGGAGCGATATAGAATTGATCATGTGGTAAAGGACCCAGTTTTGGACAGGATTGAACAACTATATTAGGCTTGTGGGATAGGCTTGGAAAAAAAATTGGTCTAATATAAGTTCTAGGTCGAGCTTGTAATTGAGTTCATGAGCTTGGTTTCAAATGGTAAGGTCAAAATTTTTAACTAAAATTAGTATATATTTATGTGGAATCTTAGACTTGAAAAAATTCTATACTTGAATAATTGGGGCCAAGTTTGAACTTAATTAAAATGCATTATACCCCTTTAAAAGCCCAATCCAAACGCATTCCAGACTTATGATTGATCAGCTTTAGAGTGATGTAAGGCAAGACTACACAATATAGAGATAAGTGAATGACTTTGATTATAGCCCCCTCCACAAGAAACATGGAGTGTTGTGAGGCAAAACTATACAAAATAAGTGAAGCTGAACAACTCAATTAGAACCTAACCCTAAAAACCAACTTTCAATGTGAGGATTGCCCAAGGCCTTATAAGGAGAGTGAAACTTTATGCAGAGCTCCCCTTAAAAGAATGGTGGAGTTAAATGAGATAGGGTTGTGTGACATCGCGAGGCCCAATAACCTGATCAGAGCCTAACTCTGATACTATATTGAAAACCCATACACTAACTTAATCCTAAAAATAGGCTTACAAGGTAAAGATGACAATTAATGTTAAAATGTATAATTCAATAATGTTCATATTTTTGAATATGATAACAAATGATGAGATAAAAGGTTTAGTTTTGGCAAATAATATAGGCGTTAACGATATCTAAGGAGTTAATGTAAACAAGATCTAAATACAATCTTGGCTGATGAAAAGATTTTAATGTGGATATTAAATAGTGGATAATATGAGATGGATAGTATTTGAAAAGATAGATAACGATAATAAGGGATATGATAAGGTAATGAACATGAAATGTATATTTGTGCGTTAGTGTTGACTAAGTGTTATGATTGCAATGCATGATCATGATAGTAGTATAATAGGACATGTTATATGTTTGTGTGTTAAAGTTGTGCTCGTGGTTGGTATTTATCCACTACAATGATGTTGCAGTTTTAGAGGCGTGACTGCCTACTGGACTGATTGGTCAGAAGACTTAGTTTTTCATTTTCCTTTTCGTTGTCATTTATTATAATGATATTGTATTATTTTTGGGATACTTCAGTTGTGAGGTTTATAATATTATGTAAAGCCACCATGGATGGAAGTTGTAATGTACTAATAATTGTGTTTTGATCGACTTTGATTGAAAATAAATTATGTGTGCGTGATTGTGATTGATTGCACGTGTTTAGCACGTTTGCCTCAACCTATGAAATTTGGGGCGTGACATAGTGTTAGATATATCCCCATTTTGATCAAAAACTCTCATCTCTCTTTGTTCTAAACTTCTAATTGGGTGAAATCATGAAAACTACTGAAATTGATGGATGTTTTGTGTAATTCATAAAGAACATTGTGGTCATCACTGTAGGAAGCTCCAAAGAGTCAAACCCCACAAACCATACTCTTTTTTTCTTTTCTCCTTTTTTTTTTTTTTTTGAAAGGTCATATCTACAGTCATATATGAAAACAAGCTAAATTTTAGTTGATCTTATGGTTTGATCTTCAAATTTTCTTCATTTTTTTAAAATTTTGATTATTCTATGAAACTTTATTTTTTTGGTATATATTTCTATTTATTGGTTTTCTTCAAATTATAAATATTTTTGATAAATTATAATACACAATTTTTTCACTACAAGAAAAATATAAGCGAGGAAAGTTTTTAAAAGGAAACTGATTTCCTCGCTAATAATAGGTTTTAGGCAAGGAAACAAATATTTCCTCGCAAATAGCTAGAATAGTTTTTGCAAGAAAATATTTCCTCGCTAATAGGTATATTTTGTAAGGATTTTGGGATTTTCTCGCCATAGGGTCAAAAAATATGGCGCCAACGACAAAGGGTTTGTGGTAGAGATTTAGAGAGTACTATAGGTGAGGAAATTTAGTTTTCTCACTAAAAGTAGAAGAGAGTTGGGGTACTATAGGTGAAGAAATTTAATTTTCTCGCTAATAGGGTTGTATAGGTAAGGAATATAAATTTCTTCGCTAATAGTACTCTACAAATTGTCTCATTAAAATTTCACAATTGTTTATATTTATTTTCATATATGTATTACATAGTTATACTAATAAAAATCCTTGTGCAAAAACTCAATTCAGACATATTATAATATTGTAAATACTTATTCTATAATATAAATTATTTTTTAAATAATATATATGGAAGACAACTTACCAATTTTTTTAGATATTTTAATAATTGGGTAAATAATCACAATATATTTTTTTTTTTTGAAAAAGTTCATTTATGAAAATGAATTACTTTACTATGATAAAATTTTTTAATTCTAAGTTTTTTAGAAGAATATTTTATTATAAAAAATTATGTTAAGTTTGTAAAAGAAAAATACTTATGGTTTGTTTGATGAATATGGTTTGGAGATTTAATTTTATGTTAGAAAAAACATTTTGAAAAACAAAAAAAAATATTTTCATTTATAAATATTTTTAGCAATCATATAAAATAAATTTTAATTTATTTTATATCTTAATCAAATAATAAAATACTTATTTCATTTCAATTAATTTACAAAATTTTGTTATTTTCTTAATTATCTTTATATATGTTTATTTCTTTACATTATTTTTAAAATATATTACTAGAGCATAGGAATCATGGGCAGAGCCACTTGTATGGCCCGGGAGAGGGGGCACTAATGTGATTAGTGCCCACCAATGTGTGAATTCCTAACTCCGCTCTTGATGAGGATTGAAGGGATCATATATAATTTTACTAAATAACTTGAGGATCATGATTAAAAATAACAAAAGTTTGTAAATAAAAATAATAGAAAAATAATTTTTTATGTGATTAAGTTGTGAAATAAAATAAGATAATATTTATTTTTATATGATTGTTAAAAATATTTTCTTACCTTTCAAAAAAATTGTTAAAAATATAAATATAAATAAAATTTATGTTAGCCTTTATAAATATTTTTTTCTATTCTTTTGTATAGCTAAGGGTGTTTGTTCAAATTTGTAAATATTTTTTCATGAAGGGCAATTATATACTTTGTAAAGTGCAAATAAGCTCACGCAAAAAATCGTAAAGGTTTTTTTTTTTTTGGGTAATTAATCATAAAGCCTTTAGTTAAGCCGTATTTGAACTTTAGGTAAGGGAGCAAATGGTCATGAAAAGTTATAGGTGAGGATTCTCTATTTCCTCACTAATGTTGAATTTAAAAGTTAAAAAAATACAAACTTACTTCCCTTTTCAGAACACAAACCCAGCTGCTGCCACACCTTACCTCTGCTGCCATACCTTACTGCCATCATAGCGTTGCATCTCTGCTGCACATCCTCATCGTCTATGTTCACAAGTTCAAAGCCCCTCCCTCCACTCTCTCTCTCTCTCCTCTCTCCTCTTTTTCTTTGTGTGTGGAGCCCTATGCTTTATCTTGATTATTTTTCACTTTAATTACTGTAAAATTAATAATTGTTTCAAGCTTGTTCTCTTCTTGGCACACATGCTATGGTCTAAAAGAATGTTCATCCCTATGTATGACACAACGTCCAACAAATGTGTGAAGATATGTCAAACAGGAAAAAGAAAATTGCTTAGAAGAATAAAGAAATGATTATCTAACTAATGTGACATTAAACAGACAGTTGTTAGCTGAGTGACCAAGCGAGGTAATTTTGTTGACTTGGAGATGTTGAATCAACCAAATTCCAGGTGTAGAAGACTAAAGGTGTGTGTGCATTTACATACCTGTAAGCTTCCATGAGAACCCAACAGTTATAATGCCTCACAAGATGCTAAGTTCTACCTATCTGGTGAAATTTAAATCAATAGATGTTCTAAGCCTAGATCCGTTACTTATATTGTCTATTAAAGGCACAAAATATTTCATGGCTTTAACTCATTGCGGTATTCATAAAATTTTTACTGACATAGATAGAGTTTTCTAGAACATATAGTGTCTCTAAGGGTAGTAAGATCTCCTTGAAATCTTGAAAACAGCATAATTTAGGCAGAACTACTCATGCCCTTTAACATTACCCCCCCAAAAATTTAAAAAAAAACATTATTTTTGAAAACAAAATATTTTACAATATACGTGGCTTTCATTTCATATTGACATAATTTCCTTCTTTGCTTCTTAATTAGGCTTTTTGCATTATACAATGTTATGAAGTATCATTACACTTTATGGGTGAGTAAGGAGGAGCTGTTTGAGCTGATAACCCTATGGAAAGATAACAATCATCGACCTTCCTCTCTTGATTTCTTGAGATTTAAGTCTATTGAGCAGAGGGACTTGATGTCTCAATGTTCCTTTTCTCTATCTTCTAAGCAAATGCTTATGTAGGTGTGTCTCAAAGTCACTTAGGAGTTTGTTTTGCTTGTTTAATGCTTGAAATATTATATAGCATGAATTTGTTTTGCTTGTTTAATGTTTCTTTTTCCCATATTTGTTTCAGTTTGGGACATTAGATTTTTTGCTAGCTCCAAAGGGAAAAACACTAGTTATTGCTTTGTTCCATGTTCTAGAGAAAAATCATTCCATCCCTTTCGAAAAACAAAAGGAACCTTTATATTTGGATAATGTTACTGTCCACTTCTGCCCACTTACATCCTCCAGCTGAGTTTTTTTTATTGATCAAACCTGAACTTTTGGGGCAAATTGAGGAGGCAAGAATTGCAAAAGAGGACAAGATTTAGAAAACATAATATATATAGTGTCTGAGCAACTTCCAGACCCACACCCTTGCCAATGCAAAAACAACGCGCGTGCACACACACACAACAAAAATACAAACACAAACACAAACTTTCTATGTTCCTTTTTATTAAAGAAGTGCCAACTCTTAACACAGGAGAACCCATGAACATGTCAATCATAATAGGGATAACCATCAATTATACCATCCACGAGATAACAAACTACATCTTGGGATTTCTTTCTATAGAATGGAAAATAAAATAAAACAATACAATAATAAATATATATATATATATATGCTATAACATATGAATGAAAAACAGAGCAAAAGCCAGAAAGTACACACCCTTAAAGGCGACTGTAAATTACTAATGATAGTGAAGAGAAAGAAAAAGAATGTTTTAATTTAATTAATTTTTACTTGTTTACTTTTCGAAAAGTCTTCACCAAACATGACTTTAAAAAAAGTGGTAACAACAGGTGATGGGTCTTCATTCTTCCCATGAATCAATAAGCAATTCTAGGTGTAGTCTGCACATGCGTGGCCACCCATCTCCTCCTCCTCCTGTGTTACATAAACTTTCTTCTATTGCAAGCCTCCTTATATTAACAAAGACAAAATCAATTAGAATAAGAGAAGGCAGGCAAAAGTAAGATCAGAACTTGAAAAGCATCATTAAAAATAATGGTCTAAAGCTAAAAAAAAAAAAAATTACAAACAGTTAGTCGAAATTAAGAAGATGAGTAAACAAACAATTGCTCTACAAATATTAATAAGGCATTCAAAATGCTCTGCTTCTCAAACAAACATTAGTCCTAAATATATGTGCAGGTGAATTCCTTTTGTTTTTTCTTTCTTTTTTTTTTTTTTGGTCATTTTTGTGACATGCATTTGATTTACTCTATTTAAATAATAAACTAATCACATTGTGAACAAGAAAGAATAAAACTTTTTTTTCCAATTAAAAAAAATATTGTAAACAACTTCATCCTTGCACCTCATCTCAATTTTACTCATCCCAGAATTTTGATTGTAACAGTGAAAATTATACTTATATGCTTTTTGCTTGATTTTTGATGGTTTCTGCCATGGTTGATAATCCCGTGACTCATTTCCCTATCAAATTTTTGTCCATTTTCTCGTCATTGCTTTCATGATACAACATCAAAAAAGATATTTATGTGATTTGACAATAAAATTGGTGATTCTTTATTATTCATTAGTTTTTGGCAAGAATTCAAATACCTAACAAGGTTACTTCTGTCCGTTTGCCCTGGGATCCTAGCGTGTCGTGCGTTGTTGCTGCTATTTGTATTGTTGCTATTAGGTTTCTTTACTTCCTTTGTCCTACCTGTTTTTGTGGTTTTGGCTTGTTGTGGTAAACGAGTTATGTTGAAGTTAATTTAAAGGCGAGTTTAGATTTGTACAAATAAATAAATAAATTAAATAAATAAGCTTGTGTGTCAAAGTGTGATGCATAATGTGAATTGATGTGAAGAAAGTTAGTAAAAATGTGAGATTATGTTTTTGTATTTTTTTGAGGTTTCAAACATTCTCTTAGTGGATCTAGTGGATGAATAGAACCTGTTTGGCATACACTAGCTTTGTTTTTGGTAACTTTAAATTGTGTGGTTCTGGCTTCTTTTGTACTTTGCTTGGACAAAAAAATAAAATTAAAAAAATCAGTAAATCTTGAGTTCTTTTTATTAGATTTAGGATATGTACCAGCACTAATTCATACACTTGCACATACACACATGAGAGGTCATATTATTCCTATTTCTTTATATCTTTACTTTATAAGGTGATAATTGGTTTTGGTGTCTTGCACATACACACATGAGAGGTCATATTATTTCTGTTTCTTTATATCTTTACTTTATAAGGTGGTAATCGGTTTTGGTTTCTTGCTTTCTATGTAGCCTTGTTATAATTTTAATTACTAGGTCCCCTTTTTAACTGCAATTTTAATTGATTATTATTCTTTTTAACTGCCTATGTTTTCCCAACAATTAAATTTTGACTGATTAAAATTATGGGCAGAGCAATCAATTTAAGTTGCAAGCTTTTTTTTTGTTTAATGTTAAGAGATATTGCTGCAAATTACAAACCTTATTCATATATATATATATATGTATGCATGAACTATTTCACTCTCACAAAAAAGTTTGTGGCCTTGATGGAGTCTACCCTGAAGCCAATAAAGTCCATTCTTCCTCAGGGTATTAGGTAGTTATCTTATACCAATTCATAGCAGCCCCTAGAAATTCGAAGCGACAATTCTCACAAAAAATTTGTTCTATTTTTGTTGATCGCGATGAGGACAATTCATATATTTTTATCCCAAAATTAGAATTTTGGGATTTCACTTAGAGAATTTTCCACAACATACTTTTGAATCTGAATTTTCCATAATCACTTTTTTAACATAATTTAAGAATATCTACTTTTTTGAAATTTAGTGCTCTTAAGACTATGTTTAATCTATTTTCTTCTAATAATGATTTTTTTTTAATTTGAAATAGGCAAATAAATATGGATAGGAGTTTGATAAATGAACAACACAAGTTTGGCGATAAGTATGTCAATGGAGTTAGGTCATTTCTACAATTTGCACGTGGTCACATTCCTAATAGTTCTAATATTAGGTGCCAATGTCAAAAATGTCGCAACTTAGGGAAATCACTGAGTTTAGGTATAGTTGAGAATCACCTATTTGTGAATAGAATGATAGACACTTACGTAAAATGGGTACACCACGGAGAAAAAAGGTAGTGATCAGGTTGACAATGATCAGTCTATCAATAATGAGAGAATGATATTTGAAGAAGAAGAAGAAGAAAAAGACGATGACAATGTCATGGGAACAATGCACAACATCTGCTAAGGAATATTTGTGAGATGCAAAGTTATAAAGGTTCTTCCAATCAAATGCCTAATGCAGACATTTTTGGTGATTTATTTAGAGAAACACAATGTAAACTATAACCTAGTTGTACCACGTTCTCAACACTTTTGTTTGTTGTTAAGTTGCTACATTTAAAGGTGTTGAGTCGATGGGGCATTCATTCATTCAATATGTTATTAGATTTGTTGAAAGAGGCTTTGCCTGAAGGCAAGACACTTCCAAAGTCTTATTATGAGTTAAAATCATTGTTATGTGATATTGGCTTGGGCTATGAATCAATTCATGTCTATAAGTATGAGTGTGCATTATTTTGGAAGAAGTACAAGGACAAAACTAAGTGCCCTAAATGTGGTGAGTCAAGATGGAAAGTGAATGATGGGAAGGGCAAGAAAGTACCACATAAGATTTTGTAATATTTTCTACTTAAGCCTAGATTGCAGAGATTAGTTTTGTCAAAAGAAAGCGTAGAAAATATGTGGTGGCATGCTACAAAGCATGAGAAGGATGCTGATATGCTGCGACATCTGGCTGATTCCCCAGCATGGAAGGAAATGGATGAAAAATATCCTAAGTTTTCCTCTGATTATCGACATGTACGACTTGGGTTGGCTAGTGATGGATTCAATCCATTTGGAAGTATGAACAACAATTATAGTATATGGCCGGTGGTTTTTGTTCCTTACAATCTACCCCATTTGATGTGTATGAAAGAACCATATCTTATAATGTCTCTTTTTATACCTAGCTCGAATGCTCTAGGGAAGGATTTTGATGTGTATCTTCATTTGTTGATTGATGATTTGAAACAATTACTAGATGGTGTACCTACTTATGAAGCATTTGGTAAAGAGACCTTCTGTATGCAGGCTACTATCTGTGGAATATAAATGATTTCCCTGCTTATGCCTACTTGTCTAGATGGAGCAAGTAAAGGTTACATGGCAATGCACAACGTTATAATAAGGATACCTCTTCATAGGACTGAGAAGTAAGATCTGTTATATTGGTCATCGTCAATATCTTCCACGGGAATCATAGTTGGTGAAAAAGCAAGGCATGTTGATAGTAAATTAGAACTTCGAGATAGGCCTAAGGAGATTCAAGAGATGATATCCTAAACAATTGTGATATGTTACAGTCAATTGGAAAGACACCGAACAATAAGAAAGAAAGCATGAGGCAGAAGAATTGAATTGGTCGAAGAAGAGTATATTTTGAGAGTTGGCCTTGTTGGCACAAATTAAAGATGCGACAGAATCTTGATGTGATGCATATTGAAAAGAACATAAGTGACAATTTACTTGGCACATTACTAGACATTGGTGGGAAAAACGAATGATACTGTAAAGGCTAGACAAGATTTAGCTGATATGAGCATATGTCTCGGATTACATTTGATCCCGAATGTTCAAGTCTTGTGATGCCCTCAACAATATTCACTTTGTCACCACAGGAAAAGCGCGTCTTTTGTGAATTTTTAAGATCAGTGAAATTCCCTGATGGGTTTACCTCGAACATTTGGCATTGTGCTAATGAGATGGAAGGTAGGTTGTTAGGTTTAAAGAGTCATGATTGTCACGTGCTACTGCAATGAGTTCTACCGGTTAGAATGCGTGAATATTGCATAATGAAATGTAAATGGCATTAGTGGAATTATGTTTCTTCTTTAAAGAGTTATGTTGCAAGACGTTGAAAGTAAAAGTTCTTGAGCAACTCTCTAAAGACATTATCATTATACTTTGTAAGTTAGAATGAATCTTTCCACTCGCATTGTTGATGTTATCATTCATTAGGTGGTACACTTATCGCAAGAAGCGATGTTGGTGGCCAGTGCACTATAAATGTATGTATCCAATTGAGAGATATTTAGGTACCTTAAAGGGTTGTGTGTTGAACAGAGCTCTTCCTAAAGGTTTCGATCGCTGAAGCATATATTGTGAATGAATATCTGATATTTCTCTCTACCGTATCTTCATAGAATTGAGACCAGATTTAGCAGAAAAGAGCGTAATGATGATAGGGTAGAGGATGGTGGAGAAAACCTAGTTTATCAATTTTTTCACGTAAAGTTCATCTTTTCTGGGACGAAAAATACATTGCCTTGTCAACACAAGACCTTCATACCATACATCAATACATGTTTAATAATTGTGAGGGATTGGACAAATATCATACGTATGTGTTATTTTAAATGAAATGTTCTATTTGTTATATTATTTTCTTATAATGTTATAATGTGTGCAATTAAATTCAGCGACCATCTTAGAGAGTTTAAACACAATCAATGTATCAAATGTTGACAAAAGATATGAAAAAGAGTTCCCAACATGGTTTAAGTAACGTATAAGTATAACTTTAATTAAAAGTCGTTAATTAAATGTTAATACACTTTAACTTTGACTTAGGCATCTACTATATATGTAGGTTAAAAACTTGTATCAGTCTGGAGGCCTTGAAGTCACAGATGAAGTTTATGCTTTAGCTATTAGTCCAAACTTCAGAGCGTGAAGTTATAACAGTTGCATTGTATGATGTTCACTCACAGACATGTGTATGATGTTCCAAAGGTAGAGTCCACTGATATGGAAGTTGAGGATGCATACCAAGAACTTGAGTCAGTCAATGTGATCCAAGTGGATGCACAAGAGATTGGGAATTTGTGTAGAAATGAACCTAATCCAGAAAGAATAATAAATGATGAAATTTAGAATATTATGAATTTGATGATATTGAGGATGAAGATGAAAGTCTTGTTGAATATGCCGATGACATAAATGAGGAAGGAGGACAAGAAGAAGAGGATTACTCGAATTAATTGGCTTATTCCAAGTAACTCAAATTAATTGGTTCATTCCACGTTAATGGTATTGGCTTATTCCTACAATGTTACTTGAATTTTCTTATGGTTTATTGCTATATCAAGATTTTAAAATTTTTATAATGTTACTTAAACTTAGTTTTAAATGTTAAATAAGATTTCTTTTTTCTCATTTTTCATATTTATGTATCTGTTCATTATTTATCATCTACTAATAATGTATCTGTAGATGGCACCAGGAAGAAATATTAGCTGATAATGGAGTGACGGAGTTCAAGAAGATAAAGGGTTAGGCACTCAGCCAACCCAGGCACCGAGTAGTAGTGTTGGTATAAATCATAGTTATATTCATTTATTTTTCTTTATAATTTTATGTGTATATATATTTTAATTGTTTTCATATTTTTTCAATCCACCTCGTCCACTAGATCAGTATGCAGACCCACCCAGGGCCTTGGCTTAGGTCATCTTATCAAGAAGACAAAACAACCCATGAGAGTAATTGTGGATCCTGACCAAGGATGGCCACTCGATTGTGATGAGTCAGCTAAGTTATCAAGCGAGTATGGTATTATTGCCAGCCATTTTCTACTGCATAATCAACACTACTACGCTGACATCAATGAAAGAGATAAGGAGGAGGCATTTACATGCCTTACGGTATTAATTTTTTGTGATAATATATTTAGTTATTTATAAATTTTATATATATATTAATTTAAAATTTAACCTCTTGTATATGTCTTATATTTGCAGTCATGCATTAGTATTGACGTGAGCCCCAGAAGTGTAGGATGAAAGAAGGTGGATGACACTTTCAAGGCTTGACTAAGTGACTTATGGCACAAGTCGCATAAGTAGTTTAAGAATATGATAGAAAAATGACTCACTGTGGAGGAGGCGAGAGAGCATTGCCCACCCGATATATTGCAAGTGGATTGGAAGTGGCACATCGATAATAAATGGATAGACACTAGTTACCAGGTTAATATAATTACGTGCAAATGTTTAAAAATATAGTCAAATTATGGCTTTAAATTTGAACATGCCTTTTTTTTTAGTAGGAAAAGTGTTTGAAAAATGCACAGAATCGGTCTCATCAAATTGTTACACACTCGATGGGTTCATGTGCATTTGTTCCTGCTCGTCATGGCATGGTAATTATTAATTTACATGTTTTCATTTATATCATTAGCCTTGTACTTACATATTATTTTTCCTAGGTAGATCATGAAAGTAATGAATCGATTAGCTTATTTGGATGGTGGAAACAAGCGTATACAACAAAAAGTAACCAGTGGTGTTGCCCGAAGTGGAGAGAATTACATGTAAGTTGTTGTAATTTTTACTTGACATTGCAATTTTTAGTTATAATTTAGCAATATTTTTACATTAGTTATAATAAATTTTAGGATGAGATGCAAAGAATGAGGAGTGAGCCTACCCCTGATAGCCATGTCGCATTGAGTGAGGATAAAGTCGGGATGCAAGTCTTAGGGAGGAAGTTTGGCTATATACACAGGATGGGCCATAGGCCAAAGCCCCCTTCAATGTGTAATCTTTACTGCTCAGGTTGTGTTGATTTGAGATCTCATAAGGTGCAACTTAAGGGTAAACTTTAAAGTTTCATGGAAAAAATTGAGCAAATGGAGACTGAGTGAAATATCATTTCGAATAAGGCCGATAATCTAATGCAAATGTTTAAGGAGTTCCGTTCTGCCAGGACCACTTCTACTCCGAGTGCACTTTCATCTCCCAAGTTTTAGACATTAAGGGTGCATTTGTTTGCTGGATAAAATATGTGGGATTGGATTCATTTTCCGTGGGACCCACAAATGAAGCATTTGGTTTGGCAAATTGGACCCAACGCTAGATTAACAATCAGCCAAAAACGGGGGATTAATAAACCCTGGACCCCCGTGGGATAATCAGCGAAGAGATGGGAGATTGGAGCCAAATTTACAAATCTACCCCCGTTCACGTGATTGATTCAGCAAAAGGCAGAGGTCAACGTCTCTTTCTTTGCTCTCTCTCTCTCTGCACACACCATTACATCTGCAACTCTCAATTTGTGTTGTCATCTCCATCGCCGAAAGCGCAGAATCAGGGAATATATTCACTTGCCAGTGTATTCAAAGTTATTAACTTCTCATTCAACTATTGAGATTGAAGAATCGTGTATATAAACAACTCACCTCTTTACTAAGCAAAATATTGAGGCATCGAAACTCAAATCTCTATCTCCTTCTTTCTTTTGGTCTTGCCGTCTCTCTGTGATGGTGTTTTTGAACCGTTTGATTCGTAGTGCTGCATGCTGGAACAGTGAAGTGTAAGGCCGGGCTCGAGTGCATTATCACCCACCGTAGAAATTGAGATATTATCCAATAAGTTTTTAATTTTATTTCTATTTCTTCTTCATATTTTCTTCTGTTCTCAGCTATTCCAATGATGATTTTGGGTTGTAGTTTGATAAATTGTATTTTTTTCATCTTGTGTTGATGGCATACTTTGGTGGGTTTGGGTTGAAAAGAGAAATTAGTAATCACTTTTTGGAACACAGCTTTGCAGGTATGGATTTCAAAACTTTTTATTTATTTATCTTGATTGTCATAGTTTAGGCCTCTTACCTTTTTGTGTATGTTTTTTTTTTTTTTCATGTATGTTTCTTTGACATTTTTTTTTTATCTATTTTGGTGTTTATTTTTTTATTTTTTATCTATTTTGTAAATAATAAGTGATGTTGAATTAGAACTGTGAAAGAATTGTTATGAAATGTGGAAACCTTATTTGATACCAACTCAGGACGTGGGAATGTGTAACATTAATATTGTCATTCAATAAATAAATTCCCAATTGTAACTTTGTAGTAATTTACACAATATAAATTTAATGGTGCTCTCAATGTTAATATCACGCAGGTGAGTTTGGGTCTTTGAATATGGGATGTGAATAAAGAAAAATTTGTGTGAATGTTTTCTTTGTGGGGAACGGCAAGTCAGATAACACCATCGTTTGATGACTTTTGTTACAGTGCATTATCTAAGCATAAAGAAAGTTTATAAATAATAATAAATAATTTTTATTTGACCAAGTTAAGAAATAAAAGAAAAGAAAATAAAATAAAAAATAATTTTATTTTATAACTTTTAATTACTAAATAAAATAAATAACATTTTCTAATAATTTTTGATAACTTTTTGTGTGTTTAATAAAAATTTTAGTTATTTTTGAATTAAGTTAAAATAATATGTTAATAATGTGTTACATAAAATTATTGATATTAGTACTGTAAGGCAATAACTCAATGAATGATATTTTTTTCTTTTCTTGCGAACAATTTAATTTTATTGTAAGGGTAATTCAGTCATTTCATGCACTTATCCCATTAATTATACATTTCTCCTTTATATACACCAAACACAGTATTACTTATCCCCTATCATATCATAGTATTACTCATCCTTCATCCATCACATCACTGTATTACTAATCCCACAGTATTACTTATCCCCCACTTTTTAATCCTACAAACAAACGCACCCTAACAGTTAATATTGAACTTACATATTATTTTTGTTTGTTTTATTTGCATACAATCTTAATATTTTTGTTTTGTTTCTTGAATTTTGTTGTTTGTTGTTGGATTATTGTGTTAACTCTTAAAATATGATAATTTGTATGTTTAGTTTTAATGTTGTAGCATGTATACGTTTGGTATATGTTGTAATAGGTTTATTTTATGTTTAGTTTATTATTTACTGTAATAGGTTTTTTTTGAAAAATTAAATATTCAAAAAAATTATTTTTTTACCTAATACTTTTAGCGAGAAAATATTTTCCTCGCTAAAAATCCCATTATTCTTCTCAATCCAGTATGGACGACGACTAAATTTTCTCACCAAAAGTTAGTATAGGTGAGGAAACCACAATTTCCTTGCTAAAAGCAAAAATTGACAACTAAATAGTTTTCTCACTAAAGGACACTATAGGTAAGGAAATCATAATTTCCTCGCTAAAAGTAAGAATTGACGACAAAATTGTTTCCTCGCTAAAGGTAGCTATAGGCGAGGAAACTATGGTTTCCTCGCTAAAAGATGTAGATATAGGCGACATAACGGCATTCCTCGCTAAAATGTACTATAAGCGAGTAAATTATTGTTTCCTCGCTGAAAAGTATAGGCGACCGAGCATAGGCGAGGAAATAGGTGAGGAAAAATATTCCTCGTTTATAGTTTTAAAGAGGAAAATTAACTTTTTAGCGAGGAAAATGTTATTCGCGTATACCTATAATTTCCTCGCTAATAGAAGGACTTAGGAAAAGAGAACAATATTTCCTCGCAAATAGTTTAAAGACTTTTTTTACAAGGAAATTTTCCTCGCTAATAGTTGTCTCTTGTGAGGATTTTCGGATTTCCTCGCTATAAGGTTGAAAATATGGTGCCAAAATAAAAGGATACACGCGGGAGAGGTTGGTTTGGGGAGTACTATAGGCGAGAAAATTTAGTTTGCTCACTAATAGTATGGTATAGGCAAGGAAATATGTATTTCCTCCGTAATAGTCAAGCAACTTTTTTTATTATAGGTGAGGACATTTAGTTTCATTGCTAATAATAAAGTATAGGCAAGGAAATATCCATTTCCTTACTAATAGTCAAGCAATTTTTAGACTATAGGTGAGAAAAGTAAAATTCCGTTCCTCCGCTAACAGTGAGGTATGGGTAAAGAAATATCAATTTCCTTATTAATAGTTGAAAAACTTTTTCTGACTATAGGCAAGGAAACTAAATTTCATCACCATATGGTTGAAAATATGGCACCAAAACAAAAATCGTAAGAGGGGTGGAGATTATGGAAGTACTATAAGGGAGGAAATTTAACTTCCTCACTAATAGTTGGTTATAGGCAAGGAAATATTATTTTTCTCGCTAATAGCTAAGCAAATTTTTTATAACTATAGGGGAGGAACTTTAGTTTCCTCGCTAATAATTGGGTATAGGTAAGGAAATATCTATTTCCTCACTAATAGTACTTAACTTTTGTAAACTTATTTGCACTTAGAAATGTTAACGGGGCGGGTATGGCCTTTCTCATCCCCATTTAGCAATTCCTTTCCTCATTCATATTTAGTAATATCCCTCTCTGTCCCTGTTTAGCAATATCCTTCCCTATCTCTGTTTAGCTTATAGATAAAATGGCAGCCCACCAGGTATGCTAAAATTGTTTGCATTGAAATTTTACTCAGGCCCAAATGGCGTACTTTCTTTCATAGTTTCTGATTAGATTGGTTATGCGAGCTTGCTAGAGCCATAGGGGGGATCAAGCAGCGTGGGTTGCCATTGCCTTACTGCTACAAGGACTTCAAATTTGCCGTTATATACATTTGGCTGTGGATATATATATTGAGCAAATTCTAATTCTGGTGGATATAAATACAATTTTGAGTACGATGATCCATGAAAGTTTACTATATCAAAATAACTTGGATTGTCATATAACTGATACATGGAAGAACATGAATCAGATGATCCATTAAAATATTGATAAATATTAGAATAACAAGGATAATAGTATAATGACTAATTCTGGCAATAAAAAGAGCACAAATCAAAATCAGAATCAAAATTTGAGTAGTATGCTATATGGGGAGGCATTATACCACTCCTAAAGAGATGCAATTTATTGCATGAAGATGAAGAAAAGAAAGAATTACAACTGAATTATAATACTGAAATGAAAAGTACAATTGAAATTGAAAGACTAAAAAATAATACTGAAATGGAAAGACGAATTAAAATAATTGATGATAACGGAAGGTCGATTAGATTGTGAGGTACAAGGACTAGTAATTTGGTTGACTTCATCAGTAGTTATACGAAGGTGGGAAAGTAACCGCTATGACTCTACTTAGTAACTTCCCACTTTATCCATAAATCATGTGTGGCTGGTTGTAACACTCAAGTTACAGATAACTTCCCATTATCTTTAAATTTAGGTGACATCCCATTATCCTTGAATTTAGGTTCCAGGTGCCAAAAATAAGGTAAATCGACAAAACTAAGTTTTTCATAAGCCATATCATACTAAATTGGCTAAAGATTAGGAATGGGCATGAGGTGAGTAGGGAACAGGTATACCTATCCCTATACCTAATCCCTGAACTCAAATAAATACCCATATCCTACCCAATCCCTACTGGAGATTTATTTTTACCCCTCATTCCTACCCCACACGGGGAATGGGGATCCCCGCGAGGAATCGAGCACCTGAAATAGAAAAAAGTACAAAGATTCTAAATTCCATGTTGTCAATTCATCTAACACAGTGCATTGGATGGAATGTTCCAATCATTGTGCCAATAAGGTTTCATTACTTTAAAAAAAAAAAACGTTTAGGGTAACAGATATCGTGCCTTAACTTTCATAGCAAAGACCATAAAAACATTTGGACATTCCCATAGCCAAACCAAGCCATGATCATATATCCATAAAGTTGCCTGCAGAACCCTAGTATCTACTTATAACAATACTATATCAGTATGTGTTGCCCAGACCAAGGCCATGGCATACTCATCCAAGTTTATAATGTCTCCTTAATAGAATTATAGAAGGCTTCTCAACTCCAAATAATATAAAAGGATTAGTAGAGGAAGCATGAAAATAATAGAACATGCATTTGAATTTCTTTTATAAAACATCAACATCAACAGTTTTCTAAATTGGTCGCTAGTCACCATTTCATATAAATGTTCAAATGTTGCAAGTAAAAATAGATTCAATGTGTATCCCTAAAATGTGCTTCGAGTATGATAACCATCATATATGGTTAATTAATGGACTCTTAACCAATTAATTGATGAATTACTTTGACTAACATGCTAACTATCACATTAAACAAGCATTCACATAGCAGAAACCTTAACCACTTCTGTAAATATAGAATGAAAAACAAATCACATACATGGAAGTGACATATACTGCAATTTCAAAAAAAATGAATGAATTGAACACCAATACTATCGGGTTCAATAACAGAGAGGTAATTCAAAAACAAGCAAATCATAACAAGTAGATTCTGAATACATCCCAATTTAGAGAGGTAGCAAATCCATCACAGTGGATATAATAGTTCAGTACAAACGTTCAATAATAATAAATAGTTCAACAAACTTACCCCCAAAAAAAAGAAAAGAAAAAAGTTCAATAATACAACACTTCAAAAATAATATAGTAGTTCCATAATCTAGGCCAGCTTCCACAATCTCCTTGACTCGCCCACAGTACGTCTCAAATTCTATAAGTGGAACCAAAATAAATATTGAAAATGAGTGACATATAAAAGAATGCATCGATCTATTGACTACTCGTAACTAAAACTCTTACTTGATTAATCATCAACAACTGTTATACCGGACAAACACTCATCTATATCGATATCTATATCATTGACAGTTGGGAAAGGATTTCCTGGCATTGTTTATGGACCTTATCATATATATCATATTAGCATATAGCAATTGTAAATAAAAACATGAAGAGAAATAATCAATGAAACATAATTAAAAATTATCTCCATTCTCAAGAGCCACCAACTAACTTTGAGTGCACATTAAAGCTTCCAAAGTCCTAGAATGAAGTCTATTTCAGTTTGGACTAACCACTCTACTACCACTGCTAAAAGAGGACTCTAATGCAACTGTAGATACAGGCACGACTAACACATCCCAAGCTATGGCTTATAAAATATGGTACTTTAAGCCACTGGTTTTCCAGTATGCTAATATATCAATATCCTCACATCTTGGTAGCAAATCATTCTCTAAATAATGACCCATTTCTAACTCACATGTTCAAATCTTTTTTTTTTTTTTTTTTTGGTAGTAAGAAACATTTCAAAATGATCTAACTCATTATTATTTGTGGTATTGGTAGAGGGTGGTTTGCTTACATCTTCACCATCATTCTCATTTTTGTCTTGGTAGACCATAACCAAGTTGTAACAATGTTTCCTAATGCCCTCAATCATCTCATCACCATCCTCCACATAAATATTTGAACAATAACACTCAATCAAAGACATATTGTATCTTAGGTCTGAAATGACTGCTATTCCCAAGGATATGGTTGGTATGAGGTAAAAATTTGGTGGTAAAAGACTAGGAGATAATTTTTACCCTGATAATGGTTACTGAGGTAATAAGTTTGTGGTATTTATGTTTGGAATGGAAAAGTAAATATTATCCTGTAATAATTATATTATGCTTGGAATGGTAAAATTTTGAAGGGGTAAAAATTAATTGTTTGGAATAAGGATAAATTTACCAAGTGTACAAGTAAATATTTAACTTTTAATAAAATATTAAAATAAAATAAATCATCATAATAATTGTTATTTTAATAATAATTAATTTTAATAAAAATATATTATCAAAATATATACTTTTAAAAAAATATTAATTATAAAAAATAATTTTAACATAGATTAATATTTTAATAGTGAATTATTATTTTTTAAAAATTAATTTTATTTTGATAAAATAATTTAATAAAACAAATAATTTTACTTTATTTTAATAAATTATTGATTTTAACAAATTATATTAATACAATACATAATCTAGTAAATTATTATTTTGAGACATAATTTTCATTTAGTAAAATATTTTCATAAAATAAATTATTTTAATAAGTCATTATTATTTATTAAACATTAATTTTAATTTGAGAAAATAAATAATTTTAAGTCATAAATTAACAATTCAATAGTGTTATTTTAATAAAATAAAATAAATTGTTTCAATAATAAACAATTATTTATTAAATATTATTTTGATAAAATAATTTAATAATTAATTAATTTTAGTTTGATTAAATAAATTACTATTTTATAATATTTATTATAATTATTTATAGGAGAATGTTGGTTAAAGTTTTACACGGGGGTAAAGAAATATTTTACGAGGATAATGAGAAAAGGGTAAAAATTTTCCATTACCCTCGTTATCCACCTCCCTCGTAGAGTAAAAATTTACCCCCATATGGGAGTAATTGTTAACCCAAAGTAATTGTTACCCTGTCATTTAAACTAATGTAATGGAGGGTAAAAATTACCCTAACAAAATTTATCCTCCGTCACTCCCAAAACAGACATCTCCCAAAAATCTGTGTATTCTCCCAATACTTGTCATATTTCTCAATCATCTTCAAGACTATCCCTGACATTACACAATTCTCACAAAGGACCCATTATTCCAATTTCATTTTGATCTCACACACAGTCTTAAGAAATAAATTGGAAGAAGTTGGATACGTCCCGCTAAATAATAAAGTGATCATGTAAAATATTTCCAAGCTCTCATATATATCATTGGCAATATTCCAATCATCATCACATGGGCAGAATTTGTGTTGGCTATCCTTGAGTCTTAAAAGACCAAAAGCACTCCTATATTCTATGACTGTTAAAAACCATTGTATAGGTTAAGTTCCCCCTGGTAGGACAGTTAGAAGACAACTTTTTACCATTAAAAACTCCCAATTGGTGAGCTACCTCTTCAAATTTCTCCTTTATCTTAGTAAAGGCTGTTTAATAAGCAACACTATCTCTAACCTTTTCAATGGCAAACTTAATGACATTTAAACCATCTTTCACAATCAAGTTAAGAATATGGGCAACCCATCATACATGAAAGGAACTCTTAAACCAAAGATGATCATTTTTAAATTTGTCAAACAAAAGATTAATGATGGCCTTATCAATAGTACAATTATCAACCGTCAAAGTAGATAATTTTCTATCAATGTTCCACTCCAAGAATGTATCAATCAATACATCACATAATATATCCGTCGTGTGTGGATATGGCACATACACAAACAAAGATAAAAAAAATTACTATAATCATTGAATAAAGTAAAATCTATTTATGAAATTCTCAAGATTCACAAAAATAACATAAAATTAACATGGGAACATTGAGAAATCACCTAAGAATACGGCTCTGCAATTTCCAAGAATCAATGATAAAATGTGTCATGATGACCATAAATCCTCTTTTTTTAATTGGTCACTGTCCATGTGTCTGTTATCAAAGAAACTATTCTTTGGTTTCTTTCCATAAGCCCAATTATCTTCGACTTTTCCGCGTCATATATGTTCAAAATCTCCTAAACCAAGGGTGTTCCACTATGCTTAGAGGGTATTCATGCATTACTATTATGTAAGCTGGTTGTTTCCTAGCATGTTCTAGATCAAAAGCATAAGCTCGTAGTGTTCTACTTTTTCTTGTCCCCAACATAACACTAAGTGTTAAAATCTTTTGCTTACTATCAACCATCTTTTTTTTTCAAATAGGAGTTATAATGATCCTTCAAATGTGTTGCTTCACTTTTAGATTTCCCACTTAACTTTTTATTCCAATACAGACACGTTGCTTTATTTTCATTCTTTCCCACAGTAACTCTTATCTTTCGAAAATGCTACCATATATAAATCTTTATTTAGTTATATTCATCACTTTACCACCTTCAGAGTTACATTCAACTTTACCAATAATAGGAATTGACGACTTTGTTTATGGTTCTATATCTTGTGAACTACTCAATATTGGTGTTTGCATTTCATTTGATTCCACTTTAGTTGAATGCGATGGTACACTGTGTGTTCAAATGTGTACCAAATTAATCTCACTCAAATGTAAAAGATTGCAAATTACAAATTACAAGGTACCTCAATGATCTCTATCTCTTTTCTATAAAAGCAAAAGTTTGGAATATGACAATCGCAGAAAATAGTTGGAATTAATCATAGTTTCATAAAAACAAAACAGTCAACTTTGATTATTTTTATAAATTTCACTTTAACTCTAAAAATTATGAAACTTTTATTGGAGTATCCTTCATATAACTGCACCTAAAATTTTACTGGAACACCTTTGTTTTATTCATACTAGAACAAAATCAACTGCACCTTCCTCCTAAGTAACACATCCTTCTTTTGCAATACCCTAGAGCATATATTCTCATAAATTCGTTTACAAACTAAACGAAGTCTAATGAAGTTATATTTATATTAACAAAATGAATAACAGTGCATTATCACCCTCTTTGCAGCAGAAGATAAAAATTTAATCCATGTCCTTCTGCCAAACCTAATACTAACAAACGTAATGCTAAATACAATTATTATACAACAAACAAACACACCTTAATAAAAAGTTCACAAAAAAAAAAGTTTTAAGACCTAAGCATTCTTCATCATTTTTATTTTCTTTTCCTATAGAATTCAGAGGGATCAAAAATGACAACAAGAGAAAGAAATTAAATAAATATTCAACAAAATCAATTTAGGCATGTAAATGTAATAGGAAATTTCATTTACAAACAAAGACAAACAATTAAAAGTAAAGGGAATGATCAAAGCTCTGACTCGATATGCAAACTTGTTAAAGGAATATACATCAACCAAGACAAAACGTTGCCGAATCAATCGACATCAAGACAAAGACTGCCTTCGATCACAAAGCTTTCACCCTCAAATTAAAATCTCACTGTAACTTTTTGAGGATGAAAGATATAGAAATCAATCATAATCAGAACTCAGTTTTGAACCAATCTAACTTCCAGTAGTTGTTCTTCAATGCCTTGAAAATATTATTAATGAAAGAACTAATTCATCCAAGCATAAAACTAAAATGTTTAGACAAGAGAGTCAAAATGCTTATTAAATTGACAATAACTAAAGCGAACTTTAAAAAAAATAGCTATAATCAATTTTTTTGACAAAAAATGGGGCAAATGTCCATGTTTAACTACAAAATATAAGATATTTACTATAAATTTGATAATCATCCACTGTCCCTTCTTGCTTCCATTCTTCAATTTAGTTAATAAATCAAATTACAAAATGAAAAAAGAGTTTGAGAACATAGGAATTAAAAAACAAAGGTTAATGTTGTCACATGTTTGCTTAGAAGAAAACCTACTTGGTTGATTTGGGTTCATCATCCCTACGGTTGTGTAGCCTACTAAAGGAAGATTCTTACGTGTAGAAAAAACTGGTAAGAAATGTATGAACATTAAGTTCATGTTTTGATAAATCAATTCCCATCAAACATAGTTAAAGTTTTATATTCTTTTAACAAACAATGTGTTTGAGATAATAGGTATTATTAATATGTTGAAAAATAAATAAATTAAATAACATAAACCTATCAACAAACCCAAAATTTTTATTAAAATTATTAGTTAACAAAAAATTATTTTGCGAAATTGGTAGATTTTTTTTGTATAAATTAAGGCATTCCTCAAACAAATGAATGAGAGCCATACATAATTTATGCTAATTTTACATAGAAACTATCCAACTAGGAAACTACCATTCAAATTAAAAGAACAAAGAAACTACCCGGAAGCTACTGTAAGAGTGAGCCACTGGCAGTGGACCCATCAATCATCTTCATGGGTTCTTTTCAGTGTTTTTTGGCACAATAAATAATAACAATAATAATAATAATAAAAGTAAGGATTGGTTAGGTTCGACAAGGATGAAGTTGACCCTAACTTTTCAAAATTAATGAAAATTTGGAGCCAGCTAGCTGATAAAAGAGCACTAAATACCATCATCATTGTCCATTCAAAAGTGGAGCAGAACTGCTAGATTGGCCATCCTGACTAAAGCTTAAGATAATATATATAAATTGACCATGCCAAATTGAATTAACCAAATATCATTGAAGAATCAAAGTAAATCGGTGAAAATCAAAATAAATCGAGCCGAGTATAAAATATCGGCAAAATCAAATCTCATCTAAAATTATTAATTCCAAGCCAATCAAAGAAAATCTTCTTTGGCCAATCAAATTTCAAAAACTTGATTTATCTCAAGCAAAATCTTTTCGGCTGTGGGAATCCAAACCAATATTTTAGGCTAATATTTTTTAGACAAATATGTACAAACCTTTCTATAAAGTGGCCAACTGACTGGCCAATGTATTTTCAAAATATTAGTCAGCACACATGTCTTCCTATGATAGGTTAAAATTTTTGGGGAACAAACACCCATATAGCCTTGCACTTAAATAGGATTTTTGGGGCAATAGTAACATGATAGAAAAAGAAATTAATGAATCTTATATATAAGAAAACACCCCCAATGTGAACTTGTTATAGCCATGAACGACTGACTAATCCTAAACTAAAAGCCAAAATATTTGTGTATATATATGAATATGGAAATGGCATTTTTTATTGATTTTGTTTGAAGAGAAAATACCTAAGCAAAGGTTGCTGTTAAGACCAGTTATGGAAGGATTGGTTTGTGGATGGGGAAGCTAGT
Organism: Vitellaria paradoxa; assembly: GCA_019916065.1. Classification (NCBI taxonomy): domain Eukaryota; kingdom Viridiplantae; phylum Streptophyta; class Magnoliopsida; order Ericales; family Sapotaceae; genus Vitellaria; species Vitellaria paradoxa. The sequence goes on along the minus strand of CM034244.1, from coordinate 17,237,052 downwards.
AAGCACAGAGAGAGGTGAAGAGTGAAAGAGAGAGAAAGAAGAAGGTGCAGAAAGGTAAAGAGAGGGGGTGAGGGTGTGGAGTCATGGGTGTACCTATTAGTCTAATATGTAGTAAAAAAAAATGGTAAAAAAGTAATTATCAACTAAAAATAGCTATCTTCCTACCTTTTCCACCCATAGTTGGATGAATAAAAACTTGTGGGTGAGAAAAGATATTTCCTACGGCAGTTTCTTCATTATTTTTCTTCTCCACCCAACCCAAATAAAAGAAACCCATTTTCACTTACTTTTCCATCCAACATTTTTTATTCTACTTATTTCTTTCAAGCCACAGAGTTGGTTAGGCCTTTAGGTAAGTTAGGTGATGGCCTAAGGCCCAAATTGGAAGAAGACCCATATATTATATTCACACACACACACATACACGAACTCATGCATTGATTGAAGCTAAGAATTCCAAATGAGAGATTGAGATGAGGGGAATCGGGTAAAATCACTACATATATCTCCCATCGATCATGATATGTATCTTCTGCTGATCAAGTTTCTCTCTTTTAACTCTCTTCTCTCTACTCTCCTCTCTCTCTCTCTTCTCTCAGCTTCCCCCTGTCTCTCTGCTCCACCTTCACGGCCTATTGTCTTCTCTATTCTCTCTCTCTCTTTCTCTATACTCAGTAATAGAATATAATATCACCTCATCAACGCCAGCAATCAGGTAACCTCACTCCAAAGCTAGAGGTTCTTTTATCTTCTTTTCTCTATGTCTCTCTCTCTCTTTTTGTTAAATTTACATAGTATATTTTTCTGTAATTGGATTTGAATGATGATAAACCCTAAAAATTTATTTGCATATTTTAGCTAAACCCTATTTGAGAAATTTGTTTGGGAAGTTTATTCTTGTTCTATTTTTTCTTTCTTTTTTTTTCTTTCTTCTCCTTTTGTTTTCTTTATGAATTTGCAAGATCAATGTAAAATTTGAATGAAAATTTTGAAACTTGCAAATTGTAGAAATTAGTAGTTTGTTAGTTTATTGATTTAGTTTACAAATGTCTCTTTGTTTGTTTTTTGTTTTTTTGTTTTTTGGTTGAATTTTGTAGTATTGGATCATTAACCCAAACTAGTAGAGTCAGTACCCAACCCTCCCAGTTTTATCAATCTAAACCCTTACTCCCTAAGTCGTTATTTTGTGTGTTGTGTTGCATTGTGTTGTGTTGCTAACTTAGTTTTTAGAATGATTTTTAATTAAAATAATAAATTATGTCCAATAGAAAATATGAATATAATAAATTAAAAAGAAAAAAGGAAAAGTGAAAAGTTAATTTAATCTCTACAAGGAGCTCTGATAGATTTGTTGTTAATAGGAAATAAATGATGTTCATAAAAAAATGAAAAAGAGGCATCTAATAATACTATATTTGTTGAACAAAAATAATGAAAAAATAAACGAAAATAATTACTTAAAACAAATATGGTACCTATTGATGTAGGATATGGACAAATATATATAGATGGAAAAGTTAGAAGCCAGATAGTAGAAATGGGACCAATTAGATATGATTATTTAGATTTTCCACAAAATATAAACAATATATATTTTTCTAATTCATTTTACACTCAAAATTTACCAAATGGAGAAAAACATAATAGAATGAATGAACTAAATACTGTTTTTAATAGTTAGCTTTTAATCTTTTGTTAATTTGATATTTTTGTCCTTTATGATTTAAAACAAGTTAAAAATATAATAGGGTAAATTTGATCATTCAAGAAAAAGCCAAAAAGTTGAGTTTTATCTAGTTGTCAAATGCACATTTTAACTAAGCTTAAAAATACACACACACACACACACACACACACATATATATATATATATTATTTTAAAAAGGATCTTAAAAAAACATGAAATAAGCTATAAACACATTGTTAATATATGTAAATAGATAGATTTAGAAACAAGATTACAGAAAAATAATTGATAAAGATACATACAAGAATGGATTAACAAAGAAAAAAAATATGGAAAAATTTTTAATTATAATTATTTCTATTGTAAAACATCTTGTTAAAATAATCATTGCATTTTGAGATCGGCTGAGAAGATATATAAAAAAAATAATAGTAATTTTTTAGTCTTATTAAAATGGTAGTTGAATTTGACCTAGTAATGCAAAAGTACATTAGACGTATTCAATAAGGTGAACTTCAAAATTATTATCTAAATCATATTATACAAAATAAATAATAGAATTATTAGCTTTTGAAACTAAAAATGAAATAATTAAAAAATAAAGAAATAAAATATTTTTCTATTATTCTTGATTGTACGTCATATGCAAGTTATTAAAAATAAATGACTTATATTAAGATTTGTTGATATTATGAATAATCTAGTAAATATTGAAAAGTACTTTTTTGAGTTTTTAAAAGTAGATGACACATCCGATAAAGGTATAAAAGAGGCATATATGATGAACTTGTAAATCCATTGAAGAAACATTATCTTGATATTAATAATGTAAGGGGATAAAGCTATGATAACAGGGCTAATATTAAAAGAAAATATAAAAAGTACAAAAATTATTATTAAATATAAATTCAAAAGCATCCTACATACCATGTGGTTGTCATAATCTAAATTTAGATTTATGTGATATGGTAAATTATGATTTAGATCTATTTCTGTTTTGGAGTACTCCAACATATATACTTATAATTTGTCTATCCATCAACGGTGGAAAATTTTATAACATAATGAGAGTAATTTTCTGTTAAATCTTGTCAAAAACTTCGTAAGAAAATAGATTAGAAATTGTTAAAGTAATAAAATTTTAAACTCTAAAAATTAGGGATGCACTAATTCAATTGGTAATGCACTAGTTGTCTAGCAAATTACGAAATTGAAAATTTTAAATTTTTATTGGGCATGAATATTTGGTACGATATATAGTTTGCGATTAATTCAGTAAATAAAAACTTACAATCTAAAGAAAAGCATAATGACGTTGCTATGATCAATTATAAGATCTTATTTTGTTATTTGAAAATTATAAGGAAAATGGATTCGAATCTGCATTAAATTCAATTATAGAAATTGTTAATTAAATGAATATAAAACCCTTATTTTGTGAAAGGTGAAAAAATCAAAGAAAGAAAAGATTTGATAAAAATAGTAATTATAATGTAATATATTCTGCTAAATAATTTTTTTGTATTGAATATTGTTATACATAATGGATCAATTTATTTCTTTTATAGAAACTAGCTTTGAGCAATTTATGGCACATAAAAGTATTTTTGGTTTCTATTTAACATAAGAAGTTAAAACTTTGGATGAAAATGATTTGAAAAATAATATCTCAACCTTGAGAACTTTTTAAAAGAATGTAAACTTTTGGTTATTGACAGATTATTTAGTTTTCAGAATTAAAGGTGTTGAGAGCATTTTTAAAATAGAAATTAATACTTCCATTGGTATATTAATTTATATAAAGAGTTGGATTATTTTCCAAATACTTGTATTACTTATGGAATATTATTGATGGTACTGGTTACTTTAGCTACTTCAGCTAAAAGAAGTTTTCAAAAATTAAAATTAATAAAATCTTATTTAAGATCAACTATGTCACAAGATAGATTAAATGAATTAAATATATTATCTATTAAGAGTATGATAACGAAGCATCCTGAATGTAAAACTTTAATTCATAATTTTGCAGCGCAAAAAATTATATGTATGAAAATTTCTTATGACCAAAATTTTTTTTCACCTTAGGCCCCCGAATAATTTGAAAAATCCCTACAAACTAAACAAGCTGTTAACGCAAATATGGAATACATTTATACTCACTACTTCTATACTTATTCACTTGAAAATTACATTTTTACCTATTATTTTTGTTTTATTATTTGTCTTCACTTACCTAAAAATTATTTTTTTATCTTCATTGATTATAAATTTTAGGTCCTTCGCTAATTTAGAACTCCTTTACTTTATTCTAAGTTACGAAGCAAAGAGAAACTTAGAATTCTTTTACTTTATTGTAACTTAGAAAACAAAGAGAAGCTTAGAACTCCTTTACTTTATTCATTTGCATGCATTAATGAAACTTAGACCTGTTTGAGAATCTTGGACACTACCCGTTTGGTCATCTTTAGGTGACAGATTAGGCCTTCGACCAGGTTCATCATTTTTTTTATGAACTTGCAGGGATTGACTTACACGATTCTTAAATTGTCCACTTCGGTTAGTTTGAAAATGCAACTATGTATCTTATCTTCAACAACTCGCGCAATGTCCAATGTTAGATGGAGTTTTGGTTGACGTTCTATTGGTCTCCAAGTATATACATAAAGTATAAAGTATAATTGATGTCGTGTCTTTGTCATGTACTTGGGAACCACACAGACATACTGATGAAATTTTTCCTAATTAGGAAACAAAGACATCAAGTTGTTGAGTGAAAGTTGAATTATGCATTCTCGAATGAGATAGGACCAACCACCCTGTAGTGAGAAAGCGAAGTTTAAGAATAGGTGCTTTGCATATTGTACGATCCTTTAGGGTAATTGTTGGTCTTCATTTCGGGACCCCACAAAAATAGTTAGTGAGATGGACATGAGTTGGATTGATTTGCCGAATATGATGTCTACAGAATATAGGGGGGTTAATTAATTTATCGCATTCACAAACAGGTTTCCCAGTGAGTACATTAGTTATCTTTCTAGAAAGTACACAAACCAGTATTACTATACACGGGAGCCCGTCAGGGACCATCTGATCCGTAATGGGTTCTTAAACTAGTATAAGTATTGGACTCTCCATAAGGAAGAGTATACCCCCTCTAGCCAGTAGAAACTGTTGAAGTGTAGGCCAAGGCTACGAAGGAGGCTAATCTAATGCTTGCGATGCTAGCTGATATCGCGTGTGGATTGGCGCCTGAAAATAGAAGCTGTGATACTGATTTAATGGGTATGAATAATCTTTGCTCGAGTATTAATGATGAAGACTTAAGATATTTTGAAGTATTCAATGATGCACAGACAGAATTATATCTTGGATGCTAGGATTTAAGTAAATTTTCATTAATTATCAAGCTGTTACATTTGAAGGCATTGAATCAGTGGTAGATATGTCATTCGACATGCTACTGCAGTTGTTATGCAGAGTTTTACCGATAGGAGCAAAGCTTGTTAATTCGTGCTACCAGGCGTGCAAGCTAATTGAAAATTTAGGATTCACATATAAGACTGTAGATGTATATCCAAACAATTGTATGTTATTTCAAAATGAGAATGTCCACCTCGATATGTGTACTACGTGTCAGAGTTCAAGGGGAAAAGATGTCGGGTTGGCTAGGATCGTCAGAACACTTCGAGTGTTTTAAACCGTGGTAAACTTGTGGCTACAAGGCAAGTGTGCTATTTTCCACTTAAGCCAAGACTAAAGAGACTTTTCACATCGTCCAAGATTTCTAAAGTGATGAAATGGTATGCCAAGAATAGTTGGGAAGACGGGAACTTATCCTATCTAGCAGACTTCCCAGCATAGAAGGACTTCGATTGGAGACACCCTAAATTTGTTACTAATAATCGCAATGTGCGCCTTGGCTTGGCTACAAATGAATTTAGCCCATTTAGGGCCATGACTAGGGCAAATCACAATATATGGCCCCGTACTGTTGGTTCCATATAATCTTTTGCCCTAGCTATGCGAAAGGTTGATCCTATCAACACTGATTAACGAATGAGAGGTCCCGAGGATAAGATAGACGTATATATGTAGCCTTTGATTGAGGAGATTAATGAATTATAGGCCAAGGGTGTGATGAAGTTTAACTCTTAAGTGAATGAAATGTTTAGACTCCCGGCAGCATTACTGTGGACAATCAATGATTTCCTACATATGCTAACTTGTCTGGTTGGAGCACGAAAGGGGAGTTTGCATGTCCCTACTATAACCAAAGCAAGAAGTCAACCTAGCTAAAGCATGGTAGGAAGTGGGCATACATGGGTCACAGATGCTTCCTACTCTGTTGTATAGGTTCAGGAAAGACAAAGTCTCGTTTGACGGCACTTGCAGTATGGTCCCACACCACAGACAATGACCAGAGTTGATTTGTTGGCCTAAATCGAGCGCGAGTAAATACGAATAGTGTATAATTTTCAAGATCTGTTAGCCCATCCGCTGGCATCTATTCCGAGTACAAACAAGAATTAAACTCATAATTGGAAGAAAAATAGTATTTTCGACGAGTTACCTTACTAGAAAGACAACCTACTAAGGCACAACTTAGATGTCATGAACATCGAGAAAAATGTTTGTGATAATATATTGCAGACCATCCTTGGTGTTAAGGAGAAGACAAAGGACAGTGCCAATGCTCGATGTGATTTACAGGAGATAGGACTGAGAACCCTATTGCACTTGCAGGAGAAGGAGTCCAACAAGGCATCATGCCACCTGCACAGCACACGATGAGCAAAGAAAAGAGGATGCCTCCCTATCAAACCTGAAGGATGTCAATGTGCCTGATGGATACTACTCGAATATTTCCAAATGAGTGAACATAAGTAAAAAGACGTTACAGAGTTTGAAGAGTCATGACAATCACGTTCTCATTTAACAGTTATTGCCTATAGTAGCGAGGATTTATCTACCTAAGAATGTGGTGAAGCCATTAATTCAGGTCGATAACTTTTTAGATAGCTATGCTACAAAGTTCACTGTACAAAAAATTTAAAGGTCTATAGGAGAGGATTGCTTTGACACTGTGCCATTTGGAGAAAATTTTTCCATCGGCGTTTTTTAGTGTAATGGTTTACATGACCATACATTTAATTGATGATGCCCAACTTGGTGGCCCTGTCCAATTCAAGTGAATGTATCCGATCGAGAGGTATATGAACACATTGAAGAGGTATGTGTGTAACAAAGCTTGACTAGAGGTATCCATAGCGAAGGGTTATTTGATGGATGAATGCACCAATTTTTGCACTACGTATCTTAAAGACGCTGTCCAAGCAAAGTTAACTAAGCCAGAGCAGATAAATGAATGTCCTATTGAGGAGGGCAAATCATTTGATCTCAACCATATCGAGTGGATCCAAGCTCATCGGTTCATGTTCTTTAACCCAATTGATTGTGCCATTGACTCAGTAAGTCTTATAGAGAGAGTAAATTATGCGAAACTTATAATAATTATCGTGCTTATCAATAACACAATCTGATTTGCATTGTAGGAGACACATAAATAAGCTGAAACAAGATATACCTCGCGCAACAGATAGTCAAATTCCAATCTCCCATTTTCAATCTTTTCGCGACTAGTATAAGAATTACGCACGTGTTAAACATTTACACGTACTTTTTATATATCATGTCAA